>OZ037775.1:65395716-65478216 GCA_964035525.1 Porites cylindrica
AGTAAATTAAAAAAAAGCCTGACGTGAGCTTTTTGTCGGAACACTTAAGGGGACTGGTTCACGATAATGCGCATGCGCGCCGTTTGTCTCTTCAGAATAAATTTGTTGGGTCAACACTAAATTCGAAATCGCCATTACCGGTACAATCATTGAAAATCCTTCGTTTTATTCGGACATCCGTCGCTTTGGCTGGTCTAGTTATACTTCGGTAGTGGTGATTAACGTGTGGTTGTGTCGTTTGACTGGTTACGTTTTAAGAAGACGCAAAAAATAATGTTTTGATCATGGAGGTTGAGAAGAGCATCAGGGGCACCCAACGGCAATTTTCGGGAAAATATCTGTTCGGAAGACGATTTGAGATCTAGAATTTTCGGAGCATTTGTTGTAAAATTTCTTGCTTGCCTGCCTCTCCTAAGATTTTCGAACATCTACAAAATGGTATAATTACCCATTTTTAAAGGATTTTGACCCTAAAAAAGGCCACCTAGAATTTTCGAGAGCCTTTTCCTGGCTAAAATTTTCGAGAACGTAAGTTTTTATCCCTATAATTTTCGGATCACTAGACTTTCAGCTAGGAAATCCGAACAGATGAAAAGTTTTTAGGGGATAAAAATATGCCTATATCTACCGTTTGAATACTAAAATACGTTCAACAATGCTATGTTAGGTGGTTTTGGACTATATCCTCGTTGGGTGCCCCTGAGAGCATCGTGGCCGTCAAGCAACAGGGCGTTCTCAAGAGTCTCTGGAGATAGAGAAGCTTAGCCTATCGATCTGGTATGGTTCTAGGAGTAGTGTGTGGCATACAAAAAGAATACACGACACTTGGAAAGTGGTTAAAGGCATGAGTTCGTTCAACTTTGATTTGATTTTTGACTCCGACCTGTAGTTATACCGCAACAGGCCGCGCGATCTTCACCGATCTGGTACACTTGAAATGTTCCTTGTATCTTTGCTTTACGATCGTATATGTTTAAGAATTGATGTTTTTAAAATAAATTATTGCCTGAATATGCTGTTCATAATCTAGTTTCTTTATGTGTGCTACTCGATAACATTTGTTTTGCGGAACACTGACCCGATGCAACGCGAATGAATTTGTTCATTTGCTGATAAGCAATTGAAATTTATGCTCAATTAAGGATAATCTTTATACTCATACATTGTGTGTGTTTGTCACCGGTCCGGCGCTATTTGTAGGTATTTCTGGGTTTATATAAGGCGAACTGAGAGAACAGTAATAAGATGTTTGTTTACAAATTTTGTTTGCCGATCGGTGACTGTTTTGTTAGCGTGGGTACGACCTCGTAAAAATACACGTTGGTAAATGTTTGTTTCAAAGCAGGACAGTGCTGTAAATCTTATTCTTATCAGCTGCAACATATATCTGAGGAGTAGCAAAGAATAAAATTGAATTAAGGGGATAAATAAAATCAAACCAAATGCCCGGAAATACTCGCGCGTCGCGAACAATTAATTTGAATTTTGTAAATTTACTTGCGTGCATCTAACTCGCTTCCCATTGGTTGAAAAACAATCAGCTACTGTCAGAACTCACACATGCGCATTATCGTGAACCAGTCCTTTAATATGTAAACGAGTGTCCGCTACAAGTGGAGCAAGCGGCCTCAAGTTCGCTTCTCTGATGAAAGTCTTAAGTGTTTGATATTTTAAAGGAGGCTGTTTGGTTACGGTCCGACCAAATGGATTTTTGTTTGGCTTGCTGCGAAGCTATTTATAAACTGAATTGTATATTACCAACTATCGAGTCATTTATTTTTTCTTTTACACTCCTCATGGTTTTATAATCAATGTTTTCTGATTTCCCTTTGCGTGTTGCAAATAAATTATCTACTTCGCCTTCGCCAAATACGTTCAAATCTGGCTGGGATCTAACTCTATACAACTCGTCAAGTGTAATCATATAACTTTCATAAAGCTTTATCGTTGGCTTTGAATAATGGGTTTCAACTAGTTGTCTTACAACACGAATCTCAAGCCTGACTTGCTTATATTTTGAAAAGAAATCTACGAGCCCTTCGATCTTTTTTGTTTTTGTTTGTGTTTTTTGTTTTTCTTTTTCTTTTCTTTTTTTAAACATGAATAATAAATCATTTAATAATTTTTCCGCAGTTATTTTTTTAACGGATGAGTAATTAACTAACTACGAGGCAAAGCCGGTCCTTATCCAGAACTAAACTCGAAACCTGCCGTAGTGTGTGTTGAAAATAGATCGTAAAAGCGCGTCAAAGAAAAAAAAACGTTAACATATTTTGCCCTGATCGTCACAAATAATTCAACTAAAGCTTTCCTACTTCATTAATAATAAAATATACTCGGGAAAAACTTGCACAGAGAACCAAAATTTCCAATGATAGCATACCTCCTCATATGTCCTCCTTTTAAAAGAAGAGAATATCTTTGAAATAGATATAGTAATCAATAAATAGTCTGTTTAGAGAAATTGCTGTCTCGCTTGTATTTGAATTTGTATTTAATTTTTACTCCATCCTATAGTTGTTTAGTGGTACAATAATAATTAGTACAAGGTTGTTTAAACTACGTGTACATAAGAAAAAAAAAGAAAAAAATTAGAATGGAGAAGGGCACGTGATAGTAAAACTGATTACGGCCCTTTACCAAGATTGACTTTTATTATTCTATTATGGCTCACAAACACACACGCATACACACATACACACGCACATAAGTCAATATTGAGCAAGATAATATTTTTTAAGTGCGTTTTTGAACAGGAACTCTTACACGAAAAACTAAATTATTTCAAAACACATAAAAGGCAATAAATAACACTAAACTAGCCAGCTTCAAAAGACCCAGCCATCATCATCGCTGACCGCTGACCCCATTGGACTCACTTTTTGTCAAAGTGTAATTATTGTGTGATATATATGCATAAGTCAGTACTGCACTAAATAAAATCGGAGCAGGTGCGTGCAGGTGCTTTCATTTTCTCGTTAGGAGTATTGATCGCAGCCAAGATAAAGTAATCATAGTATGGAAACTCCTGGTTTTGGGTTATTGGCTGGGTTCTTTCCGTTGTGTCGATAACTGGAAATGGCTTCACTCAAGAGCCATAATGTCTCTTGCTTCACTATATTGCTTGTTGGCCGCAATCGACCCCTCCGCACCAAAAACCAACGCGTTTTTAGCTTCGCTTGCTGTGGCGGATTTTCTTGTTGGAGTGGGCATCGTTCCTTCTTTTTTCTTCTGCGAGATCGCAAAAGGCGGGTGTAAATGGTCTCGAGCCTGGTCCACCTGGCTCCCTGGTTTAATACGATGGCTAGTTGGATATATACGCGTCGGTATTCAATTTGTGCAGCTTGGTGACAGATCGCTATATAGCTATTGTAAGGCCTTTAAAATACGTAACTTGCGTATAACTGTACGTTGAGTGATTCAAATGATATTCCTTTCTTGGGCGATCCCCTTTGGATTTGTGAATTGTTCCTGCGGAATTCACTCTCGCTGTGGCTTTGTATTACTCTTTCTCAGCCTTCCTCCTATGCGCCACGTATCGTGAAATGTTTCGGATTTTAACTCCCAAAAGTCCCCTTTGCTGGGTTTCTAAGGAGTATGTCTAAATGTCGCGGGTCGCGACTCGCGGGTAGAGGTCGCGGGTGCGGGTGCGGGTAAAGGTCGCGGGTACGGGTAAGTGTCGCGGGTAAAAATAAATCACCAAATTTAACCAAGAGATAAAATAAACAACGAAACAAAAATTTCTTTTCTTAACTTTTCTAACGAAGACTAGTCAGCAGCGCAAAGGAAGACTTCTTGTAGTTGTAAGCTTTTCGTTTATTTCCGACGCGTTTCGTCTCTTACTGAGACTTCTTCAGGGAATGAATACAACTAATAAAGAACTGCATATAAAACACGTTTTCTGGGTAAGTAAAAATTCCGATAGAAGTGAATAATAACGTAACTTAACCATGCTGTAAATGGACGTTATAAGAAACGCCTTAATACATATGTTATTGCGTGCTGTCATATTTTGGAGGCCATACGATCAGCGCTAATCGTAAGGCCCCCAAAAACTCAACGGAACTATCGGACTCCATCAGGATAAAGAATGCGATCGATCGAAGTAAACCTTGAAATATTCTTTCTTTTTGTCACTCTGTGAAATCAGAACTATGAATGAGAGCTTTACCCACGTTCACGGATATTGTTGCCGTGATCAAGCCGCCAGTAACGTGGGAAAAATTCGATTTACCAGGATGGCAAATTCTTTCGTGCGACCGCGCCAAAATTGAGCACGAACGACGAATGACAACTATCGATTCATACTTTTTTTGCTGAGGAAGTAAGTACATGCAAGTCTCATAAAAAAAATCAAAGCTGTATTTTCGATGAACCAAATTATGTCTTCATATATATACATGGAAAACCACTTTTTTTAAGTGGACATGTCACATAAGCTGACGCTGCGGACGCTTACACTGAATAAAGAATGGGTCAAGAAGGGGAGAGAAAACATAGAGGGTGGTCAAGAATGTAGTTTAAGGGGAGGGGAGATTGTTTTTGTCAAAGAAGTAGCCACCTTTGTAAGATCAGTGGCTGGAGGACTTAATCATTTCTTTTTGTTTAATTTTCAAGGGCTCGTTGTTGAAAAACAAAAAAAGTTCTAATTGAAGTATTATATGGTCTTCTTAAATGTAACAGCTATTTCTAACTCTTTCATGTCTAAGCTATCACAGCGCTAATCCCCCGTTTCACTTGCCATTTTCAGGTCTTGGCCGGAGAGGAGGAGTTCTTGACGAAATTTTGATTTTTCCATTACTCAAAAATGAAGAGAGAAATGTACTAGGCATGGAGGAAACATTATTTAAGGCTGATCACTCGCAACATGGTAATTATCAAAAACCAAGTGGCAGATTACGCATTTATGCCCCTAAAATATTTTCATTTGTCTTGGGTTGCAGAAAAAAGATAAAAAAGAAGTATCAGAAAAGAAAAAAGAAGTATTAATTAAAGTAAGTTTTTCAGTCCGATGGGGTTTCGGCTGTTTAAAGCTGGCACTGAATTTTTACACACCCTTTTCAATTCACTTCGCTGCTACATATAGATAATATAGAGGTCAGCAAAGGGCGAACTTTGACTTGTGAAAAAGTCATGCATTCTGCAAAACAGCAACATAAAATGACTACTTCAAGCTAAATTCAAGCTTTAAAGAGAACATGAACCCGAAATACTTTTCTTTTCTCTATCAAAACTTGAACCCCCTCCCCTACAAATCCCAATCGCAGGTATCTCGGTTACTTGGTGCAAATTTAACTAGCCAATGTAGTTTTAAGCATGTGGATTTTTCTTTAGTGATTTTTTCCTTTGTATCGCCCTTAGTTAGCTATAAATAACTAGACTTCCTCGTTCTGACCATTGGTTAAAAAAAAAAGTATTGCAAATCTTCTTTGAAACATAATCAAATTTTCCTTTATTTTATTGATAATTTAATGTTGAATTTGGTGATTTATGTTTACCCGCGACCCTAACCCGCGCCCGCACCCGCGACCTTTACCCGCACCCGCACACGCGACCTCTACCCGCGAGTCGCGACCCGCACCATTTAGACATACTCGTTTCTAAGTCATTCAGACAGGATATTTGTCAGTTCCATTCTCCTTGGGTGATCGTTGCAAATCGGCGGATTATTTCATCAAGGTAAACTTCCATGTTGTATGTTGGATATGGAGCAAGATTGCAGCTCGGAGAGTTTTTTATTATTAAAAATATATTTATTATCAAAAATCTGGCCGATTTTAGTAAAACGGTGGAAATCGGTGTGGATCTGCGCCTGAACTGATCACCGTAAAATTGCCCCTAAATTACATTTAATGACGACGGACACAAGCCAAAAAGGGGCGGGAATTTCCAAGCTTTGCATAAACGTTTGTTTATTGTAGACATTGAACAAAGTTTTAATCGCTCAATTAATATCGGTCATTATAGATTTCACAGCAAGTGAATCAAGAAAAAAAATACACAGCGGCTTATTTGCTTTTAATAACAGGATCCTGAAGTCTCCCGAAAATTGCTTTTCGTTAAGTTAAACGCGAGCTTCTTTTAAACTGACCCTTCTAATTGCAATTGGTCTTAATGCAATTTGCTATCCTACAGCCATCTAAGCAATGATTGTCAGGTCATTCATTGACGCATATATGGTATATTATGTTCTTCAGATAAGGCGCAAACGTTACCAGATGTTTATAAGATATCCTTACCTTTCCCTCCGATCGAGGACCTCAATCAACGCGAACTTAAAGCTTTCAGCTAGAATTTATGTTCAACGATCAAAACATTGTAACTTGGATTTGGATTCAGTTTGGATGAAGAATCGCCGTAAACAGACTCGTTGATCGCATTTACTTTTAGTCGCACCTCCTGCCTGTAACCAGAAATAGCAGAAACTGTTTTTAAATTTCCAGTTGAGGTGCTGATAAAAAGTCAGAGTCAGATACCTTCGTTTAGAAACAAAAACTTATAATCTCTTCAGTATTCGACAGCTCCAAGCTGAAGTTGTGAATGGAAACTTGGTTTACGATTCTTGGTTGGACACTATCCATTGTGGCGGCGGGTGGAAATGGCTCCATTATTTTTCTTGTTTACAGCAAACGACGGCTCCGTACTAAAACCAACGCTTTTATCATTTCTCTTGCAGTAGCGGATCTCGGTGTAGGGGCCAGCGTTTTCCCTTCACAGTTTTTTTTTCTGTTTTTTACGGCGACAATTGGTCTTCAAGATTATTGATCTATCGAATACGATGGCTGTTCGGCTACGCATCTTCGACAAGCTTGTGTTGTTTAGTTCTGGATCGTTACGTGGCAATTGTTACGCCTTTAAAGTATCTAAATTTTATGAGCCGAGGTCGTGTTATCAAAATGATTTTTGTTTCCTGGGCAATCCCTGTGGGATTTGTCATAACTTCATTATTATATTTCTTACCTGCTCCAGTAAGAAAGAATATTGCTACCATATTTGTTATGTTTTGGGAGATTTTTTCATGCTGCTTTCTAATATTCTGCTTTTCCTCTATGATACTTGTCGTATATAAACATGATAGATCGTCAGCCACCTTAGCAAAACAGCTACGGTTCAACCACAGAGATTTGACAGTCAGAAGTCAGGACAGATCAGCAATAACAATGATGGCGATTGTAATAGTCGTGTTTCTCGTCTGCTATGGAATGTATTTGCGCTGCAGTTTAGTATTACTTCTTGATCTCGATTGTAGTGATGAAGTCTATAAAATACCCATGTTAGTCCTGAATTCCGCCATCAACCCTTGGGTGTATGCATTGTTCAAGAGGGACATAAAGAAGGAAATGATTAAGAAATTGATTTGCAGAAAAACCTGCAGGGAGAAACTACAGAATCAATAACTTTTATTTGAAAAAGAAAGATTTTTGTTAATGCTTTGCGTTTACAGTAAATGTTGTTTGCTAATAGTAATAGTAATAACTTTATTTAACGAGGGTAAAGACATTGATTACTGGTCACCCAGTAGTTTTCATAATGGCCCTCCTACAATTAAAGTAATAAAAAGTATCGATTAATTAATTAACTACCAATATAATCTACCAACTAAAATTACATAATAAACTACTATTAATACAATATTGATTAATTGACTACTAATGAAACTAAAAGGTTTTACAAATCTTAAAATGATCAAGAGAAGAAATCAAACTACGGTAAAGTTTAAATAAGTAATTTTTAAAATTAGTATGGGAGAGTGTCTTAGGTTCGGGATCAAGAGCGTTCCGCAAACGGCAAGCGCTTGAGTGAAACGTTCGAAGGCCAGAGTTCCTTTTACAAGCTGGTGTTGTAATATTGTTATTGGAAACGGATCTCGTGTTATGATTATGGGTGTTACTTATATGTTCAATATATTTATTAAAATAAGCCGGGCAACGTCCTTGATTTATTTTATGAAGCGTATAAAGCTTCCTAATACGTATAATATCATCTACTATAGGTAGCCAATCTAATTTGTTAAAAAGCTTGACTGAGTTTTGGTGAGTATCAGCATCTAAAATAAGCCTAGCACATCGTTTCTGTAGTCGTAAAACTCTTTGGAGATTACCAACAGTACAGTTACCCCAGACCGTACAACAATACTTTAGTACTGGCTTGATGAGGGCATTATATAACATTTTCCTGCAAGCAAAGGTTAAATAAACCTTTGCTCTTTTAAGGAGACATATTCTAGAGTTTAATTTTTTAATCAAATAGTCAATGTGTAAGTTCCATGACTACTAACTGAAATCAAAAAATGTTAAATCCTCCATTAAAAATCCTCATAAGCCCGTAGGCGCAGTTTTGACAGTTTTGTATCATCATAATAATAATTATAATAATAATAATTTTATCACTTAAAACGTAAAAAACGCGCAAATTTGCACTCTTGATGCATATTATCGAATGCGCGTAAAGGAGAAGATGAACTCTAGAGTTAACGCCTCCCAGCCTATATTAAATGAGTCGAAAATTCTTTCTATCGTTATATTTCATTAAAATTAATACCTTCCCTCATCGTGATTTTAACAGTTTGATCCCATACTGCCAGGCAGCTCAGATAGTGTTTTTGGCAGATAAGACATTTTCTGTGATAATTATTAAGCGGACTTTGAAAAATAAATTACAGGAACAAATGTGACGTGTTAAGGATACAGAGAAACATGACTATGGTCTTGACTTCAAGTTAAGCACAAACTCAAGAAACCTTTGTTTGCTCTATAAATTAAAAGTACATTGTAATCAACGTTTGCGACAACTGATAAGCCTGAGAAAACAGACATTTGCCACGCCACCACCGGTTTGCCCGCGAATAACGAGCGTCGAAATTCCATGCTGATGACGTATCATAACCCAGATCTGGATAGTGCTTCTGACTGGTTGAAGCAAAATTTCCCTCGCGAAGCGCTACCCAGATCTGGGTAGTGACACGTCCTGCTGCAGCTGTTCCTCAGACGTCATTAGAGAGCTTACGCAACCGGACGGGAAAGGAAAAAAAGGACGACAGCAAATTGTGTGACAAGCGTGACAATAATCTTGTTTCAAAAAACCTTCCGCCAAATTTCACATTCCTTTCAACAGATCTTTTTGTAGAAGAGCAAAAAACATCAATGTTAAGTGAATTCCGAAACACGCATGTAATAGCCCCGTCACGTTTGTCATACTTAAGCGTTTTGCTGTCCTCTTCTTCCTGCCGTCCTGTTACGTAAAGTTAAAACTTACTATTTTACGGCGAAAAACAGTGGTGGCTAGTTGTCGCGAACATCCAAAATAGCGCGTGACTTTGCTATGCATTGTACTTGTCCATCTCAGTTTACGGTTCAGTCAGATGGACTGAATACAAGGCAAGACCTTTGTTAGGTTCTCGACTCATTGTTATCCGGGTTACTTCCAAAATTTCCGTTGTCCTTATTAACTGGCCAAATTAAGAGAAATAGTCTGAAATATTTCTCGGGAAAATGTAGGTACGTTTGGTTAGGTTCTCATTGGTACGACGCTTCTATACATTACAGTGCATAGATCGACAGGCAGAAAACTTTGTATGACGTACTGTTTCATGGGGGTTACATAAATTGTCCTATATTAAAAAAATAGTAAATTAAAAAAAAGCCTGCCGTGAGCTTTTGTCGGAACACTTAATATGTAAACGAGTGTCCTCTACAAGTGGAGCAAGCGGCCTCAAGTTCGCTTCTCTGATGAAAGTCTTAAGTGTTTGATATTTTAAAGGAGGCTGTTTGGTTACGGTCCGACCAAATGGATTTTTGTTTGGCTTGCTACGAAGATATTTATAAACTGAATTGTATATTACCAACTATCGAGTCATTTATTTTTTCTTTTACACTCCTCATGGTTTTATAATCAATGTTTTCTGATTTCCCTTTGCGTGTTGCAAATAAATTATCTACTTCGCCTTCGCCAAATACGTTCAAATCTGGCTGGGATCTAACTCTATACAACTCGTCAAGTGTAATCATATAACTTTCATAAAGCTTTATCGTTGGCTTTGAATAATGGGTTTCAACTAGTTGTCTTACAACACGAAACTCAAGCCAGACTTGCTTATATTTTCAAAAGAAATCTAGGAGCCCTTCGATCTTTTTTGTTTTTGTTTGTGTTTTTTGTTTTTCTTTTTCTTTTCTTTTTTTGAACATGAATAATAAATCATTTAATAATTTTTCCGCAGTTATTTTTTTAATGGATGAGTAATTAACTAACTACGAGGCAAAGCCGGTCCTTATCAAGAACTAAACTGGAAACCTCCCGTAGTGTGTGTTGAAAATAGATCGTAAAAGCGCGTCAAGAAAAGAAAAACGTTAACATATTTTGCCCTGATAGTCACAAATAATTCCACTAAAGCTTTCCTACTTCATTAATAATAAAATATACTCGGGAAAAACTTGCACAGAGACCCAAAATTTCCAATGATAGCATACCTCCTCATATGTCCTCCTTTTAAAAGAAGAGAATATCTTTGAAATAGATATAGTAATTAATAAATAGTCTGTTTAGAGAAATTGCTGACTCGCTTGTATTTGAATGTGTATTTAATTTTTACTCCACCCTATAGTTGTTTAGTTGTACAATAATAATTAGTACAAGGTTGTTTAAACTACGTGTACATAAGAAAAAAAAAGAAAAAAATTAGAATGGAGAAGGGCACGTGATAGTAAAACTGATTACGGCCCTTTACCAAGATTGACTTTTATTATTCTATTATGGCTCACAAACACACACGCATACACACATACACACGCACATAAGTCAATATTAAGCAAGATAATATTTTTTAAGTGCGTTTTTGAACAGGAACTCTTACATGAAAAACTAAATTATTTGAACACACATAAAAGGCAACAAATAACACTAAACTAGCCAGCTTCAAAAGACGCAGCCATTATCATCGCTGACCGCTGACCGCATTGGACTCACTTTTTGTCAAAGTCTAATTATTGTGTGATATATATGCATAAGTCAGTACTGCACTAAATAAAATCGGAGCAGGTGCGTGCAGGTGCTTTCATTTTCTCGTTAGGAGTATTGATCGCAGCCAAGATAAAGTAATCACAGTATGGAAACTCCTGGTTTTGGGTTATTGGCTGGGTTCTTTCCGTTGTGACGATAACTGGAAATAGCTTCACTCAAGAGCCATAATGTCTCTTGCTTCACTATATTGCTTGTTGGCCGCAATCGACCCCTCCGCACCAAAACCAACGCGTTTTTAGCTTCGCTTGCTGTGGCGGATTTTCTTGTTGGAGTGGGCATCGTTCCTTCTTTTTTCTTCTGCGAGATCGCAAGAGGCGGGTGTAAATGGTCTCGAGCCTGGTCCACCTGGCTCCCTGGTTTAATACGATGGCTAGTTGGATACGCGTCGGTATTCAATTTGTGCAGCTTGGTGACAGATCGCTATATAGCTATTGTAAAGCCTTTAAAATACGTAACTTGCGTATAACTGCACGTTGAGTGATTCAAATGATATTCCTTTCTTGGGCAATCCCCTTTGGATTTGTGAATTGTTCCCGCGGAACTCACTCTCGCTGTGGCTTTGTATCACTCTTTCTCAGCCTTCCATGTAATGACTTTGAATATAAATTACTTATATTCAGGTTATATTGATCTTAAACTCCGCCATAAACCCTTTGGGCGTACGCTTTCTTCAAAAAAGGATGACAATTAAAGTAGATCCTAATAAGTAAAGCCAATCACGTTACAGTGGGTACATGTTGCTCGACTTTGTAAACAGTCCATTAAGAAGAAAATGTCAAGCAGTTGAGGATACTAGTGTCTCTTACTATTTATGTCAAATCGTCAAAGCATTGACAAAACGCACGTATTCAATCCTAAACAAAACAAGGAAAAATGTAGTTGTCACAAATCCAAAGGGGATCGCCCAAGTATGTCATACCTCAAAAAACAGAAAAAAGAAGCAAAATTTAGTTTAATAAACCATTGAGCAGCTTTTCCGTACATTGACGTGTGCTCAATTTGCCGTAAGGTTGTAATTTTTAATATGCTAAAGTTTAAAAACGAACAGCTGCTGTGAACCTCCGGTGCTGATGTTCGACCTTCTGTGTTGACTGGATAGCGCAATTGGTTTTCCCACAGGTAGCCCAAGCTCGAAATATGAGCATCGGCGAGCATCGGCATTGTCGCGTAACATTCAAAATATAAGGATTTGTATGCGAAAATGAAAGGATTTCAATAAAAAACAGCTTACCTTACTTAAAATGTGTGTTTTGTCTCTCCTGTGTGGTCCACGGGCCGATTTATGGCCGTTTTATGGGTTTTTATGTAAACGGTTTTCTCTCTATATAAAACCGTTTACATAAAAACCCATAAAACGGCCAAAAATCGGCTCGTGAGCCACACAGGAGAGACGTAACACACATTTTTAGTAAGGTATTGAAATCCTTTCGTTTTCGTAGGTTACGGAAACGATAGGTTTTTTTCCCATACAAATCCTTATATTTTGAATGTTACGCAGCAATGCCGATGCTCGCCGATGCTCATATTTCGAGCTTGGGTTACCTGTGGTTTTCCTAATACTTATTATCCTCTGGATAGTAATTTATGTGGTGGATAGCGCTATCCATCTTTTGAACGACCAGGGCATGTTTAGCAGGAGGAAGAATTTCATTTTCCATGATTACGAAGTCCAAAGGACGAGCTTTTTGTTTATGTCTCTCTCTGTTTGTTTGTTTGTTTTTTTTTCGATCTTTAAGTCTCCCGGCATTAGTCATCAGAATCAACAATAGCTGAATCATGACAAAATAACTGTAGAGAGGCTTGTTGCGGTTTGATAACACAAGGAGTTTCAAGTCTCCAGAAATTTGCCATTCGTTGAGTTTATAAGACTTTCAGTTAAAAGTAAAGTAGAGCATAGCTACCCCTCTAATTTTTCTAAATGCTTTTGTGTTTTGTCACTAACTGCAGGCGCGGATCTCGGATAAATAATGACCGATTTCCTAAACTAGAGCCGAAGGTGTAAGGCTTCTGGGGGGGGGGGGGGGGGATGGAGGGTCCGGGCTATGCGCCACGTATCGTGAAATTTTTCGGATTTTAACTCCCAAAAGTCCCCTTTGCTGGGTTTCTAAGTCATTCAGACAGGATATTTGTCAGTTCCATTCTCCTTGGGTGATCGTTGCAAATCGGCGGATTATTTCATCAAGGTAAACTTCCATGTTGTATGTTGGATATGGAGCAAGATTGCAGCTTGGAGAGTTTTTTATTATTAGAAATATATTTATTATCAAAAATCTGTCCGATTTTAGTAAAACGGTGGAAATCGGTGTGGATCTGCGCCTGAACTGATCACCGTAAAATTGCCCCTAAATTACATTTAATGACGACACAAGCCAAAAAGGGGCGGGAATTTTCAAGCTTTGCATAAACGTTTGTTTATTGTAGACATTGAACAAAGTTTTAATCGCTCAATTAATATCGGTTATTATAGATTTCACAGCAAGTGAATCAAGAAAAAAAATACAGAGCGGCTTATTTGCATTTTATAACAGGACCCTGAGGTCTCCAGAAAATTGCTTTTCGTTAAGTTAAACGCGAACTTCTTTTAAACTGACCCTTCTAATTGGTCTTAATGCAATTTGCTGTCCTACAGCCATCTAAGCAATGATTGTCAGGTCATTCATTGACGCATATATGGTATATTGTTCTTAAGATAAGGCGCAAACGTTACCAGATGTTTATAAGATATCCTTACCTTTCCTTCCGATCGAGGACCTCAATCGACGAGAACTTAAAGCTTTCAGCTAGAATTTATGTTCAACGATTAAAACATTGTAACTTGGATTTGGATTCAATTTGGATGAAGAATCGCCGTGAACAGACTCGTTGATCGCATTTACTTTTAGTCGCACCTCCTGCCTGTAACCAGAAATAGCAGAAACTGTTTTTAAATTTCCAGTTGAGGTGCTGATAAAAAGTCAGTGTCAGATACCTTCGTTTAGAAACAAAAACTATCCCTCCAGTATTCGATCAGCTCCAAGCTGAAGTTGTGAATGGAAACTTGGTCCACGATTCTTGGTTGGACACTATCCATTGTGGCGGCGGCTGGAAATAGCTCTATCATTTTTCTTGTTTGCGGCAAACGACGGCTCCTCACTAAAATCAACGCTTTCATCATTTCTCTTGCAGTAGCGGATCTCGGTGTAGGGGCCACCGTTTTCCCTTCACAGTTTTTCTACGAAATCGTTCAAACTAGCCACAACTCGTCTTCAAGATGTTGGAATATCGATCGAATACGATGGCTGTTCGGCTACGCATCTGCGACAAGCTTGTGCAGTTTAGTTCTGGATCGTTACGTGGCGATTGTTACGCCTTTAAAGTATCTAAATTTTATGAGCCGAGGTCGTGTTATCCAAATGATTTTTGTTTCCTGGGCAATCCCTGTGGGATTTGTCATAACTTCATTTTTCTTACTCAAGCGGAATTTTGTTATCATATTTGCCATGTTTTGGGAGATTTTTTCATGCTGCTTTCTAATATTCTGCTTTTCCTCTATGATACTTGTCGTATATAAACATGATAGATCGTCAGCCACCTTAGCAAAACAGTTACGGTTCAACCACAGAGGTTTGACAGTCAGCAGTCAGGACAGATCAGCAGTAACAATGATGGCGATTGTAATAGTCGTGTTTCTCGTCTGCTATGCAATATATTTGCGCTGCAGTCTAGTATCACTTCTTCATTATCCCCGTTGTGATGATAAAGTCTATAAAATACCTATGTTAGTCCTGAATTCTGCCATCAACCCTTGGGCATATGCATTCTTCAAGAGGGACATAAAGAGGGAGATGATGAAGAAATTGATTTGCCGAAAAACCAAGGAGAAACTGCAAAATCAATAACCATTAAAAATGCAAGATTTGAGTTTACAGTTTTTTAAGTTTAGAAATCAAAAAGTGTTAAATCCTCATGAGCCCGTAGGCACAGTTTCGACAGTTTTCTCCAATAATAATAATAACGCGCAAATTTTCATATCATGGTATATGATAAAATGCGCGTAAAGGAGAAGATGAACTCTAGAGTTAATGCCTCCCAGCCAATAGTAGATTCAATGACTCGAAAATTCGTCCTATTGTTACAACTTATTTTATAGATACCTTCCTTTATCGTGATTATAACAGTTTGATCCCATACTGCCAGGCAACTCAGACAGTGTTTTATAGGCATAGAAATTGTCAATCGAACAATAGACATTTTCTGTAATAATTATTATTAGCTGTTTTTGAAAACTAAATTACAAGGACAAATGTTTTAGAGATATAGAGAAAGATATCTAAGGTCTTGACTTCAAGTTAAGCACAAACTCAAGAAACCTTTGTCTGCTCTATAAATTAAAAGCACACCACAATAAACGTTTGCGACAACTGATAACCCTAAGAAAACAGGCCATTAGCGACGCCAACAATGGTTTCCTCTTTTCACAGACCCTCCATTTTCTCTTCTCTTTCGAGCGTGCGAGACAAAAAACCGCGAGGGATTTATTGACCGCCAGCACAAGGGGGTAGGATTGGAGGAAGAAGAAAATGGACAGTCTGCAGACATCTTTAGGAGCAACTGAAACTTGCTCTTCGCAGTAACAGCAAATTACCATTGGCTGAACGGCGATTATCCTGTCATCATCATGTCAACGACTCATTACGCTCACGTCATGCGAGTAGAAGCGTTTGTCATCGCCTGGAGGCGCTAACTTTCTATTATAATTTGCATAAAAAAACATCAATTGAAAGCGCCGCCGGATGCAGTCATAATGAGCTTGTATTGACCATGCTGACCATATCTTTTGTATCAGATTATAGACTATGGAAAGCGTGCTTGACGACTGTTTGGCACAGTTTTCAAGCAAATACGTGCTCAAAGAAGAGCGGCGCCAGGCTGTTTTGGGTTTACTGGAGCAAGAGGATATTGTGTCCGTTCTTACCACGGGTTTTGGGAAAATTTTAATTTACCAGTTGTTCGCGGCGGTGAAACTCACAGGGGCTCCCAACGTCAATTTTTGGAAAATATCTGTTCGGAAGACGATTTGAGATCTAGAATTTTCGGAACATTTTTTGTAAAATTTCTTGCTTGCCTGCCTCTCCTATAGGATTTTCGAACATCTAAAAAATGGTGTAATAGCCCATTTTTGACGGAATTTTACCCTTAAAAGGTCACCTGGAATTTTCTTGAGCCTTTTATCTGGCTGAAATTTTCGAAAAGGTAAGTTTTGATCCCTATAATTTTCGGATCACTAGACTTTCAGCTAGGAAATCCGAAATGATTAAAAATTTTTAGGGGATAAAAATATGCCGATATCTACCGTTAAATACTCAAATACGTTTAAAAATGCTATTTTTCAGTGGTTTTTAACTGTATTCTCGTTGGGTGCCCCTGAACTCAAACAAAGAGAAAAGAACGTAGTATTAGTTGCATCGCCATTGCGGATATTATCAATGATCAAGTTGAAGCAATGGTTTTGATAAAAGAAAATCGAGCCCAGGTGCTTCTAACCTTATTACTGCAAGGCAAACAGACCCTACTTGACTTATATTCTGCTTGCGAAACGGTAAAACCAAGATCTCTTTAATCGTCCGCCATTTTTCGTTTTGTTAATAACACCTTGACGAACACTCTCAATAAACAGATTCTCCGTAGCTTTACGGGAACGCGTTAATATCCCACAATAATCCGATGGTTCGATTTGTTTCGGCTTCAGACCCTTTTAGCCGGCTTTTTCGGCGTTGAAGTCAGTGTGACAAGATATGCTTAAACAAACACGCGAGTCCGGGTGTCATTTTTAAAATGCTCTAAAATACTTAGCAGTTTATATCTCCAATATCATTGGTTCAATTTAATTGGTACTGCGAACCCGTAGGTGATAATTATGAGGCGTTGATATGGGAGAGGAACTTTAAAATAAACATCTTTTTCCCAAAGAAGTCTACAGACGTTCTTCATTTTCTCTTTGTCGCTCTCCGCGCTCACCGATGTTTTCGAAGACAACGAAAAGAAAAATAAAACAACGTCTGTGTACAGGTTACGCGAATATATAGCCTGCGTAGCAGGCGCTTGGAAGAAGTGGTCGTAAGAAAGAACGGGCGTTCGAGAGAGAGACACGATCGTTGCGCCCACTACTTCCAAGAGCCTGCTACGCAGGCCACGCGAAATAAGGTCTGAGGAACGAGCGTAGACTGATTCCATGCTGATGACGCGTCACAACCCACATCTGGATAGTGCTCCTGATTGGTTGAAGCAAAATTTCCCTCGTGACACGACTAATCAGAAGCACTAGGCGTATCTGGGTAGTGACAAGTCATCAGTATAGAATTTCTGCGGCCGTTCTTCAGATGTCACTTCATGGAGAAAACCAGTGGTGGCCAGAGTGATGGCTAGTTGTCGCGAACGTTCAAAATAGCGCGTGACTTTGCTAAGTACTGTCCTTCTCAGTTTACGGTTCGGTCAGATGCAGACTGAATATTAGGCGAGACCTTTGAAAGACGGTCTGCTTCTCCGGCTAGGTTCTCGACTCATTGGTACAGCGTATACAGTGCACAGATCACGCTAACGTTTACGTCATCAGCTGACGTCATCCGGGTTACTTCCAAAAGTGTCCGTTGTCCTTCTTAACTGGCTAAATTAAGAGAAAAAGTCTGACATATTTGTCTGCATACTTGAAAAATGTCCATTATAAGCCGAGTTTGGTTAAGCTCTCATCGGTATGACGCCGGTATGTATATAATGCATTCATCAGGTAAACTTTTTATGACGTTTCTTGGGGGTTACATAAAATTGTCCGTACTAAAAATAGTAATGAAAAAAGCCTATGCTAGTGAGTTTTTTTTATCAGGAACCTATATGTAAACTATGCGAGTTTTCGTTACAGGTGCATTCTAAAATTCTTGTAAAACAACCAATGCATGCAAGCGGCCTCAAAACAAGTTCCTCTGATGAAAGTCTTTGATATTTCAAAGGAGCTTGTTTGGTTACGGTCCGACCGGATGGATTTTTGTTTGGCATTGCCGAGATCGCTTGCGGTGAAGCTTTTAAACTATTTACTGAATTGTAATTACCAATTGTCCACACTGCAAGTATAGTGTCGAGTCATTTATTTTTTCTCCTACACCGGACCCTCGTGTTTTTTTAATCAATGTTTTCCGATTTCCCTTTGCGTGTTGCAAATTAATTATCTAACTTCGCTCCCGCCAAATACGTTCAATTCTGGCTGTGATCTAACTCTCTACAAACTGACACTTGTGTGAAAAAAATATTTTAATAATGCTTTATTGTTAGCTTTGAATTATAATATATAGGTTGCAACTAGTTGTCTTACAACACGAATCTCAAACCTCGGACTTACGTATATTTTGAGAAATTATTGAAAAGAAATCCACGAGCCCTTAGATCTTTTTTTTGTTTTCAAAACATGATTAATAAATCATTTGATAATTATTCGACAGACATTTTTTTAAGGGATGAGTAGGTACAATTAACTAACTATGAAGCAAAGCCGGTCCTCAGGTCCAAATCTAAACTCAAAACCTCCCCGTAGTGTGTGTTGAAAATAGATCGTAACTGAGCTCGTCAAGAAAAGAAAAACTTTAACATATTTTGGGCTGTTCGACTAAAGCTTTCCTACTTCGTTAATGTCAAAATATACTCGGAAAAAACTTGCACAGAGAAATAAATTAAATCGTCTTACATAAAATTTCCAATAAAATCATTCCTCCTTATACCCAGGCTTATATGTCTTCCTCTTAAAAGAAGAATATCTTTGAAATAGATAGTGAAGAAATGGTCAGTCAAGAGAAATTGCTGACTCACTTGTTGTCAAAGTGTAATTATTGAGTGATATATTAATATATATGCATAAGTCAGTACACCACTAAGTAAAATCAGAGCAGGTGCTTTCATTGAGGAAGGGTATTGATCGTAGCCAAGATAAAGAGTAATCATGCAGTAATCATAGTATGGAAACCTGGTTTTGGGTTCTTGGCTGGGCTCTTTCTGTTCTGACGATAACTGGAAATGGCTTCATTACCTTCCTTGTTGGCCGCAATCGACCTCTCCGCACCAAAACCAACGCGTTCATAGCTTCGCTTGCTGTGGCAGATTTTCTTGTTGCTGTGGGCGTCGTTACTTCTCTCTTCTTCTGCAAGATCTCAGGAGGCGGGTGTAAATGGTCTCGAGCCTGGTCGACCTGGCTCCCTAGTTTAATACGATGGCTATTTGGATACGCGTCGGCATTCAATTTGTGCAGCCTGGTGACAGATCGCTATATAGCTATTGTAAAGCCGTTAAAATACGTGCGTAACTCCACGTCGAGTGATTCAAATGATATTCCTTTCTTGGGCGATCCCCTTTAGATTTGTGGCAACTACATTTTTCCTTGTTTTGTTTAGGATTGAATACGCGGGTTTTATAAATGCTTCAACGATGTTCTTTGAGGTCGCGTCATGTTGTATCGTTATTTTCTGCTACTGCTCAATGGTACTTGCTGTATATAAACACGATCGATCAGCAGCTGCTTGAGCGAAACAGTTACGTTTCAATCACAAAGGACTGACATTCAATAAGCACGACAAATCTGCTTTTACAATGACGACAATTGTTGTAGTGTTGTTTCTTATTTGCTACGGAATTCACTGTCACTGTGGCTTTGTATCACTCTTTCTTAGCCTTCCATGTAATGACTTTGAATATAAATTACCTATATTGGTCTCAAACTCCGCCATAAACCCTTGGGCGTACGCTTTCTTCAAGAGAGACATAAAAAAGGAGACAAGAAAGTTGATCTGCAGAGCGGCTTCAAAAAAGGATCGATAACAAAGTAGGTCCTGTCAGGGAAGCCTATCATTTTACGGTGGGTAAATGTAGCTCGACTTTGTTAACAGTCCATTAAGAACAAAATGTCAAGCAATTGAGGATATATACTAGTGTCTCTTACTATTTATGTCACATCGTCAAAGCACTGACAAAACGCGCGTATTCAATCCTAAACAAAACAAGGAAAAATTAAAAATGAAGTTGTCACAAATCCAAAAGGGGTCGCCCAAGTATGTCATACCTCAAAAAACAGAAAAAAGAAGCAAAATTTAGATGCTAAGGAAAAAATTTTCAATATTGTTCATCTTTTAACAATAGAAAATTGGAGAATGTCCACTTTAAGCTCTTGGCAGAGTTTCAGGATTCTTCGAAGAGGCGCATTAGCGTTTTAATGAAAACTATATTTCTTTGGGTAAACCTATTAATAAATAGTAAGAGTAAACATTACCGGTTGCATTGCCGGTTAAGTATTGGTTTCAGCTGTACCAGTTTTATTTAATAAACCATTGAGCAGCTTTTCCGTACAATGACGTGTGCTCAATTTGCCGTAAGGTTGTAATTTTTAATATGCTAAAGTATAAAAACGAACAGCTGTGAACGTCCGGTGCTGATGTTCGACTTTCTGTGTTCACTTGATATATAGCGCAATTGGTTTTCCTAATACTTATTATCTACTGGATAGTAATTTATGTGGTGGATAGCGCGATCCATCTTTTGAACGACCAGGGCATGTTTAGCAGGAGCAAGAATTTCATATCAATAATAAAATAAATAATAATAATAATAATAATAATAATAATAATAATAATAAATAATAATAATAATAATAATAATAATAATTTTATTTATATAGCGCTAAAATCCAATAATTGTCCAAAGCGCTCATCATATCCCATGATTACGAAGTCCAAAGGACGAGTTTTGGTCATTTGTCTTTTTGTTTGTTTGTTTCGATCTTTAAGTCTCCTGGCATTAGTCATCAGAATCAACAATAGTTGAGTCCTGAATTTTTTTTTTTTTTTCAGGCTTCTTTATCATTTCTTCATTTTAGTTGAACAATGACAAAATAACTGCAGAGAGGCTTGTTGCGTCTGATAACACAAGGGGTTCAAGTCTCCACGAATTTGCCATTCGTTGAATTAAGACTTTCAGTTACAAGTAAAGTAGAAGGTAGCTAGCCCTCTAATTTTTCTAATTTTTTTTTTTTGTGTTTTGTCACTAACTGCAGGCGCGGATCTCGGATAAATACTGACCGATTTTCTAAACTAGAACCGAAGGTGCAAGCTTCTGGGGGGGGGAGGGAGGGGGCTCCGGGCTATGAGTCAGGTATCGTGAAATTTTTCGGATTTTAATTCTCAAAAGTCCCCTTTGCTGGGTTTCTAAGTCATTCAGACAGGATATTTGTCAGTTCCATTCTCCTCGGGTGATCTTTGCAAATCGGCGGATTATTTCATCAAGGTAAACTTCCATGTTGTATGTTGGATATGGAGCAAGATCGCAACTTGGAGAGTTTTTTATTATTAAAAATATATTTATTATGAAAAATCTGACCGATTTTAGTAAAACGGTGGAAATCGGTGTGGATCTGCGCCTGAACTGATCACCGTAAAATTGCCCCTAAATTAAATTTAATGACGACACAAGCCAAAAAGGGGCGGGAATTTCCAAGCTTTGCATAAACGTTTGTTTATTGTAGACATTGAACAAAGTTTTAATCGCTCAATTAATATCGGTTATCAGATTTCACAGCAAGTGAATCAAGAAAAAAATGTAGAGCGGCTTATTTGCATTTAATAACAGGATCCTGAAGTCTCCCGAAAATTGTTTTTCGTTGAGTTAAACGCGAGCTTCTTTTAAACTGACCCTTCTAATTGGTCTTAATGCAATTTGCTGTCCTACAGCCATCTAAGCAATGATTGTCAGGTCATTCATCGACGCATATATGGTATATTATGTTCTTAAGATAAGGCGCAAAGGTTACCAGATGTTCATAAGATATCCTTACCTTTCCTTCCGATCGAGGACCTCAATCAACGCGAACTTAAAGCTTTCAGCTAGAGTTCATGTTTGACGATCATGACATTTTAACTTGGATATGGATTCAGTTTGGATGAAGAATCGCCGTGAACAGACTCTTTGATCGCATTTAATTTTAGTCGCACCTCTTTACTGTAACCAGAAATATCAGAAACTGTTTTCAAATTTCCAGTTGAGGTGCTGATAAAAATTCAGTGTCAGATACCTTGGTTTAGAAACAAAAACTATCTCTTCAGTATTCGACAGCTCCAAGCTGAAGTTGTGAATGGAAACTTGGTTTACGATTCTTGGTTGGACACTATCCATTATGGCGGCGGCTGGAAATGGCTCCATTATTTTTCTTGTTTGCAGCAAACGACGGCTCCTCACTAAGACCAACGCTTTTATCATTTCTCTTGCGGTAGCGGATCTCGGTGTAGGGGCTAGCGTTTTCCCTTCAGAGGTTTTCTACGAAATCGTCAAAACTAGCGACGAATCGCGATCGTCTTTAAGATGTAATATCAATAGAATACGATGGCTGGTCGGCTACGCATCTGTGACAAGCTTGTGTTGTTTAGTTCTGGATCGTTACGTGGCGATTGTTAAGCCTTTAAAGTATCTAAGTTTTATGAGCCGAGGTCGTGTTATCCAAATGATTTTTGTTTCCTGGGCAATCCCTGTGGGATTTGTCATAACTTCATTTTTCTTACCTGCTCCCGTTAAGCGGAATTTTGTTAACATATTTGCCATGTTTTGGGAGATTTTTTCATGCTGCTTTCTAATATTCTGCTTTTCCTCTATGGTACTTGTTGTATATAAACATGATAGATCGTCAGCCACCTTAGCAAAACAGCTACGGTTCAACCACAGAGATCTAACAGTCAGAAGTCAGGACAGATCAGCAGTAACAATGATGGCGATTGTAATAGTCGTGTTTCTCGTCTGCTATGGAATATATTTGCGCTGCAGTTTAGTAGCACTTTTTGATAATCTCCGTTGTAACGATATAGTCTATAAAATACCCATGTTAGTCCTGAATTCTGCCATCAACCCTTGGGTCTATGCATTCTTCAAGAGGGACATAAAGAAGGAGATGATTAAGAAATTGATTTGCCGAAAAACCAAGGAGAAACCGCAAAATCAATAACTATTAAAAATGCAAGATTTGCGATCATAGTTTTTTAAGTTTAGAAATCAAAAAGTGTTAAATCCTCATAAGCCCTTAGGCACAGTTTCGACAGCTTTTTTCCAACGCGCAATAATAACCTTCCCTTATCGTGATTTAATGAGTTTGATCTCATACTGCCAGGCAACTCAGACAGTGTTTTAGGCACAGATAAATTGTCAATCGAGCAACAGACATTTTCTGTAATAATTCTTAAGCCGACTTTGAAAACTAAATCACAAGGACAAATGTTTTAGAGATATAGAGAAAGATATCTAAGGTCTTGACTTCAAGTTAAGCACAAGCTCAAGAAACCTTTGTTTGCTCTATAAATTAAAAGCTCACCGCAATAAACGTTTGCGACAATTGATAATTAGCCCTAAGAAAACAGACATCAGCGATGCCATCACTGGTTTCCCCTGTTCGCAGACCCTCTATTTTCTCTTCAAAGTCCGTCGAGCGTGCGCGACAAAAAACCGCGGGGGAATTATTGACCGCCAGCGCAAGGGAGTAGGGGTGGGGGAAGTAGAAAATGGACGGTCTGTAGACATCTTTTGGAGCAACTGAAACTTGATTTTCCCAGTAAAAGCACATTACCATTGGCTGAACGGCGATTATCCTGTCATCATCATGTCAACGACTCATTACGCTCACGTCATGCAAGTAGAAGCGTTTGTCATCGCCTGGAGGCGCTAACTTACTATTGTAATTTGCATAAAACAAAAACATCAGTTGAAAGCGCCGCCGGATGCAGTCATACTGAGCTTGTGTTGACCATGCTGACCATATCTTTTGTATCAGAGTATAGACTATGGAAAGCGCGCTTGACGACTGTTTGGCACAGATTTCAAGCAAATACGTACTCAAAAAAGAGCGGTGCCAGGCTGTTTTGGATTTACTGGGGCAAGAGGATCTTGTGGCCGTTTTTACCACGGGTTTTGGGAAAATTTTAATCTAACAGTAGTTCGCGGCAGTGAAACTCAAACAAAGAGAAAAGAACGTAGTATTAGTTGCGTCGCCATTGCGGATATTATCAATGATCAAGTTGAAGCAATGGTTTTAATAAAAGAAAATCGAGCCCAGGTGCTTCTAACCTTATTACTGCAAGGCAAACAGACCCTACTTGACTTACCTTCTGTTTGCGAAACGGTAAACCCAAGATCTCTTTAATCGTCCGCCATTTTTCGTTTTGTTAATAACACCTTGACGAACACTCTCATTAAACAGATTCTCCGTAGCTTTACGGGAACGCGTTAATATCCCACAATAATCCGATGGTTCGATTTGTTTCGGTTTCGGACCCTTTTAGCCGGCTTTTTCGGCGTTGAAGTCAGTGAGACAAGACATGTTTAAACAAACACGCGTGTCCGGGTGTCATTTTTAAAATGTTCTAAAATACTTAGCAATTTAGATCTCCAATATCATTGGTTCAATTTAATTGGTACTGCGCACGCGTAGGTGATGATGATGAGGCGTTGACATGGGAGAGGAACTTTAAAATAAACCTCTTTTTTCCCAAAGATGTCTACAGACGTTCTTCATTTTTCTTTCTCGCTCTCCGCGCTCACCGATGTTTTCGAAAACAACGAAAAGAAAAATAAAACAACGTCTGTGTACAGGTTACGCGAATATATAGCCTGCGTAGCAGGCGCTTGGAAGAAGTGGTCGTAAGAAAGAACGGGCGTTCGAGAGAGAGACACAACCGTTGCGGCCACTACTTCCAAGCGCCTGCTACGCAGGCCACGCGAAATAAGGTCTGAGGGACGAGCGTAGAAATTCCATGCTGATGACGCGTCACAAACATTAACCACATCTGGATAGTGCTCCTGATTGGTTCAAGCAAAATTTCCCTCGCGACACGACTAATCAGAAGCACTACGCGTATCTGGGTAGTGACAAGTCATCAGTATGGAATTTCTGCAGCCGTTCTTCAGACGTCACACGCCAGTGTCCGTTACAAGTGCATTCCAAAATTCTTGTAAAACAACCAATGCATGAAAGCGGCCTCAAAACAAGTTTCGCTGAGGAGGCTGTTTGGTTACGGTCCGACCGGATGAATTTTTGTTTGACATTGCCGAGATCGCTTTCGGTGAAGCTTTTAAACTATTTACTGAATTGTAATTACCAATTGTCCACACTGCATGTATAGTGTTGAGTCATTTATTTTTTCTCCTACACCTCGGCCGGCCTCTCGTGTTTTTGTAATCAATGTTTTCCGATTTCCCTTTGCGTGTTGCAAATTAATTATCTAACTTCACTCTTACCAAATACGTTCAATTCTGGCAGTGATCTAACTCTTTACAAACTGACACTCATGTGAAAAATAGTTCGTAATGCTTCATTGTTGGCTTCAAATAATAGGTTGCAACTAGTTGTCTTACAACACGAATCTCAAGCCTCGGACTTACGTATATTTTGAGAAATTATTGAAAAGAAATCCACGAGCCCTTAGATCTTTTTTTTGTTTTGTTTTCAAAACATGATTAATAAATCATTTGATAATTATTCGACAGACATTTTTTTAACGGATGATAGGTATAATTAACTAACTACGAAGCAAAGCCGGTCCTTAGGTCCATGAAATCTAAACTCAAAACCTCCCCGTAGTGTGTGTTGAAAATAGATCGTAACTGAGCTCGTCAAGAAAAGAAAAACATTAACATATTTTGCCTCGTTCAACTAAAGCTTTCCTACTTCATTAATATCAAAATATACTCGGGAAAAACTTGCAGAGAGAATAAATTAAATCGTCTTACATAACATTTCCAATAAAATCATACCTCCTTATATCCAGGCTTATATGTCTTCCTTTTAAAAGAAGAATATCTTTGAAATAGATAGTGAAGAAATGGTCAGTATAGAGAAATTGCTGACTCACTTGTTGTCAAAGTGTAATTATTGAGTGATATATTAATATATATGCATAAGTCAGTACACCACTAAGTAAAATCAGAGCAGGTGCTTTCATTGAGGAAGGGTATTGATCGTAGCCAACAGAAGATAAAGAGTAATCATGGTATGGAAACCTGGTTTTGGGTTCTTGGCTGGGTTCTTTCCGTTCTAACGATAACTGGAAATGGCTTCATTATTTCCCTTGTTGGCCGCAATCGACCCCTCCGCACCAAAACCAACGCGTTCATAGCTTCGCTTGCTGTGGCAGACTTTCTTGTTCGGGTGGGCGTCGTTCCTTCTCTCTTCTTCTGCGAGATCTCAGGAGGCGGGTGTAAATGGTCTCGAGCCTGGTCGTCCTGGCTTCCTGATTTGATACGATGGCTTTTTGGATACGCGTCGGCATTCAATTTGTGCAGCTTGGTGACAGATCGCTATATAGCTATTGTAAAGCCTTTAAAATACGTAACGTGCGTAACTCCACGTCGAGTGATTCAAATGATATTCCTTTCTTGGGCGATCCCCTTTGGATTTGTGACGACTACATTTTTCCTTGTTTTGTTTAGGGTTGAATACGCGGATTTTATAAATGCTTCAACGATGTTCTTTGAGGTCGCGTCATGTTGTATCGTTATTTTCTGCTACTGCTCAATGGTACTTGCTGTATATAAACACGATCGATCAGCAGCTGCTTTGGCGAAACAGTTACGTTTCAATCACAAAGGACTGACATTCAATAAGCACGACAAATCCGCATTTACAATGACGACAATTGTTGTGGTTTTGTTTCTTATTTGCTACGGAATTCACTGTCGCTGTGGCTTTGTATCACTCTTTCTTAACCTTCCATGTAATGACTTTGAATATAAATTACCTATATTGATCTTAAACTCCGCCATAAACCCTTGGGCGTACGCTTTCTTCAAGAGAGACATAAATAAGGAGACAAGAAAGCTGATCTGCAGAGCGGCTTCAAAAAATGATAACAAAGTAGATCCTATCAGTAAAGCAAATCACGTTACAGTGGGTACATGTAGCTCCACTTTGTAAACAGTCCATTATTAATAAGAAGAAAATGTTAATTGAGGATACTAGTGGGCGCGATCCATTGAACCAAAATTTCCGGAAATTTCGGTCCAAAACTCAATGGATCGGTTCGGTCCAACCGGAAAAGTTTCGAAAAAACGGGTCCACCTTTTGAGGTGGACCACTTTTCCCGGTCGGACCGGTTGGAATTTTTTGTTGAATGGATCGCGCCCAGTGCCTTTTACTATTTATCAATTCTACCTTAAAAAAGTGGAAAAATTTAAATCCTAAGGGCAAAACTAATTTTCAATATTGTTCATCTTTTAATGATATAAAATGGGAGAATGTCCGTCCACTTTAAGCTCTTGGCAGAGTTTTAGGATTAAAAGGCATTAGCGTTTTTCTTAATGAAAACTACATTTCTCTAGGTAAAAGCCTACTAAGCAGAGTAAACATTACCGGTTGCCGGTTAAGCATGCAAGGGTTTCAGCTGTACCAATTTTATTTAAAACATTGAGCAGCTTTTCTACATTGACGAGTGCTGAATTTGCCGTAAGGTTGTAACTGCCAACGAGGCAACCGAGCTAAGAAGCGACGTTGACTGGGCGGCAGAATTATAACGCCGCGCAATGTAGCGGCGTAACCCTCTAAAATTTGCATTTTTGACCATATTTGGGTGTAAGTAAGACCCCATATTTGGGTAGTGACGTCATAGTCTTGTATTTACAACTCACGGTCCGAAATTGACCACTCCAGAAAATACAATAAAACACCATAATGCTGTTTGTTTGACACCCCAATATTTTGCATAAGCATTAAATGTTTTTAGTTTCTCTTGGGAGTTAAAATGACCCCAAGAGAAACTGAAAACAATGCTTATGCAAAATTTTGGGGCGAAAAACAAAGAGCATTATGGTATGTTAGGGTATTTTCTGGAGTGTTCAATTCGGTGATTCACTGTGTGCTGTTCGTTGTCTGTTCAGGAGGACCTAACAGGTGAGCAAGCTTTTATATAATTTCTAGTTTGAAAGGGCAATTAGTGCTCTGGTTTGCTTCATAAATTGCGTTTAAAGCAGCAGCTTTAAAAAATAGGGTTTTGCGCTCAAATTTTTCTCAGAACCAGCTTGTTCTACATTGAGGTAGCGTGTTCGCTTCCCGACTCAGAACCAGGGTTTTCAGTGTTCTCTTTTCCTTTGTGAGTTGAATTTTAAGCGGTAGTTGATCAAGGCGTAGGCTTATATTCTCAAAACGTTTATCAGAACCAGCGTGTTCTTCGCAGGTCGATTTACATTGAGCCAGTCCTCACCTCCCGTGAGGAATGCAACGTATTTGCTGACCTTTTATTTTAGAATTTATTCGAGAGATTTTGTCAACCAGCATGTTTTTTTGCTGCTTGATTTACATTGAGACAACCCAAAACTCCCGTGAGGAATGCAACGAATTTGCGGACCTTTCGTTTTGAAGACTATCATTACGTCTTCGTCCTGTGACACTCGCACATTAGATCTTTGTATTTTATTCAAGTTTATATTTTTATACCTCTGATACGTATACATTCCGCCCCATTCTTGCGCTTTTCACACATTTTACTTTACACAAATTATTTCTTACGTATGTTACCACGCGAAACATTTTTCTTATCCCTAATGACGCTGTTGCTCAGAATTTAATTATTAATTATAATTTCAGCAGTCAAAGGCCTCATTTGAACTATCTTTTTCTTTCTAACGCTTATAGTTTTGATACAATTGAATTTTCCATGAAAAATAAGTACTAACTTGCTCATATTTACCAACAAAGCTTCAAGCCATGTTGTTATTGTTTAATAATTAAACAGTGAAAGCCTACAATGAGCCAAAGTTGTTGTTTTGAAGTCGGCACAAGCATGAAAGACCATGCAAAAAAAACATAGGGATGAATTACCGCACACCTGTGAGTCGATTTCTTTTTTTAACCATACTGAGATATCTTTGTTTGCTCTCGAATAAACTTTAGCTTGATATCATACTGCAAATTTACTAAACCATTCAAATATTAGTTGGTGAGCAGTATGGTATCAGTATTGGCTCATTTCAGCTGTGTTTAATATCCGTCAGTAAATTTTAAGCGTCAATGAAAACGTCCTGAAAAACAGGAAGTTTTTCTGATTGGTCGATTTAAATGCTATGGATAAAATATTCCAGCTCATATGCCAGTCTAAATGTGAAAATGAATTTGCTGTTGTGTGAATTTACATTATTCAAGTACAAATTAATGAAACTGATTTCAGCGAAAGCCGCATGCCCTCAAAGAACATTTCAGGTATTAAGAATTTTTTTCTGTTTTAGTGTTGTATTCGTTTTTCTGGTCAGAGTTTCTAGAGCTAGAATAGCAAGGGCGTTCTGAGTTCAATATTTTCCTTCATCCAATCTTCACACCACTGGACCCTACATATAAATGTTCCTCACTAACCAAACAAACATTAAACGCCATAACCAAGCTTCTTTACGATCTACAATCGAACTGCATCATTTAGAACGTTCAATTCTTAGATCAAACACCCCACTCAGTTATTATTTTAAACATAATTCCCACTAAATACGATCTTGTGACGTCACCAGCCAAAATGACTGTTAAAGAACGTTAACGTTCTATTCTTTTGCAGAAGAGTTCTCTAAATTAATGTTGTCAAGCACAGCAATTGCCTCGACTTTTCATTGAAACACCGGTGGATAACAAAAAATATTCAACAGAGAGGGTTAAGTTGAGTTTCATGACAGGTATGGCACATTTTATCAAAATTTACTTACGCTGTAGTCAACTTTCAGTTAATTACGAAAAGGATGGTACAGTATAGTCGAAAGCGACCAGCTGGTGTTTACAAACTTGCCTTAAATTTTTTCTTTCTGTATTTTACCCGATCAACCTAGTCGAATGAAGTAGTTTTAAAACCTTTATCAAATGGACACGTTGTTTTGATTCTTGGCTGGTTTTTGTCCAGTTACGATCGCATGTAATAGATTCGCCATCTTCCTTATCTTCACCAGACGAAAGCTCCGCAAAAACGAACTGAATCCACTTGCAGTGGCAGATCTCTCGGTTGGAGCGGGAGTTATTCCCATCATGTCCGCTAACAATATTACATTAGATTCCAGTAAGGATATGTGGCAATTTTTTATAAAAAAATAAATAAAGACTGCTGTTTAGCTGCGCCTCTCTGAAAAACTTGTGTAGTTTGGTAATGGATAGGTACATTGCCTTTGCGAAGCCGTTGAAATATTTAACTTGCATGACTGCAGGTCGTCGGGTTTTTCAAATGATATTTTTTTCTTATGGGCAATCTCTTTTGGCGTTGTGACGATCGTTCTTTTGCATTCACATTCACGCCATACGTTCAAATTAGTAGTAAGCCTTTAACCGTTCCTATTTGAGATTTTGTCATGTTGTATGCTAATATTCTGCTTTTGCTCAATGGAAATTGTTGTTGTACACGAACAAGAAAGATCAGTACAGTAGGAAAGGTGGCAAAACAGTGAAGATTCAGCCACTGAGGATTGACAGTTAATAGCACAACAAATCGGCATTCGCAAAGATGGGAATTGTCGCGGAATTGTTTCTAATTTGCCATGGAATATATTTTCGATATAGTATAGTTAATCTTTTCGATATAAAATCAATGCAGAGACGGCTCCTGACCTATACCGATATTGATTTAATTTAAACACTGTCATTAACCCGGCGGCTTGTGCCTTTTACAAAAGGAACATAAACAAAGATAAAAAAGACTGATGCGCAAGCTAGTATTGTTTGCAGAGAAGAGCCTCTCTGGGAGAACAATTATATTACCACTGACAGAGATAGGAAAACAGACTGATGTGGTGCTGATATGAATCGGAAACTGAAAAGAAATTGCACGTGTAAATACAGTACATGTTCCATTTTAACCTATGCCACTGATATTAATATTATAAAGGAAAATAAAGGGAGATGTAAAGAATCAACCATAAGAGGACACAGAAAAAATCTGAGTCCCAGATGGGATTCGAACCCACGACCCTCCGTGTTCTAGATCGGATGCTCTGACCTCTGAGCTACTGAGGACTCGTTGGCGAGCAAGGGTCTTTTTTGTGGGTTGGACTTGCGAACCGCATCTCGCAGTCACACAGTCCATCACAAGCAACACATTAAGGCTTAACTGTATCACACAGTCACATTAATAGCAAGAAATGTCTCACTCATGAAGGAGCCTTCAACCAACCAACCTATGCCACTGTTCCATTTTAGACCATTTTTATTAACTGTTAAAAAATAGCGTTTTTTCTACGATTCGTCGCTGTCATTCATATAAAGATATCACGAAGTTAAGAAAAATGAGTGTATTTCCAGCAACAAAATCATTAAAATCATCTGTCGGTTCATATATTAAGAAGTATATACTCTGTTCATGCAGGGAAGTTGTCGCCACTTTTTTGGGGGTCAAATAAAGACCAAAAAAAACCAATGGAACTCAAACAACATGAGACTAAGTTTTTTCGAGTTATGCATTGTGACATGGACGAATCACCCAAAATCATATTCATATCGGTAGCCAGGTGTTAGGAATTAGTTTTTCAGTTTAAGATGCCTTGATCCCTTTCCAATCGCCTAACAGTAAGTTAAGAACAAACAACAAGATATAAGATAAGCCAGCTTTATCTAGTTTAGTTCTTTCTTCAAATATAGAATTCGGTATATTCACTTTCTGTGTACTATTATCACTAGTCTAAACATAGCTCCTACTAAATATCATGTTATGACGTTACCAGCCGAAAGGGGAAGAGGATTTCGAATTCGATGCTTCGCGTAAACGTTGAGTGAATTGTTGCCAGTATCAACAAAAGTTATTCGCTCATTTCGCTAGTGAATTTTCTCCTCCGAGAAAATATAAGCCAGCTTTCTCTATTTTTTCTCTCAATACATAATTCAGTATATTGAAGATGAAACAACAACAACAACATGATATTAATATAATACATAATTCAGAATGTTTAGTCTCAGTGTGCATTATCAAAAATAAAGAGAAGATAGTTTCCATTGATATCATGTAATTATGTCTCCAACCAGATTTTCGACAGAATAGCAAGGAGATTCGAAATTCTATCCTTTGCCTAAAGGTTGATTGAATTTTTGTCAGCCGCAAAAATTTAATCTCTCATTTTGTTCGTTTTCCTTCAATTAGTATCGGATATAAAATTATCAACGAATGGTCCATGACTAAATAAAAAGGATGCGGATACCGGAGCGTTGATTACCAAGGGCAGCGACACTGAGTCTCCAAAAAATGTTCTTTCGTTGAGTTAAGAGCTTCATTTACATTTCAAGAGCAACAGATATTTGAAACCAACCTCCTAATTGGTCTCAACTTAGCAATCATAAATTGACGTATACGCTTATTATCATCGGCTCGTAAGTTAAGAAGCTCACGACGCTGCAAGTGTTACCAGATGTGTATAAGTTAAAATTGTCATTACTTTTCTTTTTCAAGGAACTCAAAAAATAACGTACTACTTTCAGCTAAAGATCTGTACCGATAATAACATGGAATCATGGTTTTGGATTCTTGGCTGGATTCTGTCCATTCTGACGATAACTGGAAATGGATTCATTGTGCTTCTCGTGATTAGTCAACGAAAGCTTCGCACCAAAACTAACACGCTCATCGTTTCACTTGCAGTGGCGGATTTCTGTGTTGGGGCCTTCGCTTTTCCTTCACTGTTCTTCTGTGAAATTAGAGATGGCTGCAATTGGCCTCGACCCTATGCGTCCTGGGTGGATTTTATAAGGTGGCTCTTTGCGTACGCCTCTATAATGAACCTGTGCAGCTTAGCACTGGATCGGTATATGGCTGTTGTAAAGCCAATGAAATACGTCAACTTCATTACTGCGCGACGTGTCATTCAACTTACGCTAATTTCTTGGGTTATCCCTCTTTGTCTTGTAATTTTTGCCTTTTTCATGGTTTTGTATTTAACATTTTCTTCATGTATGATAGTCTTAAGCGTATGTTCTGCCCTCCTCGAGATTTTCTTCAGCTGCATGTTAATTTTCTGTTTTATTTCCATGGTGACAGTTGTATGCAAGCAAACTCGATCATCAGCCATCTTGGCAAAACAGTTACGGTTCAACCATGGAGGTTTCAAATTCAACGCATATGACAAATCAGCAGTTGTTATGTTGGCAGTCGTGGTTGGCTTTGCTCTCGCTTGTTGCGCGATTTACATGCGATGTACGTTTGATCAGATTTGGGGAAACCAAACAACTCACCTTTCGTGTAAAAATGACTTCAAATATAAAATACCAATGTTTGTTCTGAACTCGGCCATAAATCCTCTGGCTTACGCTTTATTCAAGCGTGACATTAAAAGGGCATTAAAAGGACACAAGCTTACCTCTGAGGTTGCTCGATAATATATTCAATGAAACACCGCGGCGTTTCCGATACGGCGATCATTCAAGGGCGGCATTCATTGATGGCGGTGTTCACTTAAAAATGACAAAAATTACCATAAATCAATTCTAAATAACATGTAAACCAGAGGGATGTTTTCAGTTTAAGATTCAAAAGTCTCGCTCTTTCATTTTTTTTTGTTGTTGAGAGATGGAATCGTTAATTGTTTGGAAGGTGTTGATACTAATTTGTGCCGAGGTATTCCCTATTATCCTCGAATAAACGCTGCATTATTCTGTTTTGGTGGGGCGCTTATTAAAAGGCGACATTTGATAGTTTTACCTCTATCTGCGGCGTTAAATGGAGTAAACATTTCATTTTAGATTGCACTTAAGTACTTCAAGGAAACTTGGTGCACATATTCTCTCAAAAAATTGTGATAAGATGTGAAGTTCTTACCATGGACAGAATAAAGATATTTTTGTCAAAAAACCCTGTTTGTTATTATTACTGTGTTTTTCTTGATCTCGGATTTATAAACGTTTAACGAAGATTATTCATTTGAAATAATTCCTAGTTTAAAACCATAGCTAAAACGTGCTTACCTCCATCGATCCATCGATGCTAAGTTCATCTTCGATAGTTCACGTTTAGGTTTTATTCAGCTCCCCAAATATTCTCCAAGCAGCAGATGTCGCTGTTCAAGTCGTCTTCTAGCTGTTCTTGCCATGTTGTTAGCTATTATTTCGCCTAGTTCTTACTCTTGAAACGAGTGAAATGTCCGTCATTTTTGTTCTCACAACCAAAACAACTCAACCTCGTCCCCAGGTCTTCTCGGTTAGCGGTGCATTAACCCCCAAAAAAGCTGCACTTTCGACGTCATCGGTTCATTAAACGCAAACTTTCTTCCACATTTGGTCATCGGTAGCTGGTTATGGCGAATTATGCGTGTGCTTTTAGGTAATTAGAATCGGGGGAATATTTTGAATGAATAATAATTGCTATTTGTGCATTATCACTAATGCCATCTAATGACGTCACAAGCCCAAAACGGAAGGGAATTTCCACGCTTTGTATATTTAACGTTCATTTATTTCTTGACATTCAACAAAGTTGAATTCTCTCTTTATATTGTTTTTTTTTATCACTTCAATGAACTATCTGTTGTTAGAATTAACAACAGCTAAGTGAATAAATACCTCTTATTAGACGAGTTTTCGGTCCGTTCTGTAAATCACGGACCGAGCTTTTTTCCATCGATTTAAGGCCCAAGCGCGAAGCGCGCGGGCCATAAATCGATGGAAAAAAACGAGGATCCGTAATTTACAGTACGGAACGAAAAAGCGAGGCTAATAAGATGTTTGTTATATGGCTTCTTCCAGTTTGGGGGACCGGAAACAAGTGCAGGACGCGCGATTTGACAATTAATCATTTGACAGGCGTCAAGAAAGAAAATTTTTATTGGCTCACGAGAAAGTGAAAACAAATTGCCCATGTTGAAAAAGTTTATTTGGTCCAAACTAAGAGCGCTGTAAGTTTTAGCTCTTTAATGTAAGGCTGGAGTACTTTGAAAACCGGGCACTGCGTCTTTCTCGAAGTCGTTTCCATCTTTCCTCCGTTGGTCCTTGTAAAAAAAACACACACACACACACACACTGCACAAGGCAAGAAACTTTTCAAGGTAAGTTGGTTGTCATTGTCGAAGGATTCGCTCCTTAATTTTGGGGGGAAAACCTCTCGAATTTCTGCCAGTTCATTTTCGTCTTCAAGCGTAATCTGCGTTAAAATTTTCAAACACGGACCATATATTCTTCCACGTAAAGGTTACGATTCAGTTTCTACATCAGCTTCGTTCTCATTCAAACAAAGCTAGGTTAAAATCTGGAAAGGCAAAGTCAACATCCCAGTCCTTAGAGTTTACAGACATACTTTTAAGTATATTCGTTTAAATCTAAGAGTACTGTAAGTATTCACTTGCCAATGTGACGCTGGAGTCTTTTGAAAACTGGGCATTGTGCCTAGCTCGAAGTCGCTTCTATCTTTCTTTCGTTGGTCTTTGGAAAAACACTGCAAATGACAAAGAAGCTCGTCAAGATGATTTGGTGCAGGCATGTTGTTATCATATTTGTCGAAGGAATTACTCATTTTCTCTTAGGCAAAACATATCATCTCGAATCTCTACCAGTCGATTTTCGCCTTCTTAACTGTGTAATACCGTTACGATAAAATGTTCAAACACTGACTTAAGAATCCTCTTCGATAAGATTACGAGTTAGCCCTTCATCGCGCCTTCGTTCACAAATAAACACAGTTTAAAATGTTGAAGGACAAAGTCAAAATCCAAGTCCTCAAGGTTGATAGACGTCTTGTAACTTAAGAGCGAATGCACAGAAAAATCGAGCAAAATCGGCAAATCGTGGCCACAGCTCAAAACCTAACTTACCCTCATTTTCAGTCTGTAATAAGGTTTTAATGAGTTTATAACACTGCTGAGGTTTAAATTTCAAAATGCGGCCGAGTTTGGGAATTATTTAAGATTTTCGATTTCAACGGTCTGCGGGCCTAAAATTAGCCGCCGAACACGGCAATATAGCCTAGCGACAGAAATGAGCTGACTTTCGTAAACGAGCCAATATATTGGCAATCTTCCACTTAAATCTCAAAAAGCAGATATCTAACAATTTCTGAACGGCACATTTTTTAGATTTAGAGCATAAAATATCGACGAACCAGCAGAATTTTGAAACGTAATTTGCATAATGCTTATAAATACAACAATTTACCGCTAAAACCAAAATCGAATTTTCTATATGGGGGAATTCTCCAAATCACCCCAAATCCCGGTTACTACCTAATGAGATATAGTACTTCAACATTATCTGAAAGTCAGTCTGGTGTTTTCGCGAACGCTTGTAAAATAGATTGATTATTTTGAGGTTATTTTGCCCCAAACAACCGCTAATTGACCACAGGGTCAGTTGACACGTGCACGTCACTGTAGTTTTATGCATCGATTTGAGCTCGTTAAAAGGGCGAAACTAACAAGATTCTTTTAATATGTACCTGTTTTAATGAAATACACGCAATCTTCAAAAGGAGAGGCCGTTCAATGGGTAATTTCTGTTCTTGAGATCTTGTAGATTGTACCATGGCGTCTGCGAGTGGACCTGAGTCTAGGTCTGTTTTCCCGTGACTGCGAAATCACAATAACATCAAGAAATAATTCTCCCTCGAATCTTCGTAAGTGAATCAGCTTTGCAGTGCCTTACCTGAGATAAAAAGTGGGCCGAATAGCATAACAATTCTAGCGCAATTTGGATCCTTTGTGGAACGCAGTGTATTGCTGAGCGAAAGGTGAGTAAACAAACGTAGGAAAGTACGTTACCTTTGATTGCGTGACCGGCCAGTAAACGATAGTCTCCAGCGAAAAATAGGATTCGCAAAAATCTTGCTGATGTATATTTAACAGTTTTTTACTATAAATTTACACCTGGTTTGTCTAAAACTTTAAACAATGCATATCTGTCCAAGAGTATAAGAATGTTTCGAAAGATCCACCCCTAAATAACTGTGGGCTACTCCTTTTTCCCCATCACCGATGTGCACTTCCTTCCCACTGTCTTTTGCATGAGGCTTGTATGCCTTTTTAACTGTTATCGACACTTAAAACTGGCCGTTTAAGGCCTGGTTTAAGAACGTGACTGACTTAAAAAACCGTCGCGAACATGCGCGATTATTGTTGGACTTTGGAAGCTTTAAGCCCAAAATGACGTTGCAATCTCGAGAAATTTGCCCGGGTCTAATTTTAAGACAGGGAACGGGTACTAAGAAAGGGACGGTCTCATTTAGCAACCCGTGGACAATCTGGGCATGCTTGCCTTCTCTCGCAGGGGCAACCTTTAAGGCCAGGTACGCCGCCCCCACCCGAGAGGATTGCACGGCATCCACCATTTCAGTCGCTTTTTTTACATCATGACCTTCAATTATTATGAATTATAATGCGGGCCTTGATCGTTGCCCCCTTACCAGAAGTCTAATCTTCGCACTGTTAGACCATGAGAATCTCTATTATTATTCCATAAATGCACCATTGACTTTTCCTTGCTCAGCTTCCGGTAAACCGATACTCCGAAGCAAAAATAGCTTTACAACGACTCTATCCAGGCCAGAACTCTTGATATCAACAAATATACCCCCCCCCCCCCACCCCTCTAAAGAGAGCAAACGTTCCCCGAACTATTCACTTGACCCACCCCATCCCTTCGTTAAGAAAAACTACGCACTCAGTTCACTGGACAAAACGCGCTCGTGAATATACCAAACTATAGCCGTTCATCCTACAAGCAATCTCAGTTTCAGCAGGCGTGGCCACGTTTCCAGTTGCTGTAAGATTAATTCGACACCTGCAACAGGCACTGTAAACTGTCAGGACGAGAAAGTTTATAAAAGACTTAACAGGTGTGCGCGGCGGTTTCCTTTTCTTCCTTTCCTCCCATTGTAGCACTCAAATTCTGACCCTGATATTAATTCTAGTAGTAATTAATCGTTCCTGAGCCGATAGGCACAAGGATACCAGTTTCTTGCAAAATATGCTGTGACATCCGTTTGCTCATCCCCTTTTCTGCCTTCGGCCGCTGATCAGGTTTGGTTCTGTGCTTTGAAATAACTTTAGGAACGAACATGATACGTGAGGGGCGTGTCCGGCTAAGGGCAAGTGACTCTCGGTGGTGAAGACATATACTGAGCTTGTCAGTATTTCGTAGCCTGTACCAAGTCGCGAAAATAGAACAAGGCAAAGAAAAATAAGACGCCTTTCTTTCCTAGCCCACGCAGGTTTTTCGCATTACTTTTTACTGCACAACTGATTCTACCTTTTCGAGCTGGAGCGAACATGGACGCCCTCCACTTCATTTTCGGCACCTGACTAAACGCAAGCGCTGACTTGTGCGCCTATGCTTCGTTTGCACTGAAGTAGCAGTATATGACCACGACAAACTTGCTGCTATCCTTGGTTTGAAACCGCAATGGGCAAGAACAATTTCTTGAAAAGAGCAAACTATTTCCTCCTTAGCAGATATGGAGAACAACTACTAGGACTTAAGCAATGCCATTGCTTAAGTAGTCCTACTAGACTTGAAAAGAGAAAGCATGATGCTTTCTCTTTTTTATGATTTACGGCTAAACAGTACAATTTCATGTAGCTTTTACGCAAAATTAAATACTTAGTTGTTTGCAGAATTGCATTTAACAACAAATTACAGAAATTTAACTAAGTTTAGATCTCATAGATAAGAACTGAACGGAAAAAACTTTTGGGGTAAAAAAGTCAAAAAATGTTTGCTGGAAAATCAGTTAATGGACATATATACAATAGCAGAGATATCATGCCTGTAATTTTCCGTTCAACGCACCTTATGAGAAGTCTGACTAATCCACTGGTAACCCATGCCTTAAAACCGCCTTGAACCTTAAAATTTAATCCATTTGCCTTTCATGCGTAGTGCAAATATATCTTCTAAACACTCCGGGGTTGGGGGTAAAATCAGAAGAACAGAACATTCAGTTACTGTACCATTTTTAAAAGTGGGACAGTATGTTTGCTAATCATCTTAGTTAAACGCTTTTAAAATAGGACAAAAGGACACCTGGGCATACAGTAAAATGAATTTACTGTATCCCGAAAACTTTGGTTTCCCGTGCACTTATTTTTCGCAGGAGACAATCGATAATTGCCTGGTCACGCAGTCGGAGGTGAGTAACTAATTAAAAGTCACTGATACCATCGCCGCTTAGCAAATACACTGCGTGCTGCAAAGGATCCAAATTGCGCTAGAATGTTTTCCTATTCGGCCCACTTTTTATCTCAGGTAAGGCACTGCAAAGCGGATTCATTTACGAAGGTTCGAGCGAGAATTATTTCATGATGTTATTCTGATTTCGCAGTGACGGGAAAACAGACCTAGACTCAGGTCCACTCGCAGACGCCATGGTACAATCTACAAGATCTCAAGAACAGACATTACCCATTGAACTGCCTCTCCTTTTGAAGATTGCTTGTATTTCATTAAAACAGGTACATATTAAAAAAATCTTGTTAGTTCCTCCCTTTTAACGAGCTCAAATCGATGCATAAAACTACGGTGACGTGCACGTGTCAACTGACCCTGGGGTCAACTAGCGGTTGTTTGGGGCAAAATAACCTCAAAATAATCAATCTATTTTAGAAGCGTTCGCGAGAACACCAGACTAACTTTCAGATAATGTTGAAGTACTATATCTCATTAGGTAGTAAGCGGGACTTGGGGTGATTTGGAGAATTCCCCCATACAGAAAATTCGATTTTGGTTTTAGCGGTAAATTGTTGTATTTATAAACATTATGCAAATTGCGTTTCAAAATTGTGCTCGTTCGTCGATATTTTATGCTTTAAATCTAAAAAAATGTGCTGTTTAGAAATTGTTACTATCTGTTTTTTGAGATTTAAGCGGAAGATTGCCAATATATTCGCTCGTTTATGAAAGTCAGCTCATTTCTGTCGCTAGGCTATATTGCCGTGTTCGGCGGCTAATTTTAGGCCCGCGGACCGTTGAAATCGAAAATCTCAAATAATTCCCAAACTCGGCCGCATTTTGAAATTTAAACCTCAGCAGTGTTATAAACTCATTAAAACCTTATTACAGACTTAATATGAGGGTAGGTTAGGTTTTGAGCTGTGGCCACGGTTTGCTCGATTTTCCTGTGCATTCGCTCTTAATTTCAACCTTTTTTCCGAGGTAAAGAGATTTAGAGCTCCAAAAAAAAAATGAGCATTTTCTTTGAAATTTTGGTCCTTATAGCAAGTTACGGACCGCAAATTGACCAATCGCATGGCGAAAACAGACTCAGCCATATAATAAAGACGAAATATATAAGACAGAGCGGCTTACTGCATTTAATAACAGGAGGCTAAGGTGTCCAGAAAATTGTCTTAAGTTGAAACAAAAGTGAATTTCATTCAAAAGGGAAGAAGAACTAATTCCAAAAACGACCTTTCTAATCGGTCTAAATGCTTTTTCTGTCCTAAAGTCAATTTAGTAATCAAAAATTGACGTATGATATGTCATGCTCGTCAGATATAAGGAGGAAACGTTACCCGCAGATGTACACTTATAAAATAACCAAACCGGTTTCTTTCAAAGACATAAACTTGAACGCACAGCTAAAGTTCCGAATATAAAATGGAAACTTGGTTTTGGATTCTTGGTTGGATTCTGTCCATTTTGACGATAGCTGGAAATGGTTTCACCGTACTTCTTGTGGGCATTCGGAGTCGGCTTCGCACCAAAACTAACGCACTGATCGTTTCACTTGCGGTGGCAGATTTCTGTGTTGGGGTGTTCGCTGTTCCTTCACTGTTCTTCTGTGAAATTAGAGGTGGCTGCAACTGGCCTCGACCTTATTCGTCCTGGGTGGAATTTACAAGGTGGCTCTTTACGTGCGCCTCTATAATGAACCTGTGCAGCCTCGTACTTGATCGGTATATGGCTGTCGTAAAGCCACTGAAGTACGTCAACTTCATGACTGCGCGACGTGTTACCCAGCTAACTTTAATTTCTTGGGTTTTCCCTCTTTGTCTTGTAATTTGTTCTGTTTTCATGAGTTTGTATTTAACATCTTCGATACGTATGATAGTCTTAGCCGTATGTTGTGCGATCCTCGATATTTTCTCCAGCTGCATGTTAATTTTTTGTTTTATTTCCATGGTAACAGTAATATACAAGCAAACCCGATCATCCGCCATCTTGGCAAAACAGCTTCGTTTCAATCACCGAGGTTTGACATTCAACACACATGACAAGTCAGCAGTTGTAATGTTGGCGGTTGTGGTGGCCTTCGCTCTAGCTTCTTTCCCAACTTACTTGCGCTGTGACTTTCTTCAGTTATTAGGAAAGCATAAAACTCAAGACCTATGTTGGTTCTGAACTCTGCAATTAACCCTCTGGCATATGCTTTCTTCAAGCGTGACATTAAGAGAGCCTTAAAAGGGAAATAGCTTTCTTAAGAGATTGGTCGATTTATCAAAATGCATTTTTAGATATAGAGGATATTACATGGCTGCGCGGAGATACGAAATTTCTCTTCGAAATTTCTCTTGGTGCAAGACTTGGTGGACAAGATTTTGCGACTGGTGCGAATTTGTCTTTTAATCAAAGCTATACAAAGAGTTTTGCGTTTTTTCTTGGGAAATTTATTTTATAAAAGCAACAGAAAACTTCTTCCAGTGTTTGCATAGCCTGATATAAACACTCGAGACGTTGGGAGAATTCTCGACAGTTATGCAAACCCTCGACTTCGTCTCGGGTTTGCATAACTGTCTCGAATTCTCCCAACCCCTCTCATGTTTATATAAAGCTTCTTTGCGGGCAAGGATTAATCATGGCATGTATGCAAAGTGTTTTTAATAAACTTGAACTTGAAACTTGTACTTTTTCTTCAAATTTACAATGAATGTTTCATTTCAAGAACCAATGCGTTTCTGGTAGCCTGCCGGTTGCAGCCGGCCCACGTATCTTCTAGACCATTGATATAACAGGGTCCTCAATAGGTTTCTCGGGATCCGGGATTTCCCTTATTTGAGGCTCGGGATTCGGAATTATTAAGCAAAATCGGGGCAAAATTCGGGATTGAAAGTATGCCCGTAAGGTGGAATGCCAAAAATAAAAATGGTATTACGAGATTGCACGAAATTTTGGGTCGGGATTACGGGATTGAAGAACCCCATTGGGGACCCTCATATAATATACAGGCTGTTAAGAGTGTCTGCGACGCAAGCTCGCTTCTGGTTGGCACATTAATGTCAAAAGGTGACGTCAGCGGGAGTATCACTTTTCACTCCAACTGTTGTGATGTGTGCAGCTCTAACCACAGAAATTGTAAAATATTGGCATTACGGGGGATGAATTCCTTTTCGTCATTATATGTTACTTAATTTTTTTCTCGGTCTCCGGTTGATAAAGGTTTAAAGACTCCTCTTTAGTGTAAAATGTAACTTTCTTTAGTGTTTTTTGTTTTGTCTTTTATTTTATTTTTTTTTTCAAGTACAGGGCGTTAGCTTCCACTTCACCAAAGAGGTGGATAGTGCTTTTGATTGGCTGATTATAAATTATGCTTAAATGGCTGTAAATAACTCATATTGGAGGCAGGGCCCTAGTACCCCGGGGAGGGGTAAGAGGACTTTTGGGGTGGGGATGTGCCGCTGGGACCCTGAAACCCTTAGCCCATACCACTGAGGTCGCTAGCACAGTCCAGCTGAAACAAAAGTGATTTGATTTTTTTTATAGTCTTGACTGGCAATTCCCAGTTTCCCTAGTTTGGACTAAAATCTTCAGCCAATTGTTTAGTTTTAGATGGAAAATGATGCCCTCTTCTAGACCCAAACTCTCTGATTTATATTCCCTATCCCAGCGTAAACTCTTGAAAACCATACCCTTCACAGCGGCACATACCTATATAGTACAGTACCACAGTAACCCCCCCCCCCCCCCCCGGCCTAAAACCAACCATCAACGAGACAATAGCAATGAAAAACGAATATATTGCAAATTTTCATTTAAGATTATTACCTTGATTGCCTGAACAAAATTTGGGGTCAAGAAGTAGGAAGAAACGAAATAGGAAACTGAATACGATACCACAGGTAGCTAAAGTTTACACCTGTACTGTCAAATGCCAAAGGAAAAAGCGTATTGAAAATTCATTTGAAAACCAAAGGCCAAGCACAAGTCCTTTCTTCATAGTAAGAATGCATCTCCATTGTGAACCCAGTAAGCTTGTTTTGTTTACAAGGCAGGTAATTTTCCATTGGGATACATGCTGTTTTTGTGATGGACATGCAAAGTTGAACATAATGGAGATTACAATGCAATTAGAAGGTGATGGAGAAGGATATAAAACTACCGTAAAATTCCGAAAATAAACCCCCCCATGTATAAGCCCCTCCAAATATAAACCCCCCAATCCGTTAACGCAAAAAACCCTCCGTTAAATCGCCCCTCCAAATATAAGCCCCCCGGGGGCTTGTACTTGGAAAATTGCCCTCAAATACAAAGTAAAACAAAGCAAAAACGGCAAATTTACTTCCAACTATAAGGCTAGCCCAATCGATTTTGAAACGCACATTTCCCTCCGTAGATAAGCCCCTCCGAATATAAGCCCCTCCAAAAATAAGCCTCAAGAAGGGCCTTTGAAAAATATAAGCCCCTGGGCTTATTTTCGGAATTTTACGGTATTCTGATGGATCCCATAGCTATTGATCAGCCTCTCTTTCTAGTCAATTCTGACGAAATCGAAGTTGCGATGATCGCTTTTGATGAAGCGAAGATCCGCGACGAACGCATCGCCATCCATTCATTTTTAATTTGACAACAATAGTCGTCCGATTCGCCCCATACTAAGGCAATCCAAGAATTAAGACACTCTCGGATTCTGGATTCGACGCCGTAGATTCCGAATTCCAGGTCCAGGATTCAGGACTTTTGTCATTAAAACTTGGATTCCGGATTCCCATCATTAGCGGCATTCCGGATTCCAAAGCCCAGGATTTCGAATTCCAAGCAAAAATTTCCTGGATTTCAGAATCCGCGGATTCCCTAAATGGGAAGAATGCGATGATGCCCGAGCAATCTGCCAAAGATTGCGCTGCACGTTCAGCGTTTTTGCCTCGCTTAAACCTGTGATCTTTTTTTTTTATTTTCTTGTTTCCTTCGTCGTGGTCGTAGTTGTGCCCGAACTCTCTAGTAACATTACCACGCAGAACAATTCTTGATCTATGCGAACATTTCGATTGATTTCATAAAAAAACCGACGATTTGATGGAAAATGCGCGACGAAATTAACCTGGTTCACTGATGCTACAAATTCTACAAGGTCAAAAGATTCTTCATTTTTGCGCTCTAGTACATGCATGAGAAAGTACCAACCAAAAATATTCATGTGGCTCGAAAATTTCCTTCCAAATACAAAACTTAGAATGTTCACTTTTAGTGTATTATCACTAACTTACGACAATTCCTTCTAAATGTTATCTAATGTAGTCACAAGCCAAAATAGGAAGGGAATTTCCACGTTTTGCATAAACGTTTATCTGTTGTTGACATCCAACAAAGTTTTAATCGCTTAATTAATACCCTTTATTAGAATTAACAACAGGTGAATCAAGACAATTTAAGACAGAGCGGCGTATTGCATTCAATAATAGGAGCCTGAACGCTCCAGAAGATTGTCTTTCGTTGAGTTAAGCTTCAGTTTTATTTAAATGTGAAGAAGAACGAAATTGAAAACCGACCCTTCCAATTGGTCTAAATGCTTTTGCTGTCCCATACTGTAAACTTAGCAATCATAAATTGACGTATTGATTACCTTTATCGTGTTCATCAGATAGGGGGCAAACGTTACCAGATGTTTATAAAATAACAAAACTTTTCTTTGACATATACTTCAACGCCCAGCTAAAGTTCTGGACCGATAACATAATGGAAACTTGGTTTTGGTTTCTTGGCTGGATTCTGTCCATTCTTACGATAGCTGGAAATGGTTTCACCGTACTTCTTGTGGGCAGTCAGCGTCGGCTTCGCACCAAAACCAACGCACTGATCGTTTCACTTGCAGTGGCGGATTTCTGTGTTGGGGCGTTTGCTGTTCCTTCACTATTCGTCTGTCACATCAGAGGTGGCTGCAACTGGCCCCAACCCGATGCGTCCTGGGTGGATTTTATAAGGTGGCTCTTTGTGTACGCCTCTAAAATGAACCTGTGTAGCTTGGCACTGGATCGGTATATGGCTGTTGTAAAGCCACTGAAATACGTCAACTTTATGACTGCGCGACGTGTCACCCAACTAACATTTTTCTCTTGGCTTATAGCCCTTGGTTTTGCAATTTTTTCTGTTATAATGGTTTTAAATCTAACGTTTTCTTCATATACAATGGTCTTAAGCGTATGTTCTACAGTCCTTGAGAGTTTTTTCAGCTGCATGTTAATTTTCTGTTTTATTTCCATGGTAACAGTTGTATACAAACAAACTCGATCATCAGCCATCTTGGCAAAACAGCTACGTTTTAACCATCGAGGTCTGATATTCCAAAAATATGACAAATCAGCAGTTGTAATGTTGGCAGCTGTGGTAGGCTTCGCTCTAGTTTGTTCCGCAATATCCATGCGCTGTGACTTTCTTCAGTTTTTTGTAAACCATCCAACTCAACACTCTACGCCGTGTAAAAGTGACTTTGCGTACAAAATACCTATGTTAGTTCTGAACTCTGCAATAAACCCTTTCGCATACGCTTTTTTCAAGCGTGATATTAAAAGAGCCCTAAAAGGAAAATAGCTTTCTCCTGAGGTTGGTCGATTTACCAAAATGTATTTTAGATTGTAAATTCTTAAAACGTATTCCTGGTGGAAAAAATTTTGCCTCGAATTTATTTTGACCTGTAACACTTACATTGTATACTTCAAATTAACTTAGTGAACGTGTAGGAGACATCACCATATTTACAAATATTGTTTTTGTTATTCAAATTTGTAACGAATGAAGCAAAAGAGTGCTTTGTTTCAACTAATGCGCTTCTAGTAGATTGCATTGCAGGCGGCCCACTTATCGTCTAGACCATTAGTATACAGCTATTTCGAGAAAGGTTGTCGAAAAAAGTGTGCACGCAACAATCCCGAAAGGTATTGTGGGTGGTTTTGAGTTCACGGTTCTTCAATGAAATTTGAAAGAATGGCACGAGAGGCCATGGACTTATGTTTGCGATTGCTTAAGGAAAGCAACAACAGAAGATTCGATAACTACAGACAGGTCAGGAACAGTGTATTGATCATATCCCATATTACCATTCGGGATTTTCGCGTGCTCAATTTTTTCCGACAACGTCTCTCGAAATAGCTCTATATAGTTAAATATCAAAAGGTGACTGAGCATGAGTATCGCTGTTTACTCCAAGTGTTGTGATGTTAATTATTGGCATTTTTTTTTTTGCGATAAATTCCTTGTCGTTATCATTACACCATTTTTTTCTCGATCTCCGGTTGACAAAGGTTTTAACAACTCCTCTTTAGAATAAAATTCACCTGTCTGTCATGGTTGCCATAGCCAAAGGTTTCTGAATTTCCCAGACGTTTTCCTGACAAATGCAAAATTTCCCTCACCAACTGAATTAGCAATTTTACAAATTAGTCCTGATAATGGGCTAAACCCTCCCCTCACGGCCATCCTCTCCACCCATTCATTTAGTGTTTTCAGCAACTCACATGCAGTGTACATGATTATTGGTAGTTCCTTAACATAAACTCCAAAAATAAACTGATTTCCTTGAAAACCAACACCAGCTGCTTGTCGTTCAATTTCATGAACAGCATAATATTCTACCGGCACAACATGATTCAAGACTGTAAAATGCACAAAAGAATTAAAAATGTCAGAAGGCAATAAAAGTAGAGGGAAAAGAATAAATATGCATTTGTACTCTTAAAGTTTTACTTTTCCCTGACGACTTCCAAAGACCTCAATTTTCCCTGAATTAAAGTGAAACTCCCTGACATTTTAGTGATCTTGAAGAAAATGTTTTTCTCCTGACCTGTCGTAATCATGTTAGTCTAGTGACGTGTGTGTGTTATTTTCTTAAAAAATCCTGGAAGTTAGTTTCCACTTCACTCAGGAGGTGGATAGTGCTTTTGATTGGCTGATTATAAGTCATAAAATCATGCTTAAATGGTTCTAAATACCCTCACACTGGAGACTTCCGGGACCCTCACACTAACCATCAACGAGACAATAGGAATGAAAACGAATGTATTGTAAATAGTCATAAGATTATTACCTTGTCTGACCAATATTTTCGGGTCGAGAGGTAGCAAAAACAAAAAAAACGAAATGGAAAACTGAATACAATACCACAGGTAACTAAAGTTTACATCTTAACTAACACATGTCAAAGGAAAAACGTATCATTTGAAAAGATATTTGAAAACTAAGGGCAGATCAAACAGGCTTGTGGCCTCCCTCTGCCTATGTCCCTCCATCATGATGAGAATGCATCGCCAACCTCTAACACACATGTCCAATGAACACAAACCGATACGATTCGTCAAACTGATGGTCCATTGGTGCCAATGGTACGATTGGTACCAATAGAAAAGCACCCTATTCCAATGGTTCTGTTGGTGCATATGCATCTAATTAAGGGGACTAACATTATTTTCCCATGTGACCTGGTTGGGTACAGGGCAATTCCAATGGTCCATTGGTACCAATGGAAAAGCACCCTATTCCAATGGTTCTATTGGTGAATATGCATCTCATTAAGGGGACTTAGATTATTTTCCCATGTGACCTGGTTGGGTACAGGGCAATTCCAATGGTCCATCGGTACCAATGGTACGATTGGTACCAATGGAAAAGCACCCTATTCCAATGGTTCTATTGGTGAATATGCATTTCATTAAGGGGACTTAGATTATTTCAGTTTCCCATGTGACCTGGTTGGGTACAGGGCAATTCCAATGGTCCATTGGTACCAATGGTACGATTGGTACCAATGGAAAAGCACCCTATTCCAATGGTTCTATTGGTGAATATGCATCTCGTTAAGGGGACTTAATTATTTTAGATTATTTTCCCATGTGACCTGGCTGGGTACAGGGCAATTCCGATGGTCCATTGGTACCAATGGTGCGATTGGTACCAATGGAAAATGATGCCATTCCAATGGTTCTATTGGTGCAAAACAAGTTCACTTTTACACCAAGTGAAAACGCGCTAATAATTATTATGAACGTTCCTCGTTCTATAAGAAAACCACGCAAAACAAGTTCGCTTTTACATCAAGTAATAGCGCGCTATAATTCCTATGAATATTCCTCGTTCTATATCCCAATCACGCAAAATAAGTTCGCTTTTACACCAAGTAAAAGCGCGCTATGATTCTTATGAATATTCCTCGTTCTATAAGCCAACCATGCAAAACAAGTTCGCTTTACAACCAAGTAAAAACGTGCTAATAATTATTATGAATATTCCTCGCTCTATAAGCCAGCCACACAAAACAAGTTTACATCAAGTAAAAGCGCCCTATAATTCTTATGAATATTCCTCGTTCTATATCCCGATCACGCAAAACAAGTTCGCTTTACACCAAGTAAAAACGTGCTAATAATTATTATGAATATTCTTCGTTCTATAAGCCAACCACACAAAACAAGTTCGCTTTTACACCAAGTAAAAGCGCGCTCATGGTACGATTGGTACCAATGGAAAAGCACCCTATTACAACGGTTCTATTGGTGAATATGCATCTCATTAAGGGGACTTAGATTATTTTCCCATGTGACCTGGCTGGGTGCAGGGCAATTCCGATGGTCCATTGGTACCAATGGTGCGATTGGTACCAATGGAAAATGATGCCATTCCAATGGTTCTATTGGTGCAAAACAAGTTCACTTTTACACTAAGTGAAAACGCGCTAATAATTATTGTGAACGTTCCTCGTTCTATAAGAAAACCACGCAAAACAAGTTCGCTTTTACATCAAGTAAAAGCGCGCTATAATTCCTATGAATATTCCTCGTTCTATATCCCAATCACGCAAAACAAGTTCGCTTTTACACTAATATTCCTCGCTCTATAAGCCAACCATGCAAAACAAGTTCGCTTTTACACCAAGTAAAAACGCGCTAATAATTATTATGAATATTCCTCGTTCTATAAGCAAACCACGCAAAACAAGTTCGCTTTTACACCAAGTAAAAGCGCGCTATAATTCTTCTGAATATTACTCGTTCTATGAGCCAGCCACACAAAACAAGTTTACATCAAGTAAAAGCGCGCTATAATTCTTATGAATATTCCTCGTTCTATATCCCGATCACGCAAAACAAGTTCGCTTTTACACCAAGTAAAAACGTGCTAATAATTATTATGAATATTCCTCGTTCTATAAGAAAACCACGCAAAACAAGTTCGCTTTTACATCAAGTAAAAGCGCGCTATAATTCCTATGAATATTCCTCGTTCTATATCCCAATCACGCAAAACAAGTTCGCTTTTACACCAAGTAAAAGCGCGCTATGATTCTTATGAATATTCCTCGTTCTATAAGCCAACCATGCAAAGCAAGTTCGCTTTAAAACCAAGTAAAAACGTGCTAATAATTCTTATGAATATTCCTCGTTCTATATCCCGATCACGCAAAACAAGTTCGCTTTTACACCAAGTAAAAACGTGCTAATAATTGTATGTATGTAAATCTTTATTTAAACACGGGAAATCATCAGTTAAGCTTAAGTTAAAAACTAAAACTAATTACAACTGCTTTACATGATTGCCGTGTGGGAATCCGATATATCAGCTACCTTCTTGATATTTCGCTTAAAATACTCGACGGATGCAGCGTTTTTTAAGTTTTTGGGCAAGTTATTCCATAACATGGCCCCGCTGTAAGAGAAGCTTCGTTTCAGATAATTGGTGCTTGGTTTGGACAAGGTCAGCCTTCCCTCAGAGTTTCTTAAGTTGTAAGCAGAGTGACGCTGAGAGAAAAGACTTTGCAGATATTCTGGAGCAAGGTCATTCATGGTTTTATACATCATTACGGCTTTTTGTTTCTTTCGTCGAAGAGATAGCCTCTCTCAGCTGAGGGTGGAGAGAAGGTGGTTTGAGCTCGCATCAAAGGGTGATTTAGTAATAACTCTGGCTGCACGATTCTGTAATTTTTGGAGCTTATCACTCAAGTAACCACTCAAACAGTCCCAGACGGGGCTGCAGTAATCAAAATGAGGCATAATTAAAGCGTTATAAATTTGAATTGCAGTTTCTTTGGATATAAAGGGCCGCACACGTTTTAGGGCGCCTATAGCTGAAGAGACTTTCTTGCAAATCTCTTCAACGTGTTTACCCCAAGAGAGTTGAGCATCTATGGTAAGACCCAAGGATTTGGTATGATCGACTCTCTTAATAATTTGGTCATCAATTCTGATTTCTACATCGTCACATTGGGCAGATAGTCTTTGTCTTGATCCAATAATCATTAGCTCTGTTTTGGCAACATTTAGACTGAGCTTGTTAGCTTTCAGCCAACAGCTAAGGTTATTTAATTCAGGGGTTAGAGCTAGCTTAAGCTCTGTTAACGTCTTAGCAGATAACGTAAGGTTGGTGTCGTCGGCAAACATTCTTGGTACGGCGCCCCGCAGGGAGTTGGGAAGATCATTAATGTAAATTAAAAATAGCAAAGGACCCAATATGCTACCCTGTGGCACGCCGCAACTGAGGGTACGAGCAGATGATAGTTTGCCACTGACATTACATCTTTGGGTTCGGCCACTTAAGTACGACGAGAACCATTTTATAGCTGCCTGATCGACACCCAAGTACGACATCTTACGCAAGATGATCTCATGATCAATGGTGTCGAATGCCTTAGTAAGGTCAATAAAGACAACGCCATTTAGAAGGCCATTGTCGATGTTTACTGACCAAGCATTTGTTGCCTCAAGCAAAGCCGTGAACGTACTATGTAGAGAACGGAACCCTGATTGGCAACCTAGTAGCAATTTATTATCATCTAGATAATGGAAAAGTTGATTATAAACAATTCTTTCAAAAACTTTCGAAATTATAGGGATTACAGATATCGGCCTGTAGTTGTTAGGGTCCGATTTAATGCCCTTTTTAAAAAGTGGAGTCACTTTGGCTGTTTTCCAATCGTTTGGATATATCCCAGTGAGAATAGACTTTGAGAATATTGAGGTAAGAGCATAACGAGCCGCACTATCTTAGCAACCAAAAAAAAGCCTCCGTATCCAGCTGAGATAGCTGAGTAAAAGTCAGCTATCTCAGCTGGATACCCAGTAGCTTACAACATTCCCTATTCCATTAATCTCTGATCGTATTTCGCATTTAATATGATAGAGGCGTCAATTTTCACGCAATCATGTCATCATCCTAGGGCGAGAAATATAATTAATTAAAAGCACGGTATCTAACAAAATGTACGGCTTTTGTTTCGGAAAAATAATTCAGTGCCGTCTAAAAAAAAACATGTTAAAGTCTGCGGTCGACCTCGTACAGGAAAAAACGATGACATATCTATAGTTCAATATTACTAGATTTTGTTAGTGCTCCCCCTCCCCGATGCTGTGTAGTACATTTACATTTTCATCTTTTAAAAGATAGGATATCTTTCTCTCTACCGATGGAAATGCTAAAACGTGTAATATATCCTAGAAGCGCTCAGGCGTAATAACATCATGCCAGGACTTCTACCTGGATGAAATAGAAAGAATATAGAACAACTGCTTAATTTTTTTTTCTACGCGTCGAAATGCTAAACGTGTTATATATCCTAGAAGCGCTCAGGCATAATAACATCATGCCAGGACTTCTGCCTGGATGAAGCAGAAAGGATATAGAACAACTTCCTAATTTTTTCTCGGCTACGGGTCAAAATACTGAACGTGTTATATACCCTAGAAGCGCTCAGGCATAATAACATCATGCCAGGACTTCTACCTGGATGAACCAGAAAGGATATAGAACAACTTCCTAATTTTTCCTCGGCTACGGGTCAAAATACTGAACGTGTTATATACCCTAGAAGCGCTCAGGCGTAATAACATCATGCCAGGACTTCTGCCTGGATGAACGAGAAAGGATATAGAACAACTGCCTAATTTTTTTTCTTCGCGTCAAAATGCTAAACGTGTTATATATTCTAGAAGCGCTCAGGCATAATTATATCATGCCAGGATATCTGCGATTGAGTTTGTGGTGCGTAAGATGGGATGAATGTAAATATAGGCAATTACCCGACTTGGAAGCAAATATTTCCTCCAGCCGATCGAGTCACTGGTTATACAGGAGAATGTCTGCGTTGTTTTGTTTTTATGAAAGTTTAATCAAAGAAAGCTTAAGCGAAAATAGGGAGATCGCAATTGATATACAAACTACAAATTAGAGCTGACCTGAAAGACACGTTGAATTGTGCCGCCATCCTGGAGAATATAACTCTGACCGCATTTAGGGAGACAATTTCATCCTCCATCGAAATTTACTTGTTAGTTTGCTAGAATCCTCAGACAAATAATAGGGTGGAGAAATCGAATGGCTTGAGATAAATATAATAAGTCCTTGAGTCTACTTACCGATCACGACATGTTTTTGAAGTAATGAGAAGCACGCCAAACGAGGTTGGCGCAGCCTTTTGGAGCGAACACGGTCGCGACCTGGATTGATACAATTACCTTTGAAAGGAGCTATCATGCCAGTGATTTCACCTTTCGTTGCATAGATATAGTGAATGGTTTGTAAGCACATCCTCGACTCTCGAAACATTCGTCTTGCGCCGCTATAGAGTTCCGTTTCCCGGAAACCGTAGGTAGATTTCCCGCTTCACAAAATTTTTGATAATTTATGCAAAATTGATCCTCGTGAACGTCAGAAGTGCATTTATCGACTCAAAAATAAACAGACTTTCTCCACAGGGGTTTGAACACGATTTTAATTAAAGTACTTTACCAGCGCTGCGTTAGTTGACTGCAAAAGTGTTACGATGATAGATACTAAACTGGATGATTACGTCACCACATAGCAACCAGGCGCTACGCATTTTTTAACTTCCGGGACGCTGAGGCTTGTGATGGGGTGCGACGATATTAGCAGCCATTTTCAACAATTTACTCGGAATCATATCAAGAATATTCCTCGTTCTATAAGCCAACCACACAAAACAAGTTCGCTTTTACACCAAGTAAAAGCGCGCTCATGGTACGATTGGTACCATTGGAAAAGCACCCTATTCCAATGGTTGTATTGGTGAATATGCATCTCATTAAGGGGACTTAGATTATTTTCCCATGTGACCTGTTTGGGTACAGGGCAATTCCGATGGTCCATTGGTACCAATGGTACGATTGGTACCAATGGAAAAGCACCCTATTCCAATGGTTCTATTGGTAAATATGCGTCTCATTAAGGAGACTTAGATTATTTTCTCATGTGGTCTAGCTGGGTACAGGGCAATTCCAATGGTCCATTGGTACCAATGGTACGATTGGTACCAATGGAAAAGCACCCTATTCCAATGGTTCTATTGGTAAATATGCTTCTCATTAAGGGGACTTAGATTATTTACCATTGGAATAGGGTGCTTTTCTATTGGTACCAATCGTACCATTGGTACCAATGGACCATTGAAATTGCCCTGTACCCAGCTAGACCACATGACAAAATAATCTAAGTCCCCTTAATGAGAAGCATATTCACCAATAGAACCATTGGAATAGGGTGCTTTTCCATTGGTACCAATCGTACCATTGGTACCAATGGACCATTGGAATTGCCCTGTACCCAGCCAGACCACATCTGAAAATAATCTAAGTCTCCTTAATGAGATGCATATTCACCAATAGAACCATTGGAATAGGGTGTTTTTCCATTGGTAACATTCGTACCATTGGTACCAATGGACCATTGGAATTGCCCTGTACCCAGCTAGACCACATGAGAAAATAATCTAACTCTCTTAATGAGATGCATATTCACCAATAGAACCATTGGAATAGGGTGCTTTTCTATTGGTACCAATCGTACCATTGGTACCAATGGACCATTGAAATTGCCCTGTACCCAGCTAGACCACATGAGAAAATAATCTAAGTCCCCTTAATGAGAAGCATATTTACCAATAGAACCATTGGAATAGGGTGCTTTTCCATTGGTACCAATCGTGCCATTGGTACCAATGGACCATTGAAATTGCCCTGTACCCAGCTAGACCACATGAGAAAATAACCTAAGTCCCCTTAATGAGAAGCATATTCACCAATAGAACCATTGGAATAGGGTGCTTTTCCATTGGTACCAATCTTACCATTGGTACCAATGGACCATTGGAATTGCCCTGTACCCAGCCAGACCACATCTGAAAATAATCTAAGTCTCCTTAATGAGATGCATATTCACCAATAGAACCATTGGAATAGGGTGTTTTTCCATTGGTACCATTCGTACCATTGGTACCAATGGACCATTGGAATTGCCCTGTACCCAGCTAGACCACATGAGAAAATAATCTAACTCTCTTAATGAGATGCATATTCACCAATAGAACCATTGGAATAGGGTGCTTTTCTATTGGTACCAATCGTACCATTGGTACCAATGGACCATTGGAATTGCCCTGTACCCAGCTAGACCACATGAGAAAATAATCTAAGTCTCCTTAATGAGACGCATATTTACCAATAGAACCATTGGAATAGGGTGCTTTTCCATTGGTACCAATCGTACCATTGGTACCAATGGACCATTGGAATTGCCCTGTACCCAACCAGGTCACATGGGAAAATAATCTAAGTCTGCTTAATGAGATGCATATTCACCAATAGAACCATTGGAATAGGATGCTTTTCTATTGGTACCAATCGTACCATTGGTACCAATGGAGACCCTTCTTATCACCACTAACACCAATGGAGTCTATTTGTGAGTATTGGACAACCCTCACCTCTAAGCTTGTCTAGTTTACAAGGTAGGTAATTTCCCATTGGAAGATAGCTGTCTTTGTGATTGACATGGAAAGCTGAACATAATGGAGATTACATTGCAATTAGAAGGTGATGGGGAAGGAAATAAAACGAGATCTGAAGGACCCATAGGAGGGTCTCAGTGGGGTAGTAGCTTTCACGGTTGACGGTTAATTTTTTCCAATTTTGAAGGTTAACGGTTAAATCTTTTGACAGTTGACGGTTACGAGGTGGAAATGTATGGTAATGGGTTCATGATAACCGTCACGAATATAGGGACATTCAATGACCACCAACTACAGCAACTACACTAACTATACCAACTACACTAACTACACCAACTACAGCTACTATACCAACTACGGCAACTACACACTAACTACACCAACTACACCAACTACCGCAACTACACCATCTACACCAACTACACTAACTACACTAACTACAGCTACTACAGCAACTACACTAACTACACCAACTACAGCAACTACGCTAACTACACCAGTGACACGTACTACAGCAACTACGGCTACTACACCAACTACAGCAACTACACTAACTACACCAGCTACACCAACTACACTAACTACAGCAACTACACTAACAACACCAACTACACCAACTACAGCAATTACACTAACTACACCAACTACACTAACTACAGCAACTACAGCAACTACACCAACTGCAGTTACTAATAATAATAATAATAATAATAATAATAACTTTATTAATCTCCTCAAAAAGGCTTTTCAGCTTAATTTACAATTTCAAATATCTAAAACTTAGTTTTCCAAAAATACCCTTAAAAAATGCTGTTTTACTTTAACCTTAAATACATCTAAATTAGTGATAGACTGAAACTCGTTTGGGAGACTATTCCACAGCCTTTGGCCTCTGAAGGTAAACGCGCGCTGACCTGCAGCCGTCCTACAGAGTGGTATATGAAGGCGGTCCCTATTCCTAGTGTTGCAGTTGTGCACTTCCGATCTGGTTTTAAACTTTTGACAAAGATACGGAGGCGCAAGTCCATTTAAGCTTTTAAATACCATGGTAGCATCTCTAACCTCAAGTTGTTTAACAATTGGCAGCCACTGTAACTGCTTAAGAATAGGTGTAACATGACCAAATTTCCTCGTTCCAGAAACTATCCAGGCTGCAAAATTTTGCACTGTCTGTAATAGCTCGATGTTTCTCTTGGTGGTATTAGCCCATACTGATGAACAATACAATAATTTACTGAATACGAGAGAGTTAATTCTAGTGATCAACGTACGCCTATCAAACAGGTATTTTACGCCATTTATTTGACAAAGGCTACCTATACATTTCAAAGTTAATTGAGTTATATGTTCGTCGTACTACACCAACTACAGCAACTACACCAACGACACCAACTACAGCTACTACACCAACTATAGCAACTACAATAGCTACACCAACTACAGCAACTTCACTTACTACACCAACTACACTAACTACCCCAACTACACCAACTACAGCAATTACAGCAACTACGGCAACCGTATTGGGCTAAGTGGGCATGGAATGTCCCTATATTCGTGACGGTTATCATGACCCCATTACCAAATTTATCACCTGTTGTGAATTGGAGGTTGCCTTGGCCTTTCACTCATAAAATTTTGAAATATTTTCAGATATAAGCGAGAGTCTCTTTTAATGTCTAGAGAGATTGTTTTTGGGAACATGGCAACTGGCTTTTCCAGTTAAGAGATTCTTCAGAAGCCAGAATCTAGTGGAGATCAGCTGAAATAGTGAGATTTGAAATACCCTGGAACTTTTTTACGGTTTATCTTAATATGCATTTTTGACGGTTGACGGTTAAAAAATAACCTTTCTTGACGCCGTTTGACGGCTGACGGTAAACCCCATTGGGACCCTCCCCTAACTATTGATGAGCCTCTCTATGGGTATTTCCGACGAAACCGAAGTAGGAATGATCGCTATTGATGAAACGCCAGTCTCACAGATTAAAGCGACGATCCTATTGCCATTCCAATCAAGTTTGACAAAGACAGGCGTACGATTCGGGTACGATGAGGGCAAAGGAATCTGTCAGGAATTGTGCTACACGTCCAGAGTTTTTGCTGTGCTTATTAAACCTGTTGTCTTTTTTATTTCATCCTTTCTTACCTCATTGTCGTGGTTGCACTCGATCTCACCAGTAACGTTACAACGCAAAAGAGTTCTTGATATGCGACGATTTCTTTGAAAAACCGACGATTTGATAGAAAACGCGCGACGAAAACGACGTGGCCCAGGTACCCATGAGAGGCTGATCATTGGGCTGCCCGTGGGGGCAACGCCCACTCAAGAAGTACCTTCTGTCTATGTCGAAAAACTACAAAATGGCGGACGGAACTCCCAGAAGGCTTTAACTGTCCCATTCCCCTTTAAATGGGGCCGATTTTTGCAGCGAGGGGACTGACCATTTCAGATCGTCTGGCGAACACACTGAATTATTGCGTGGGCTTATTGGCCCTATATCTTCCCGGATGATTACCTAAACACAGTATTCGATGAGATACTTAGCCTGCGAGGGAGTTGCAGAAACAATGTCCTCCCACGGTCCCACGGGAAGAGCTTCGACTAGTTGCATCTTTCCCTAAGTGTGCCAAAACGTCTTTCCTTACAAGAAAGGAATAATGCTATTTGTAGATCGCCCCGTCAAATAGAGACATATTCACTTGGAATGTTAGAAGGGCTTTAACTGCAATATCCGACAGAACTAAAACTAGAACTTAAACGCTGATAATTGCAAATAAAACTCCGACGTTTCGGCAATGCTGCCTTCATCAGGGAAAATATCAAAAGATTCTTCACTCCTGCGCCTCTGGTACATTAGTGACCTTAAGATGCAACGACAGCGACAGCGACGGCGACGGCGACGGCGACGGCAACGGGAACGTCAAAAGAGCAATAGGTTAAGACTGGTAAAACAACAACTTTGCTCGTGCATCATCTGTACATTTCTTTGCCGCCACAGCACGACTACGACGTGAAAATGCCTAATTTTACGTTTTATGGAGGACGTAAACAAGCTACTACGAGTAGTACTAGTTTTCTTTCTCCTTCTGAACTTGGATATGGTTTTTAGGAATTCAACTCCGGGAGAGTTCGCCTAAATTTGACAAAGTAAGTTAGTTGAAATTGTCGCAATGAAGATTGAATGAACTCGAATTCACTTTTTAGTTGATGTTTTCGCTGCCATCGCCTTCCTTGGATCTTAAGGTCCCTATTAAGGCCCCGGTTAAATGAAACAAGAGTAACTGATGATTGGTTCCTACACCGATAACCTTCCTCTACTGTGTTTCCCAGTTAGGTTTACATGACAAGTTAGCCCCGGGGGTATACTTGGGTTAATTTTTGCTAGGTATGTGCCGATGGCCTCTTAGATCCCCTACTCCATTATAGTATATTCTGTGCATGGCCAATTATAGACCCTATCTTAGTCACTTTTGGGCAAAACGTAATTTTCGCAGTCTTAACTTAGTCACAGTAATTCTCCATTTATGTATCTACCTTATCCTTTAAATGGGTCATCCTTAAATGAATTGACCCATTTTTTTAATTGAATGAAGAACACTTTACTTTTCTCCTACAGTACAAACATTCTGGTACGTTTGCTAACCGTAAATATGAAGACCTTTCTTACCCCAAAACTCAGAAAATGTACGATCCCATTCTGGGAACTCTATTGAAAATGCGACCCCATTATATTTAACCCTGGCGGGAAAATGCGACCCCATCCAGCAGCACATCCTCTTTTAAGGACGCACCCTCCCGGACAAATTAAGAGGCAAAGTAACTGACCATGCATCGAAAATCTCAGTGACATAATGGATACGAAAATGCACCATAAGATAACGTAAAGAAGATCGCTATGCACAAAAATATTTTTGGACAACGCGACGATCACGACTAGGTTTATATTACGTGCGCGCTACGATATAACGTCTGATAGAATTTTAGTCTTATTGCGTTTCACAGATACAACACTATCAGCGGTTATAAAGATCTTTATAACAACTTGACGTTTCGAATACTAGTCAACATACATTTCAAAAGTGACCGTTATAGGTTTAGACAACCATATTACAGTCATACAACTCTCGCCTGACAGACAACCAAATATAATGCACACCCCGATAATACGGATAGCAGCTAAATCCCAGGAAAAAATAAATTGCAGATGTTTGACTGATATAAACACCGGCTTTTAACGACTTTCGCTAATGAGGACTCTAACTCAAGGTCCCTACAGTGTCCGCTAAAAAGAGAGTTGTCTGCAACGCAAAGGTGAAGAGGGGTCTGGAATTGAGGAGAAAAACAATCTGGTGAATCTATGAAAAATGAAACAGCTAAGGATGGCCTGTGTACAGACGTTCCCCCTCCCTCAGAAAAAAATCGAGGAAGCGGGGACGTCTGTACACAGGCTAAGCTAAGGAATGATCTTCCAGTAACCGGAGACTTATGTTATGCGCACAGAATTCTGGGATCGCCAGGGGGCAAACATTGCAAGTCGGTAGAAGATGACAGAAATGTAAGGGGCACTCAACGACTGTTTTCTGTAAAATATCGTTTCGGAAAGGCAAACATTGCGTAGAATTTTCTATTACTTGAGGACGGCTAAAAATTTCTAGCTATTTCTAGATGAATGTTCAATTCATGTACAATTTTCGAAGCTCATCTAATAAATTCCCTTTAGATTTTCTGGAGTTTGATTAATTTTTCACATTTCACTCCCCAGGTTTGGCAATTTTTTTGTACAAAAAAGGAAACCTAAAATTTTCGGATTCAAAAATGTCATGGAAAGAAAAAACAAAAAAATTCTCTCCTTCGTAATACGTTAAATTAGCTTAAATTACATCTTTTATACTACTACATGAGAAATTTCTGTAATTTGATTGGTTTAGAGCAGTGGTATTTCAGCTTAATTTGAAATACCCACATGTGGAAATTACAAACCTTTTGCTGGTAGTAGTATAAACAAATAATAGCATGATTTGCACGTAATATTTGGCATAAATACCACTTGTGATATTTCAAAATTGTCTCAAATTTCACTCGCCTGACGGCTCGTGAAATTAGGCATAACAATTTTGAGATATCACTCGTGGTATTTATGCTAAATATCACTACAAATCATGCTATTACCTATGCAAATCTTAAGGAAAATAATACTGAATCCCTCGTAATTTCGAAAGCACCCAAGTTTCCCTAGGATGACCGAACAGATACAAATTTTATAGCGCCGCTTAGAATGCATTTCAAGCGATCCAAAAGTACTCTGGATAGCCTAAAAAGTGTTTTCAATGTATTTAGGAGGAAACCGTCGTTTGGTGCCCTTGAAATGTACGGCTTAGAATAGTTTCTCCGTCAAAAGCAGTGTCTTTACACACAGAATAACGCAGTTTCGTCATGATTTTGTGGAAAGCCGTGTGACTTATGTTGGCACGTTAAACTTTTGTACGTCTTTGTGTGATTAATGACATTCTTCTCCGCCTAGCCAAAAGAAAGGAACAGAATGTTTTGTCATGATCCAGAGCGCATGGCTACTAAGGTCATGTTCCAATTATTTTGCTGGGATATAGAGAAATGGCGTCGGATAGAATTTTAGTCTTATAGTGTGCAATGATGTGTCTTCAAAACACTGTAGACTGTTTAAATCACATTTAAGTTTGTGTTACTATATTAACTTTAATATTACAATGCTAAACCTCTTTTTCCAAAGATAAAACAACGGTATGACGTCATGCTTTCTTCCTTTCTTACAAAACTTGCATAAAAACTGTTAGCACACTCTGAGGTTACAGAAACTACAATTGTGTCAGAAACTGATAAGCAAGTTATTGCATTGATTCTACTCATACAATGAATTGAGCATGGAAAGCTCCGAGAAACCTATTTATTCTTCTGCTGCCTGACAGGATTAAGCCCGGAAGAGATTTCTTCTTTCACAACCAAACCCATAATTCCAATCGCCGTCACCGCCGTCACCGAAACTGTAATGGCGGCAACCATAACCCATGGATTCGCTGTAGTCAAGACAAAAGACGCTACACCAAAGAAACTAAAACTTAAGCTGTCCATTGATGTTCTCTGCAAAGGAAAGAATTTTATGGTTTACTTCGTATATTTGTTACTATTAATTCTACTGCTACTAGTAATATTTTAATGTTAAAATTGTTTCCAAGAAACTCATAAAGCGTTCCATTAACTCAGTTTCGCACAACCTGAGATAATATTTCAGCTGCTGAAGATCGACATGGGAGAACACCTTTAATAATCTAATCAAAATCCCCTTTTTGCAATTCTACGTATTCCATAGAAAAATTGGAGAACAATTTACCGTGGGTGCAAAAGGTTTTTCTTTTTTCCTAATTCCTGACAGTTCGCAGAGCGGTTTTCTTTTTTTTGCTAAAAAATGCAGCAGAATAATGTTTTGTTTTGAATAACCGTTTTGTCTGGCAATATTTAGTTTGAACTGGTACGCGGGCCAGAAATTCTTTTTATAGTGTTGACTTCTAAAAACATACGGAGTGTGTACTTTTCAGTCTTCTTAGCTGACTTCTGTCTTTTTTATATACTTGAAACTTGAAGGGTATTTTTGGGAAAATAATTTGTGACAATTTTTAATGGCACTTTCTTTCCTTTCTATGTGAGCTTTCGCGCAATTCTATTTTCATCGGCATCGCAGACGCAGAGTCAAATACTATCTAGCCTGTTCCAGGCTCCGAGATAGCGGTGAAAAGTCGTTCAGCAAAAAAAAAATCCGGAAAACGCGCGGGGGCTTGGGATAGATAGGGCGCCATTTTTCTCGCCGCCACCGCCCCCCTTTCCCAAGTCGCGCGTGTCTTATTTTCGCTTTGCTCGTTTCAATACGTCCGCACTATACTATCTGAGAGCCTGGCACAGGCTACGTACTATCAAATCTCAGCTGTCAGATTCAATGGAAACAAAGACGCAAATCAGCTCCAAACCGGTTTGGTGAGATATATGATCCTAAATTGCATAGAAATGAGACTCGCAGCTCCTGTGACCAGAGGTTATTATCGATGACAAAAAAATATCCTCCGGAACCCAGGGTATTAAAACGAGTACTAAAAAATGCATTTCTAAAGTCATAGTGTTTCAACGCAATTCAAAACTCACATGTACTTTAAAATACTTTTCAGTAAACTGGTTTAGGTATATTGCTGACATATGGAAAATATGACAGGGGTAAAACATTTTTGTATGGAATTTATTGAACAAGCTAATTTGCATAATGAGGCCAGTCGTGTTTTTACAAAACGTACAAGGAAGTGGAGGATCGAAATCACAAAGCATTTTTATATTTCTATACTTCCTAGTATCTCCTTGGTTGAAAATCGGAGCAGGCAAGTCTGGACTTACGAAATATTTGCCAGAGAAGAAAGGATACTTTGCCTAGCAAATTAATTTTTCTGTAGCTATAAATCAACAGAATTCAGTATTAATATGCTATCCACAGTTTGAGGGAAAACTATTTTTCGACCCTGAATGTACCGGGCCGCTGCCTCTTAAAGAAGCAGGTGCATAAACTTTCGTTTCCAAATGCAAATCAACTCAATGCTATGTGAACTTTGATACGCCTTCTTGTACCCGTACTCTTTTAGTAGTTCTACATTCAATCTCTGCAGCAATCACGGCAGAACCAGGCTCTTTTTGCTGTTCAAAGTTTTGGTAATGCAAGCGGTTTTATCACCTCGCTTTTGCTCAAGATTTCTTTATTTCGGCAGTTGAAGTGCCAGTCGAACTCAGTGTTAAGCGATGAAATTTTTACCTAAAGCAGCCTCTTAACACCGTATCACGTATTCCTTTCTGTGTACTTCAAGCATTCTCATTCAAGCTAGTGCAGTGTCAGTGGCCTGCCTTCAAGTCAGGTCCAAGTGTCTCAAAGGCTCTTTTGCTAAAATATCGATGGTTTGATTTTTTGTTCACGAAATTAAACCGCTATCAGTTATTCAAGAATATTTGCAAAACGTGCCAACAGATAAATCCGCTAAGATATGCCAAAAACACTCTAACCTTTCCGTTTTCACTTTCCCTAATCCGGTTTTTGAAACAAAGCGTGTTGTCCGGGCTTCATCTTATAGCTACTAGTAGCTAGCTAGCTAGTCTATGTTTTAACCCATTCCCCCTCTAAATAATAACAGTCCGGCGGAGTGCGCAGTCTATGTTTTTAAAATACCCCCGGTATCTGTGGCCTGTGGCGGCCATTTAAATCCCAGCCTCCCACGAAGACGTTCTTAGGGTTTCGTCACGCAATCATAGGAACGCGTGACGAACCCCTAAGAACGTTTGCGTGGGAGGCTATTTAAACCCCGCATTTCCCACTTCCCCCTGAACCGCGACTTAACCCAAAAACGAAATCAAGGTCACTATTAGCACTCGACAATAAGTTACAAATATACGAGAAAATTTGGTAAATATTACACTTCAATGTAAGTTCTGAATGCTTTACAAAAATTAATACTCACGTTCCCTGGATGGATTAACTTACACAGTCACAGACGTCACCAGATTTCTTCCCTCTGTGAATACGCCTAGAAAATAAAAAGTACAAATTTACTCTGCCTAGTATTGTTTTATCTCGTGAATTTTGGACACAAAGATTAGAAAATTTTATAAACTGACTTACAGCTCGACTCTGGTCTTTGGCAAAAAGGCAAAGCTTCCTGGTAGGGAAACTCAATGGATGATGCAACATTTTTCCCATCTCGCATCGCGAGATATTTACCCACCACCACCCCTTTTCACTAGCGATCAAAAAATTCCCCACAGTTTCTATTTTACACGCACGTTCTCCTAAACTAACATGATTTTGCTATACTGATCGCTTTTCGGTTGTTCGATTTTGCCAAAGAGATATCATAAGCATCGGGACGTTCCACACATAGTCTAACATCAGAACATAACAGACCCCACCACCCCTATGACATCTACAAACATAAATTCTTAGAAACGATCCAAATATAGAGCCTTTTCTCATGATGTCACGGCGGCCAAATTGGTGTTCCAAAACAAAGAAACGGGGGCCATGTTGGTGAACCAAGACAACCGTGTGGGAATTGAACTTGAACTCTTTTCTTATGTACAAACTTTCTTTTGTTTGTATAAATTAGCATATATACTGGCCACGTGAGAGAATACCCTCTATTATCTTTGGTCCGAACCCCTCAGGAAAGGCGGCAATTTTATTTGTCCCCTGTAGAAAAGAGGTTTTACAGCACATTGTATTCACCGAATATGAATGATGTAACATTCCCCTTATCCCGTCAGAAATTTATTGTTGGTATTTTCACCATTCAGAATTTGACATTTTGGATAATAAATCCCCTTCAGAAAACCTCTCTCCTAGCATTGACCCATCAGAAAATCCCCCGGGCAGAAAATCTCTCAACGACACCTCTATAGGAGAAGGTGAGGGTGGATGTATAATGGAATGGCCCTGAACGCAGCAAATCTCACTGGCTCAAGACTGTGCTCAGTAGTAGCCTGTGAAGCTCAGTAGCTCAGTGGCCAATGTACTGGAAACCTCCCATGAAGACGTTCTTGGGGCTTTGTATAACCGGTGACAAGGCCCTGGCTAATAACATCTGCGTATAAAACTAAATAAATGTACACTGTGCCGACCATACGACCCATTTTTTGCCTTTTGTGCCTCTGTTTCGTGATTTCCGCTTGAGACGTTGTTTAGAAAAAGTATCTGCCACAAATCTTGTATGATTAGTTAATCGGTTAAGCTCGGATTTGTTTAAGCAAAAGTATATTAATAGCTGTGGTCACATTACAGACTTTTTACCTAGGTAAACTCGACTTGTTGACAGTTTACCTAGGGAAACGTGATTTTTTAAGTGTGACCGATTTTTCTTTAAGTAACTTACCTCGGGGAAATTTTATCGTCTGAGTCTTGGATACGTCTCGAGAACAATAGAGTTTCCCTTGACAGCTAGTCCCCAAAGCGATAGCTAGGGAAAAATGAAATACCGAGGTTGCTAGCCAATAGATGCTCATCGGCGAAGGTCTTGATGACGGAACCGGACATAGCTCACGCTGTGGAAGAAATTTTGGGGGCACGAGGCGTCTACGTCTTCGCCTTCGCCTTTCTTTGCACTTTGAATTAGCGTAAGCAATAAAAGCGAGATAAAACAAAAAATCATCTCTTTGATCAGCTGGAAATCACTATGTGGCCCCCCTGGGCTTCTGTATTACGCTAGATCCTTGTGTATCTTGCCTTCTTGAATTTATAATTATGCTTTAAAAGATTTAACTGGCGTGAAAACCTTGAAAGCCGATATCGGTAGTCTGACCTCCCAAGAATTTTTCACCTAGGTAAAACAAAACCCGAGATAAATTAACCTCGGGAGATTTTTAATGAATTTGCCCTAAGTCCCGGGGGGAGAGACTCCGCATATGAAAGGGGTGGGGATGCTCGTCGGAAAATTTTAATTAAAACCCTAAAAGAGACCGATCTGGCTTGGCCTGAGCTTTTTTTGACCCCTAAAAGAGACCATGTTAAAACACAGACAATTAAATATTTTTATAGTTTTTCTCGTGCAACCCTAAACGAGACCCTCATAGCTAAAATAAACTCGAACAATGACAAAACTTATAGTGTGACTCCTATGATCGAATCGCTTTGAACAACGCAAATAGCCTTCTTCAGGTTCGCAATGCCTTCTGGGTTTCTAGGGGCGGAGACGAGGTACAAAAAGTATTCGTGCAAGAGTCCGTGCATGGGAAAATCGTATGAAACCACTTGTGAGAACATCGTTTCTCGGTACCAGACCCTCGTGTCTTCCCTCCCCCGGGGGACCGTTTTTTTGCACAGACGACCGAAAACCGAATTAATAACTGGGCCCCGGGGGGGGGGGACTCCCATATGAAACAGACGGGGATGCTCGTCGGAAATTTGGAATTTAACCCCTAAAGGAGACCATCTGGGCGTGGCTCAAGCTTTTTGTAACCTCTAAAGGAGACCAATCTGGGCGTGGCTTAAGCAAATTTTGACCCCTAAAAGAGACCGCTTGAAAACACACAAATACGACATGCAATGAGTTTTAATGATATAAAGACATATTCACCGAATGCTTTTATCTAAAAGTAGTTTTAAAAGCATTGTCACAGAGGTAATGCGGTAAACATAACAACTAAAAAGACAATTTGATTTCTGTTTTTCTTCGCGTAATTCTGTGTTTCTTCACGGAACCCTAAACGAGACCTTGGCACCTTAAAATATTGGCGCTTTGCCCGGAACACCCTAAGCGAGACCAAAATCCAAAATTTACACCCCTAAGCGAGACGACGAGCATCCCCGTCTGTTTCATATGGGAGTCTTCCCCCCCGGGAACTGGGCAGCCCTGAAAGGGGGAAGGCCCCAGTAAAGAGTTCAACTCCCAGAAGATTGGTTTGGGACACCAACATGGCCGCCGTTTCATTGTTTTGGGACACCAATATGGGCGCCGTGACGTCATGTGAAAACACTCCATACTCACAAAAGTTGTTTTTGTGCTGGGAACCATGATTTATGAGTTGGACTTTACCCCAAAACGAAATCGTAGTAAAATGCAACTTATTGTAAGCAAATTATCCTTATCCCATTAAGCACTTACAATTCCTCCGTCTGGATTTATACTTCCGCACTGAAAATTTTCACTGTCGACAAACTTCGACGCCACCAGATTTCTTTCCCTTTTGTGAATACGCCTAGAAGATAGAAGCTGCAAATTATCCTCATACCATTAAGCACTCGTCAAAAAGTTACAAATATTCTGGAAAGTTTGGTAAATATTACACTACAATGTACTTCTGACGAATAAAACACTCTTTACAAATACTCACAATTCCTCCGTCTGGATTAAAGGGTCACGCGCATGCGCATTTCATACCTTCTTAGAAGGTTTGGCTGATCGATTTGCATGTCACAAGACACGCGCGTGAAACAGATAGTGAGAAGAGCATCCGGAATATCTAAATAGTAGAGCAGATACGTGCTTGAATTGTTCACTTTCTGTTAAAAGCATGAAATTTGGCATGATGATAGTTTTCAAGGCCCTAAAAAAGATAGGATATGGTGCCATCGCCAAAAAGTCCGTTAAGTGCGAAAAATAATAGTTTTAATATGGCGGCCACTTTGAACCAGAAGTGAAATTAACATTTTCTTTAAAACGTCTGAATTTTAGCAACTTGAATAACAGAATGTCAGCAAATACCTACCTGTTTTTTCATACAAAGAGATATCATTTCAACGCAAATTGTCTAAAAAAATTGAATAGAGATGATATAAGGGGCCGCCAGCTAGACCGGAAGTAAAACTACCCGAATCGGAACTTTTAAGAAATGAACTTAAACTTCTGGTGTGCCTGCTAGTTTTCTTTAACAGTTTCTTTAAATCTAATCTATACACTCAATTTATGATTGTCATAGTGTATAATCCATTACTCGGTGAACTAATGACTTGACACTTCATGCAGACGAGTGCTTGTAATCGAAAAAAGATTTTGGGATTGCCTTTCACAACTGTCACTCTTCTAGGCACAGCCCTTCTTACGAGCGTACTTGAAAAGTTCCACGCTCAACTTTGTAATTTCTGACAGTGGTGTGCAGGAGAGTCGCCACTCTCCTCTTAGAGATATCCACACCCAATCTTGCAGACTAGGAACCGAGATGCTTGGTACCAGTGGCTGCTGAATCCATATATGGCCAGCATGGTTTGCCGCGCCCTTGAAATGTTTAAGTAATGCGGGCCGCGTCAAAGAAACTACTTTTGGCTTTGTCAGTTGACGACAAAGAACTACTTTTTCTATTGTATAGAAGAGCGTGTAAGTGAAAACAACTCCGATTATTTCTGGAGGTGACCAAAAGTATTCACCGTGTCACATCCTGTGAATGCATGGAACGGAGGAATTGCAAGAGCAGCCTTTTTAGTAACTACGTTAGCAATCTCGTAGGCTTCAAGGTAGTGTAGTACATCAGTACCAAGATATATGATAGGCAAGTTAACTTGGCTTCATGGTAGGGAAGCTTCATGGTTAGTTAGAACGGAGAGTGGACTTAAGGAAAATGTCTTGGACATAAACAACATAGAGACCTAACCTACATTTTAACATTCTTAAAAGAAGGGAATCTGCTTTGTGATATAGCATAACAATAAATGCTTTCTAGCGAATTGACTTCAAACGATGCAGGGAAAAGACCGGACATCTGGACCTAAACGACATGCGTTGCTCAATGTGCAAGGAATCTAAAAAGCACCTGCTTGTTTCGATCTTTACAATTTACATTTCTAGATGTATCCGACGCGTACATTTCATTTCGGGTTGAGGTAAACGCTTTTCAAACTGGCAAAAGTAGTGTCCAGGTCAGATCGTTGTCACTGTCACGCAACAAAAAAAAATAAATTGAAAACCGTCCAGTGGAAAAAGCCAAGAAAATGAAATGCTATAAAAGACTAATATATAACCAATTTGTCCAAGTCTCAGGTCTTTCTGGGGAACAGTTTCGGAATTCTTTGCCGAAACGTTTCACGCACCTTTGTTGAGCTTTGTATGGAGACGCCATATTGGCGGTACCGTTTTGGTGTACCAATATGGCCGCCGGAAATCAACAAAAACATCTAGAGTTCACTTTTTCTGTAAAAGCTCTTTCTTTTCTCTCGAAAACTAGCATACGTGCGCATAAACATATCTTCTAACACTTGAAAAGGTTATACTGCTGAAAATCAAGAGGAGAGACTTTTTTCAGAGACAGCATTCCTATTTTGGTGTCAGGCACTGTGAAAGCTGGGAAGTTCAAATTGCAGTATTTTCGACATGAAACATGCTATGGGAATGGAAACTTGTACAAAGATTTACTTTTTGTTTATCTTTAACTTAGAGTAAATAGTAAGTCGTAAAACCTCGCTATTTTGACTTCACAATTTGGTGACGTCACTGTGAAAACCATCTATTGGATGGAACGTCGGACTGACGGACTGACGTAACGGAATGACGGAATACACGGAATATTCTAAAATATGGAATATACTAATTTACAGAACATTCTGTTTTTGATTTGAACTGGACTGACAAAAAAGCAGAGGCAAAGAATACACGGCTGTTTTGAAATATTAAAAATTCAATTTTCGTACTGCCGTACACTAAAGACCTTTTTCTATGACGGTTTCCGGAAAGCTATCTTGACGGGTAGAGGGTCTTGCATGGGAATCTAATGTCGAGTGATTTTCATAAAACGGCTGTTCTGAAAAAATTAATTATTAATAATTAATGGGGGCTGCAACTGTGCCTAAATTTGTCCGGTCGCTTGCTTTAGATTTTCCAGTCATTTGTCTGCAATTTTTCATGGGAAATTTTAGTCAGCAGGAAGAAAAAATCTTTTACACACAACACTGTATATTTTCACGCAGTTACCTACCCGTCAAGATGGCCTCCAAAACCCGTAATGATTCGAGTTAGCGCCTTCCTTCCAATAAGGGCCCCCTTTGAATGTGTCAGTTTTTGTTAATAAGCGCCCCCATTCTGCTAAGCGCCCCTATTCTAATATTATGGTACGTATCAATGGCAACCGAGGTTCATCTTCCTTTATTGCTCACAAACAAACCGTAATGCCACATTACAAAAACCATGGTATTATGTCCATGTGAGTGCTTAAATTCTTCAAACGAATGATCTCTTCTTCAAATTTTGTGGCGATTGCTCAGCTGGTCGCTCTGGCGAGGAAGGATCCAGGGACAACAAGTCCGTTTTCCAGTCTCCTTCATCCAGTCATCTTGACTTGCACTTTGTTCTCACTAGGGCCTTTTTTAAGAAAGGTGAATATACTGAAGGAAAGTTCCATCAGCACATGCCCAACGTCAAGTTTGTTATCAGCTACAAGGTAAGTCCCTCAAGTTAACTGAACATTCACCGTCAGTATTTGTTACTGTTACAGTTGATGTTCTTGTTCGTCTTTAAATAAATATTAAAATTTCTTTTGAACATTCCGTTGTTTCTCAAAAAAAGAAATAAGCGTCCTGTCCTGAATAAGCGCCCTCCCTTGGGGCACCAAATTGAGTAAATAAGCACCTCGGGCGCTAAGTCGAATCATTACGGTAAGTCTGTTTTTTTACTTGTCACGCGCTTAAAACATGGTTCGAGTTATTGAGGGTAAAATTATATAGAAATGGTCTGAAGAGAAAAAAAAATTTCTGCCATGTGGACAAGGCTCTCGACTCATGTGCATTGACTGATGTTAATACTGCATTGAAGTCTAGAACTCCTAAGTGCAAAATGCAACAGAAACACTAGGTGGCACGCCCGTGGTTCTGTGAGTTAAGACAATATTATACTGTTTTCTATTGTGGTTTTCTGTTGTTCCCCATTGACAGAGTAGTCTTATCTAATAATAATATGGGTTAATGCATTTTTCTTTGGTGACAGATATTTTTTTTTATTATCTTACAATTTTAAAACCTCCTAAGTTCAAAATAAAATCGCAAAAGAAATACTAGGTGTTTACCGTGCATATAGTGCCATGTCTGCCGAAAGGTAAAATACATATTTTTGGGTAGAAGATCGTCATTTGGCAATATTCGTAATGAACTGTTTAATATAAAATAATTTTAGATATGCTGTGCAATTTTAAATATTTTGGTATGACTGCATGTCGTTGCTTGTTTTAATATGCTTGCAGTGACACTTGATTATAAAGGCCTTCTGTTGCTATGGGCCAAGATCACTGATGAAAAGTTCATGCTTGGAGGTCAAGGCCTGAATGTGGAGTGTTGTCTATTTTGTACAGTTCTAAGGGTAAGTAAGGCTTTTAAAGATATGTAATAATTTCATCAGCCCATAGCGCAAGATCTCACTTTCTTGAATTATTCAATGACAGTTTTCGAGATTCCAAAGTAACAAAGTGAGATCTTAGGCTATGGGCTGAAAGGGAAGGTAGCTATTCTTCACTTTGAATCAACATTATCACTTTGGTGGTTACTTAATAATAAGCAAACCAGGAAGGGCTGTTAAGCATAAAACATGTTGTGTGAAATATATAATCAACATAATAGCTATTATTTACTCAGACAATCTTTTAATACAGGCCTGTGACTGTGACTTAGGACCGCACGAAGTCTGTTTGGAACATTTCCAGCAAGTAAAGGCAAACATTGGGGGGTATGGCAAACATGCTTGTTAACCTGTTTTTTAACACTGAATTAATGTGGTTCTTACACTCTACTGTGGCATTTAAACTAGTAGTATTTTATGAATAAGTGTCATATTCATTACGGCCCAGCTGTGCACACTTACTAGTCTGAGCTATTTTCCCTGCAGTTTTATAGTTTTATTTAGGCAGAATAGTGTTTTCTAGTTCCTTCTTGACGCTGCTCATAGTTAACAATGTTTTGATGTTAGGATTAGTGAAAATGAAAATTACTTAGAATATGGATGGTTTTGTGGAACACTGACTAAACTCTGTTTAAATAACCGACCCATAGTGTTTCAAAGTCTGCTGGTAAGTTAGAATACAGTTTAATCCTATGTTCAGTCCTAATTGTATGCTATTTTCCTTTTCTTAAACTGTCAATTTAGATTCACTGGCCTACGAGATGATCTCACATGCATTCTTGATGAAGATTTATCTTCCATGAGTCTCTGCGCTTTACATTGTGAAATGCGAAATACAGAACAGCTGTTAAAAAGCATTGGCCTGCTTGCTCACCAGATTGGCTCCCTGCAAGAATGCAATGAGGAACTCTCCAAGTATGGCCCCTCAAATTTTAAGGGGGACAGAATCTCTGTGAAAGTAAAACAGGGGCAACAAACTGCTGCTGGGAGACACAACATTTCTGTTGCTTCATTCTCAGGTTAGACCATTATTAATAGTTAAATACAACTAAAACTCTTCCAATGCAAGCAAGCCTCTACGACGAGAAAAGTGTTAAACAGACTGCTGTTTCTCAAAATGTAGACTTACTGAAATTTTACCAGACATACTTGACTTCTTGACAGTTGCTGTAAAAATTATTTTCCTGATTTGTTTTATCAATGGTTCACCTTAACTGCTATTTCAAATAAACTTTAATTTGAATTTGAATTTTGGTCACATGTAATTTATTCCTTTAGGCAGCACTGAGAGAAAAATCCTTTCATCTCTTGGAGAAATTGTGGAAAAGTCATTGCCTGCAGACAAAATGACAGCACATTTTAATGACCATGAAGCTGCAAAGCTATGCGTTCTCAACAAGATAACGTTCTGTGAGGCACGTCAAAAGGTTAGTGCAGTTTCAGAAGAGGGTTGTCCAATACTCACAAATAGACTCCATTGGTGTTAGCGGTGATAAGAAGGGTCTCCATTGGTACCAATGGTGCGATTGGTACCAATAGAAAAGCACCCTATTCCAATGGTTCTATTGGTGAATATGCATCTCATTAAGGGGACTTAGATTATTTTCTCATGTGGTCTAGCTGGGTACAGGGCAATTCCAATGGTCCATTGGTACCAATGGTACGATTGGTACCAATGGAAAAGCACCCTATTCCAGTGGTTCTATTGGTGAATATGCATCTCATTAAGGAGACTTAGATTATTTTCTCATGTGGTCTAGCTTGGTACAGGGCAAATCCAATGGTCCATTGGTACCAATGGTACGATTGGTACCAATGGAAAAGCACCCTATTCCAATGGTTCTATTGGTGAATATGCATCTCATTAAGGGGACTTAGATTATTTTCTCATGCGGTCTAGCTGGGTACAGGGCAATTCCAATGGTCCATTGGTACCAATGGTATGATTGGTACCAATAGAAAAGCACCATATTCCAATAGTTCTATTGGTGAATATGCATCTCATTAAGGGGACTTAGATTATTTTCTCATGTGATCTAGCTGGGTACAGGGCAATTCCAATGGTCCATTGGTACCAATGGTACGATTGGTACCAATGGAAAAGCACCCTATTCCAGTGGTTCTATTGGTGAATATGCATCTCATTAAGGAGACTTAGATTATTTTCTCATGTGGTCTAGCTTGGTACAGGGCAAATCCAATGGTCCATTGGTACCAATGGTACGATTGGTACCAATGGAAAAGCACCCTATTCCAATGGTTCTATTGGTGAATATGCATCTCATTAAGGGGACTTAGATTATTTTCTCATGCGGTCTAGCTGGGTACAGGGCAATTCCAATGGTCCATTGGTACCAATGGTATGATTGGTACCAATAGAAAAGCACCATATTCCAATAGTTCTATTGGTGAATATGCATCTCATTAAGGGGACTTAGATTATTTTCTCATGTGATCTAGCTGGGTACAGGGCAATTCCAATGGTCCATTGGTACCAATGGTACGATTGGTACCAATGGAAAAGCACCCTATTCCAATGGTTCTGTTGGTGAATATGCATCTCATTAAGGGGACTTAGATTATTTTCTCACGTGGTCTAGCTGGGTACAGGGCAATTCCAATGGTCCATTGGTACCAATGGTACGATTGGTACCAATGGAAAAGCACCCTATTCCAATGGTTCTATTGGTGAACATGCTTCTCATTAAGGGGACTTAGATTATTTTCTCATGTGGTCTAGCTGGGTACAGGGCAATTCCAATGGTCCATTGGTACCAATGGTACGATTGGTACCAATGGAAAAGCACCATATTCCAATGGTTCTATTGGTGAATATGCATCTCACTAAGGGGACTTAGATTATTTTCTCATGTGGTCTGGCTGGGTACAGGGCAATTCCAATGGTCCATTGGTACCAATGGCACGATTGGTACCAATGGAAAAGCACCCTATTCCAGTGGTTCTATTGGTGAATATGCATGTCATTAAGGGGACTTAGATTATTTTCTCATGTGGTCTAGCTGGGTACAGGGCAATTCCAATGGTCCATTGGTACCAATGGTACGATTGGTACCAATGGAAAAGCACCATATTCCAATGGTTCTATTGGTGAATATGCATCTCATTAAGGAGACTTAGAATATTTTCTCATGTGGTCTGGCTGGGTACAGGGCAATTCCAATGGTCCATTGGTACCAATGGTACGATTGGTACCAATGGAAAAGCACCCTATTCCAGTGGTTCTATTGGTGAATATGCATGTCATTAAGGGGACTTAGATTATTTTCTCATGTGGTCTAGCTGGGTACAGGGCAATTCCAATGGTCCATTGGTACCAATGGTACGATTGGTACCAATGGAAAAGCACCCTATTCCAATGATCGTACCATTGGTACCAATGGACCATTGGAATTGCCCTGTACCCAGCTAGACCACATGAGAAAATAATCTAAGTCCCCTTAATGACATGCATATTCACCAATAGAACCACTGGAATAGGGTGCTTTTCCATTGGTACCAATCGTACCATTGGTACCAATGGACCATTGGAATTGCCCTGTACCCAGCCAGACCACATGAGAAAATATTCTAAGTCTCCTTAATGAGATGCATATTCACCAATAGAACCATTGGAATATGGTGCTTTTCCATTGGTACGACGAACGTTCATAATAATTATTAGAGCGTTTTCACTTGGTGTAAAAGTGAACTTGTTTTGCACCAATAGAACCATTGGAATGGCATCATTTTCCATTGGTACCAATCGCACCATTGGTACCAATGGACCATTGGAATTGCCCTGTACCCAGCCAGGTCACATGGGAAAATAATCTAAGGCCCCTTAATGAGATGCATATTCACCAATAGAACCATTGGAATAGGGTGCTTTTCCATTCGTACCAATCGTACCATTGGTACCAATGGACCATTGGAATTGCCCTGTACCCAATCAGGTCACATGGGAAAATAATCTAAGTCCCCTTAATGAGATGCATATTCACCAATAGAACCATTGGAATAGGGTGCTTTTCCATTGGTACCAATCGTACCATTGGTACCAATGGACCATTGGAATTGCCCTGTACCCAACCAGGTCACATGGGAAAATAATCTAAGTCCCCTTAATTAGATGCATATGTACCAACAGAACCATTGGAATAGGGTGCTTTTCTATTGGTACCAATCGTACCATTGGTACCAATGGACCATCAGTTTGACGAATCGTATCCGTTTGTGTATATTGGACATGTGTGTTTCAGAATATTATTTTCTTGCATCAATACAGTATTATTGTTAGCTAGCTGTTACACTGTATATTGCTATTACTTATTCCAAAACACTAACACTCTCCTGATGATTTAATTATGTCACATGCAATAATATTATTGTTCTCCTTTCCCTTGGTTCACTTTGAATGCTATGTCTGCTAATTTATTATTATTTCTCTTATATTTAGTATTTCAAGGAAATGCTAGACAGTGGTATTTTTATCCGGGATTTTGGAACAAAGTTGGAAGAGATTCAGTTGAAGGATTCAGGTAATTAAGCCAAACTTCCAAAAGTGTGTTGCTAGATCTTGTATGATAAAGTATTAACTAAAGTCATTTACTGTGACTGTTTGTGACTGTGCTGTTGCCTAATATAATGTCAACTAATTTTCAAAGTTAATACAGAGGCACATTCAATTATTTGAGACATGTCTGTCTCTGGAATGATTTTGCCAAATATTAGTTTCTAAATAATGTACTCCAAGGGGATTGGATCTCAATGCACACTAACAGAGATATTCTTTAATCTCTTATAGCTGTGGAAAAGGAGTTAAAGTCAAGGCTGGAATGGTGGAAAGAAAAGCAAGTTGAAATTGAGAATGAATTTAAAGTTGTGTACAAAGTTCAGGACAAACTGCCAAAAGGCAAGCGCAAAAAGGGAAAGGAGAAAGTGAGCTGTAACAACCATGCCCTAAGTTCATACGCTGCCATGCTAACAGTGGAATTTTTAGTGAAGGTGGGTGTTGTTTGATCAATACCTTTGTAAAATATTATTAAAGACCAAGCTCAGCACTTTGGCTTTAGTAGTGAGTTTCATATTTTACAGTAGTTATATTACCATTGGGTAAATTACATTTTATATATAGGCAATAACCTTCCATTGTATTATACAAAAATCATGTACACATCATTTGTTTTGGAGCTTTTATTGCTTATTAAGATTGACTATTGCAAGAATTGGGCACAGTATAGGCTGTGACAAGTTCAATCACCATGGTGGGTTGGTGACCTGTCTTTAGGTTTTATGTGCTTATCATTATATATACAGTAGTCACAGACTGTTTTCTTGATCTGTTTTCTTTCTAAGTTGCTCTTTCACCCTGCTTGTTATGGTACAGTGTTTAGTATGAGCTTTTAGATGTCTGATGTTTCCCCGAACATTGAATTGTTAAAAGTTCGGAACCTATTTGTAAAATTTGAGAGATAAGTTGGAACTGGGCCTGTGTCAACTACTATATATATATTTCACAAAGGGGCCAATTGATTATTTTCATCTTTGCCAGGTGTGCTCACAGTGGAAGGATATTGCCCTTATTATTAGAGATGGCCAGTTTTCAGAAGAGGAGGAACATCTCATTGATATTTTGGATGTTCAGGTTTGTACATACATGCAGTCAACAATAATATTGTGTTATCTGTTTGGATGCTTATTATTCCCCTTCAGCATTAATTCAATCAACAGCAGCACATTTAAAGAGATATTAGTTTTCTCCAGTTTATTGAGTTGAACAGCAACTTTTCAAAACACCGTTCAGTCCATAAATCAAATAGTTGTAGTTTCTCTTTACAAGCAACATTAAGTTTGCATCTTTTGTCTATTCATTTCTATATGATATTTTATGTTTTGATGATAGGGAAAAACAATAGTAAGAATATTGCCAAGTGCCAATTGACTAGTTTATTATTTTCTAATGCACCTTTTATAATAATATTTTAATTTTCTCACAGTGCAAAGAATGGGGTTTTCTCCTCCTGGAAATGTTTGGCCCAAGCCTTGGAACCGGTGATTATGGGCACATTACAATTGAGCATGTTTCAATGCTTTTCCGTAATCACCGGTCATTCAATAAACTGTCCAATCAAGGTTTTGAAGCTGCGCACAAGCTTCAACGGCAACTCTACACAAAAGCTACATCACATGATGCAACTGACAGCACCTCTTCATGTAAGTTCATATACTTTAGTGTCAGCCCTCCATGCTGCAACCCCTTTTGTCACCCCTTATTGTCTGTTTGTACCCTCATGACCTACAGATACTGAATTTGCTAATATCATTATTTTAACCACAGCAATATCACAAAGATAAGCCTTTAAGATCAGAGTCAAGTCTGACATAAAATCTTATTTGACATACATACTAATTTTTATCTTTAGTGGACCAAATTCTTACACACCTATACACTGAGCAGCTTCTTCAGATGAGATATGCCTTCAGAGAAGCCGTTCATTGCATTGAATCAGGTATTGTAAACAAGCTATAAAATAATTGTGGTAAAATAATAAATAATGGCTTCTGTAGGTGAGATAAGGTGTTGTATCATACACTTGGTTCGATTGAGTACATTGTTTTACTGCAAATGTATTAATCTGAAAACAGTTCATGATATTTAACATTCATAGATCATTACTGCATGGTTCACAGTTGCTTACGGTCATATAGTACATATCAAGCAGGAGTATCTTAGCTGCAAGCAAAATGTGTGGTCTGCTTTCCCTGACAAGTTGATTAATCAGTATTGCATGATTGAAGTAGATTCAACAACTATATAAAAAAAAGAAATTATAAAAATACATAAACTGCTAGATTTTATCAAGGTTCAATACACCTTTTATGGTTGTAAAGTTTGTTATTCTTTTGGCCTTTTCATTCGCCAGGAAAACCATTCTATTACAGAGGCTGTGGGTGGAAACCTTGGAGGCCAGGATGGTCCAAAGAAGATCAAAAGTGGATCCAAGGAATGGATGCAATGTTTACCAGGCTGTTTGGTCCTGACTTCTGCGAGTATGAGTGTATCAAACCATCAAAAGCTTCCATTCTATCTCCAGGCCAGATTACCCATGACGTGCAGGACATCCTCATCCTTAGCAATGATCAAGTCATTGATTACGCAGCCAAAGCAAGTGTATGTAACCTGGCAGGCAAGAGTAGTGGCAATTGCAGTGTCAGCAGTGAAGCTGCTCCAGACAACAATGGCAGCAGTGAAGCTGATCCAGACAGTGATGGCAACGATAAAGGTGCTACAGACAGTGATGACAGTGGTGAAGCTGATCCAGTCGGTGATGGCAGTGGTGAAGCTGATCCAGTCGGTGATGACAGTGGTGAAGCTGATCCAGTCGGTGATGGCAGTGGTGAAGCTGATCCAGACGGTGGTGGCAGTGGTGAAGCTGATCCGGACGGTGATGGTAGTAGTGAAGCTGATCCAGACTGTGATGGTAGTGGTGAAGCTGATCCAGACGGTGATGGCGGTGGTGAACCTGAACCAGACGATTATGGCAGTGAAGAAGCTGATCCCGATTGTGATGGCAGTGATGAAGCTGATCCAGATAATGATGGCACATCCTGTGAGGTGACTTATGCCGAAGATGATGACACATGCAATGTTAGCAGGAGACAACTAACACTTGCAGACTTTCAGAATGGGAAATTAAACAGCCTTACCCGCAACGAAGCAGCAGCATACTACATTCCCAAAGCGTCCTATATACCAGAAGAGGATGTCTCAGTCTCCAAGAATTTTACCAAGCTATTTAACCCTTTGCTGGCCAGTGGTCGTCCATCAGAAAGCACTGTAGAGCATGCAATGAAATTGCTACGCGCCTGCCCAAACAACGTTGTCAAAATTGGTCATCTAGGTTGTTACAACCTTACTTCACTAAAAGTGTTTGAGAAAATGTGTGCAATAGAGTCAGATGCCTCAAACTTAAGGCAAGAAATTCGTTGGCTTTCTCAAACACCTGAGGCACAAGACACTGCTGGGATCAAAAGTGTTTTACTTAACTCGAGGCTTCAGGAAATGATCTTAAAACATGGAAGGAGTATGATGGACGTATCAGACTTTTGTACTCTGGCTTGTGAACGTTATGTCAACAGTTTTGCCATTGACACAACGTGCCTCACTTTTCAGAAGGAAGAGAAACAAAGTGATGTTGTATATCTCCCCTGTTACAGTCAGTCATGGGCGAAACAAGGAGCACAGTATTTCAGCCAAAAGGTTTCAGGGTATTTCAGTCATTGCTCAGTAGATGCAGCAAATATTATCCTGACTCCGATTCATATTCCAGCTAAACAGCATTGGGGACTTCTCTGCTTTGATGCAGTCAGTAGGACGATCTATTTTGATGATGGCTTAAAGATCATACCACCCCAAAGCACTATCCCACTTGTTAAGAACATGCTAAATGGTTTCAGAGTTCTTTCCAATGATTCCAGGTTCAAGTGGGAACAATGGAACTGCCCAAGACTATGCCTTGCTCTACCCCGTATCAGCATGCCACAGCAGACAACAACAGGTGTAGGAGCAGGTAGCTGTGGTATTGGGGTCATTCTCTCGGTCAGAGATATCCTAAGAAGTGGAACATGTCTTCCGTCATTCAAGTGGGAGTTTAGGGACATGACTTTTCTTCGAAAGCAGTTGATGTCTCAAATTTTAGAATGGAGAAACAACGCCAACTGAACGAGTTGAAATATACTTTTGTACAATAAGAAACTTTAAATATTTTGATTTAATTATCTTATACCAGACATGTTAAAATGCCTTTATAAGCGATTATTGTTCATGCTTACATTTCTAAATGTTCTTACATGCCATTGAATTTTGCCATATACTTTTGTGTAAAAATGAAACTTTAAAAGGAGATTCATTATTTTTGTGCCTAAAATGTACAATTAATATTCTTTTATACCAGTCACGCAAATCCCTTTATAAGGGATTATTGTCCATGCCTGAATTCCTAAATATTCTTACATGCCATTGAATTGCTCAGGACAGAATGAGTTGTTACACGGTATATTAATCCTACAACGTGGATTTTTCACCAACCTGTTGTACATATTCTTGCTCATTTGAGTTGTTAATTCAGTACTGCTTAGATTCCTCTCATGTAATTAATTCCTTTGGTTGGAATCAGTATCCTTTTTCATTCTTAAATATGTAACATTTTTCAAACATAATCAAAACGGCATCAGACATTCAGGCCTCCGTCACAGTTGTATTTTAAGGACTTTCCACTTCCCACGTGGCTACAGTAACGGGTAAGTTTACCCGTAAAATATCAGTTTTAAATATTTACTCTAGATCAAAAATTAAACCCTGATATCAAAATTAAATTCTCTGGCACGAAATTTTGCGGGTGCGGGTTTAATTTCGTGCCACGCGGTAATACTGAGAATGATTGTAACTGTCATTATTTTAATTACAATATTGTTCTTCTTATTTTCTTATTTCCATTTTTATTACACGATCGCGGTAAAAGGAACTAAATAATTAACGGATACTTGAAACTCAGGCAAGGCTCACACGAGTTCACATCAAAAAACATTTTCTGGTTTATGGCTGGTTACGTACATGAGAAAGATAAGTTAAGGGGCTTAACTGCAGAATATCCCACCACTCTGAAGCAACCCCTATAAGAATAGTGGATACGTGGATACACAGTTACTACGTACGTATTTGTGTATCAAGTTCGCTAATAACCGTTAAATAGTAGTCACTGCGTATCCCGCGTATCCACTTACACTTAAAACCGAATATAAAACACAAAGTATGTCTGTTTGTTCTTAAAGCCAATAAAGATAGAAATCATACAAAGGGAATGACTGCGTATCCACGTATCCAGCCGGCTTTCAGGGGCAGCTTGGAAGTGGCGGAGTATTCTGCAGTTAAAAGGCGAACAGTGTTTAAAAGTTACATTTTTCAATGAACATCCTGATTGTCATTTGGCCATGGCTAGTGCTGTACAGCTCTGGCCACCAAATTATTTCCACCTCCCGTGTTGCTCGACCAACACCTGTTCCAACCAGCAGCACTGACTTGAAAGAAGGTTTCTGTCCAACCTGTGTTCGGTAGGCTAATGATTTAGCCTGCGCGATTTCCTCTTCCGCGGTTAAGACAGTTCCAGAAGACGATGCGTTTTGAATCGGCGTATTGCCAGCGAACAGTGCCTCGGTTTTAAGCTCCACAAGGTCTTGTTCCTGGAGAGAATGGTACAGCCTCTTCTGCTTAAAGATCTTATAACTGACCCTCCGCGTTCTGCTGCTGTAGAAAGGTTGAGCCTTATGGCTAGTTTCCCTTACTGAATTGACTTTTACTTGCAGTTTAAAGATAAAATGCTCAAAGTAGCATGTGGGTACTTGGTGCGAGTCGATTTTGACCCACCTACCTGAGGAATTAAAAAGAAGCGAAAATCTCACAATTTTCAAATTAAAGAAAGAACCCTCTAATGATCATTTTGTTATTTTGTTGTGTTTTGCTCAGTTATTCATAATTTTTTTCAGGACTATTAAAAAAAGTTAAAACTATTAAAACGTTCAACTTCACAGCAAAGTCTTAAGTCTCAAAAATATTTTCACTTCACGTGTAAAACGCGCGAGGAAGCACAAAGGACAAGCTGTTGGTCTCGTTGGGGCCACGCGCGTTTTGAAGGCCCTCGTGCGATTTTAGTGATGCCCAAACATACTCGAATGACCCATCACACTTCATTTATCGAGGTCTTCTTGCATTGAGTTTTAACTTGGTGATTTATATTATCATTTTCGCTGGATCGACAGGATAATATGGAGGACAAAGACACTAAATAGCAGCCCTTAATATGCAACACTGTGTAAATAGGTTTTGACGATTGTCATTACCCTGAAAGATATAAATTTGTAACCACAGCTTCTGTATCTAAAGCAGACGTATGTTTTTAAGTTTACCTGGCAAACGGGGATGAAGCGTGGCGTTGATTCTTTCCACCAAACCTGCCACCCACAATTTGTAGCCGGCCTGGTCATTTTGGTCCAGTTGACCTCTTTGCTCTGGAACCAAAACAATGCTCCCTGAAGCGTCTTTGAATATCGGCGTTACAGAAGAATCGTCTTGGTGACGATCACGTCGATGTTTTTCCAGAGTATATAACGATTTGAAAGTCTTTTTGCAAGACGAACACTCTGTTAGCATTGTTGCCATTTTGGAGTTACTATGCTACGCGCACGTGTTTTGATGCCGAGTCACGTTGTAAAAAACGGAAGTGCAAAAATTTAGAAAGGTGGCGAAAAATAGCGAGCTTTATTAAAACCGCTACCAACACAACAGTGGTTTGTGATGTCGTCAAATTTTTCTCGAGAAGTTTAAATATTTATTTCAGGCAGAACCAGAAATTCTCTTGTTATCCTTAGGGACGTTTAGAAGGATGCATCCTCCTCTTAGCCTTTCAGACATTGTAGAAAGGCCTGTTTCTTGGCTAAAATTAATATCCGGCTACATTTTATAATCTAATTGCAGAACAAAAGTGCGTATTGTGCTACCTACCTCTTTCTTAGAAACGTTTCGGCCCACACAATGTAAATAAATTTAAGTAAAGTGGCCGGGTGTTCTGAAGTTGCTCTGTTGAACTGATTTTTAAAATAAAATCGTTGTTGTATTTACGGAGGTTCCGGTTCTCGTTTAATAGAGGGGACAAAAGCATATTTTAATCGTGTT
>OZ037775.1:65488216-65513216 GCA_964035525.1 Porites cylindrica
ATGGGGTAAAAATATCGTCCTAAAATTTCTAGGAAATACTAAATAAAGATCAATAAAACTTACTCTGCAGTTAATTGTTGTTGTCCTTATTGCTCCAACGAAGTTTCGTGATAATTTGCAGTAATTTGTTTAAATTCACTCTATCTACAATAATAATATACAAGGTAGGAAACACGAGTTGCCATTTTCGCCGACAGTCTCATTCAACACAACTTTTTCCACGAAATTCGAACTCCAACGGATGCATGCCAGGATCGTAGAAATAGGATAGCTTCAGACATAGAAACCAATGAAGCTTTCCCAGATAGAGAAACGAATCCCACAGACTTTGACAAACTCGAAGAATATAATCCAAACAGACCGAGAATATGCTCGCCGAAGCAGCCGGGCCAGATCAACGCGCGGCCAAGAAAATGAGGCCTGGGCACTGCACAAAAAAATTCCATCCCGGGGGTCCTGGGGTGACCTTTCTAGGGACCGATACATCATTTGCCCAAAGCCATCCTCCCCTGCTGGAAAAATACTTGATAGAAGGCAATTGTTCTTCCTAAGTGTCTCATTCCTCCTTCATTGGGGCTGATTTTTCCAGGAGGGTGGGGGGGCTGCCATTTCAGGTGGTCTGGCAAACAGTAAGTTGATTTGGATCAAACAACACTGAATTATTGCGTGGGGTTATTGGCCCTATATCTTCGCTGGATGATTGTCTAAATACAGTATTCAATGAGGTAGTTAGCCTGCGCAGAATCTACACAAAAAGATGCCATGCCACGGTCCCCACGGGAAAAGCTTGGACTTGTTGCATCTCTTTCTGAGTGTGCCAAAAAGACTTTCCTCAGTTACAAGAAAGGAATAATCTATTTGTAGATCGCCCCGTCAAATAGAAACCTATTCACTTGGAAAGTTAGAAGGGCTTTACATGCAATATGTGACAGAAATAAAACTGGAACTTAATTTGCTTTGCTAGAAAAGAAAAAGACTGTTTTTAAAAACCCAGAAGTAGATCATTATCTTGTCACGTTTTATAGCGTAGAACTGTTAGATCAGATTAAGTCACGTTATAACTGTCATGCTATATATTTTTGGGGTGCAGAGCTGGAAGGGGTATGCGTTGTGTTAAGTCCCAGTTTAAAATAATGCCAATCGTTTCTTGTTTCAAAAAGCTATTAAATTTGCTTATTTAATTTTTATTCATCATGGTAGAAGTTATTATACAGCCCCGGCTAAAAAAAGCGCAGTCGGCAGCCATTATGGGGGTCTTGTTGATGCTACAAATTCTACAAGGTAAAAAGATCTTTCACTCTTGCACCTCTGGTACATCAAGGCCCTGGTTATATGAAACAAGAGTAACCGATGATTGGTTCCGACACCGGTAACTTTCCTCTACTGTGTTTCCCAGTATGTTTAACTTGACAAATTAGGCGGTAACTTGTCCATTCTCTTAACTAGCAAAGTAACTGTGATAATGCATCGAAAATCTCAGTGACTTAATGGGGGAATAAAAAGTAAATGCACCGTAAGAGGACAGTAAAAAGATCGCGATTTTTGGATCACGCGACATCAGCTAAACAGACATCAGCTAAATCCCAGGCAAAAATAAATTACAGACGGTTTACTGAAATAAACTCCCGCTATTACGGACTCTCGCTAATGAGGACACCAGCTCAAGGTCTCCACAGTTCCCGCCATAAAGGAAGTTGAGGGTAACACAAAAGTGACGAGGGGTCTGGAATTGAGATTAAGAAAAACAATCTGGTGAATATATGAAAAAAAGAAACAGCTAAGGAATGATCTTCCAGTAATCGGAGACTTATGTTATGCGTACAGGACTCTGGGATCGCCTGTACATAGCCGTAAATAACCGTACATACCCGTGCATAGCCGTACATATTTTTTTTATAATCTAAAAAGGCTGGCTTCCTATCTAGAACGATACGAAACACTTTTTCTTAGCCTATTTGGCCTAAAAAGAAAAGATGAAATTTCAAAATTTTGACAAAAACCATGGACCCCTTTGGAAAAATGTCAATTTTTCGACTTTTTTCAATGGATGTTTTTATAATCTAAAAAGGATGGTTTGTAGCTAGAACGTTTTTACATAGCCGTGCATAGCCGTAGAAAACAGGGAATAGACGTACATAGCTGGATATGCACGGCTACCTAAGGCTATCTACGTCTGGGCCGGCTATCTTGAGCCATACACAGATATGTACGGCTATGCACGGCTACCAACGGCCATGTACGGCTATGTAAGGCCATGCACGGCTATGTACGGCTATGCACGGCTAGCTACGGCTATGTACGGCCATTCACGGCTATTTACGGCTATGCACGGTTATGTACGTCTATGTACGGCTTTGCAGGGCTATGTACGGCTATACACGGCTATATACGGCTAAATACAGCTATCAGGTACGGCTATGCACGGCTTTTCACCTCTATGACGGGTATGTAAGGCTATGTACAGCATGCACAGCTATATACGGCCATGCACGGGTATTTACGGTTATGTTCGGCTATGTAGGGCTATGTGGGACTATGTACGGCTATGTACGACCATGCACGGCTACTTACGGCTATTTACGTTTATGTGCGGCTTTGCAAGGCTATGTACGGCTAAGCACGGCAATGTGCGGCTATGTACAGCTATCTTTACGTCTAGCTACAGCTATCTAACGATATGCACGGCTATGTACGGCTATGACGGGCTATGCACGGCTATGTAGGCTTAAGGCACGGCTATTCACGTCTATGTACGGCAATGTTCGGCTATGCACAGATTTGTACTGCTATCTGTGGCTATGTACGGCCATGCACGGTTATGTACAGCTATGCACGGCTATTTACGTCTATGTACGGCTTTGCAGGGCTATGCAAGGCTATCTACGGCTATCTACGGACGCTGTGTACGGCTATGCACAGTTATGCACGGGTATCTACGGCTATATATGGCCATGTACGGCTATTCACGTCTATGTACGGCTTTGCCAGGGTATGTAAGGCTATGTACAGCTATGCACGGCTAAATACGGCTATGCACGGCTATGGACAGCTACATACGGCGATGCACCGGTATTTACGGTTGTACGGCTATGCACGGCTGTGTACGGCTATTTAGGGCTATGTGCGGTTATATACGACTTTGTAGTAGTATGCACGGCTGTATAGGGGTATATACGGCTATGTAGGGCTATGTACAGTTAATAATCCCTTGATAAGCGCTACTTAACCTCACAAAGCCGTACAGAACCCTACAGTCCTACAGAGCCCCATACAACGCTACGTAGCCATATATTGGAACATTCGTTTGGCAATGATGTTTGAACCGTTTTTGAAAAGTGCACCGTCCTGTGAAAGTTAATCTCCTTCCTTACGACGTGCGGCTGTTTAAGAAAATACATCATCCTTGCAGTTTTTCGTAAAAGCTATAACATTCTTACCCTGATAAGCGTCCTCCAGCTACAACCTCCTGTTTTTACATGTGCCCCTTCTTCATGCATTAAAAAAAAGATACACGCGCATCATTTTCCTTTTGTCAGTGTGCGTAATATTTTGGCAGAATTGAGCCTTGCAATTCCTTTTGTCTTTTTTGTTCATTGACTAAAGTAAAAAAACGGTAAAAATTTACAAGCATGGTTTATTAGCATCATGTATGGCATTATTAGCTCGAGTGTGGGTCATGCGCGCAACCGCGCGCAAGAGTTCTCTGTACCAACGAGGTACGAATTTAATAGACCAAAATTATACACTATTTATCCAGGCATTTAAAGCGAAATTGTCATTTCCCGTCTGCATGGCTTAAAGCGTATAAGCCTTTATAGTAGGCTAACTTTAAACAAGCATCTGCTACCATATCATCCGCATTTTACACAGTTTTGTGTAAAATAAGCTTCTACAGCGGGTAATATTCATGGCTACCTTTGGCTGGCTGTGCCCTGGCTGGTAGGCATCATTATGCATTGTTTCTCTTCTTTTGTCTCGACTTAACTTCGAAATAAATTACATGTTTCGATTCTTTTCTCAGCGAAAACCAAAGTGCGTATTTGCTGCAACGAAAACAAGTATCTGGTACGGAATAGGTTTATGGATAAAGTGCTTTGACACCTCAAAAATTGTTTCGGAAAAGTTTCTTTTGTAAAGCACTTACTTTCCATATAAAAATTACAGATGGTATCACAAAGGATTATTATTTTTACAGGAAAAACTTATAAATCCGTTCTGTTTGGCAAATTTTACAAACATTTTTGGTTGATGTACCAAGAAATGAGTATTTGCTACGTTAAGTTGGTTTGAACTAAAAAATGTACTGGAAAAGTAAAATAAATTAGAAAAGGGAGAACGTATTTTGGGTATCTAGAAGCTTAGTTTATTGGCTTGCCCAAAAGAAGTGAGGTTGATGTATAAAACGTTTTAAAATTTTCAAAAGGAGGACACGTAGCAGATACGGACTGATGAATCTAAAGAGAGACAGGATTAGAGAGATTTCGAGTATTTTAATCTCATCGAGCGCATTTATATCTTACAAAAACCTGTCGACAATTGAAATCATCTTAATTTTATGACTCCTTTTATTTTTTCAATGGTCCCCGAGATTATTTTAACAGTGCCAAACACCGTCAGCGCCACCAAAGCCATGCCTGCAACCGCAACCCCTGCATTCGATGTATCTATGGTCGCTCCATTCGGTCCGCCAAGATTTATTCTGTGTCTTTCTTCCCCCATTGTTGTTTCCTACAAAAGAAATAAAATGTTTTTTTTTCTCTTCTCCTTTTACTGTTGCATTAATGCTGTTGCTGCTATTACTTGTTTCGTAGAAATCAGTTGTAAAGCGTTTTATGGAATCCAAGGACGTTTATTCCTTTTTTTTGGTAATTAAACAAGCCAATAATTTCTCGAGCCACCCCATCCCCTTACGTTAGCGGTCAATTACAGTTCGTACTTCCCGGCGGTTTTCATTTTCACACAAGCACTCGACGATCTCTAAAGAGAAAATAGGTCTGTGAACAGGCTACTCCTTTTTGCCTAAGGGATTATTTTTTCGGCTGCTCAAATTAATATGGGACGACATTTTTACAATCTAATCAAAAGCGTTTACTGCAATTCTAAATGTTCCATGAAAATTACAGAGAAGCACTCTTTCTCATACATGTAACAGGTGTATGTCAAAGATGTATTCTGGGCCCCCTATTTACTTAGATATAACCTCTCTATAACCAAACTGCCGCATTTTTTCGAAATCAAGCTCTCTAAACCAATTATCTTCCAAATGAAAGAAAAATAAATTTAGTTTTGTATGCCGATTTCCTATCAACTTCCAAAACAGGATTACGAAGCTGTAGTTGTAGTATATAAAATGGGGGTAAAGGTGTGGAAGGCCTTAATGTAATACTACTACTACTACTATGGCCAAGCAAGAACACGCCTATATTCAGCACGCCTCTTCCAGGTCTTCCAATCCAACATCGCTGTTCTCAGCTCTTCCGCGCTTTCCAAGCTGGTATCGCTTTTCAGGTTATCTATATATTAAGTAGTAGCTGGTCTTCCCATGTTCATGCGTCCACTCATTAGCTGCCAAAATACTAGTTTTGATGCTTTCTCCTTTAATCATCGCACTCAAAAGGATTGCTCCTGGGAGGAATGGGGGCAAGAGGAACTCGCGGAAACTTGCAAAGCTAACGTAGAAAGAAATTGTTTGAGTTAACGAAGATAAAGGAAGAGAGAAGGTCTTAAACACCGTCCAAGGCATGGAAAGAGCTACTTTTCGAGAACAACGGAGGTTTAAAGTCAGTACAGAAGCCTCCGTGCGTGTACCTCAATCCGAGGAACAATTAAAAGAGCCTCCACCGCACCAAACACTGGATAGTCAGCAGCAAGAAGGAACATAATACAAAGGAATGCAAGGTGCTGGAATTGCACCAGTGTGGGACAAGGGGTATCACACGGACAGTGCAAATCACGAATGCAAAAACTGTAACAAAAACATAAGTCGTTTGCAGTTAACGGATTTCCACTTGACGTAGAATGTGTTAACACTGAAAAAAATGACTGACCTACTTGTAGAATCCAAACCATTTATCCCTTGAAGAGACAGACTGAGAGTGGCCGTCTGAGAAGACTAACCTTTGGTAAAGAAGCGACTCGATGCCAGTTCATAGATATAGCATTCTGATGGCAGCAGACTAGCTAAGGATACGGATAACAGAACCATTTATCCTGATAAAGATGCAGGCTAGATCACTTACTGACGTCAACCTGTAACAGAAAGTGTCACAGAAAAGCAATTCCTTCTCAAGACTGGTCAAGAAGAGTTTGAGAAGCTGTGCTCACTTGACGTTTTTGACACAAACTCAAAGATACAGGGACAAACAAAGGACAAGAAGATTCATGAAGACTTTCTTCAGCTGCTCCAGAAAACACCGAACGAAATTGCCTGGAAAGAAGATCATATTCCGCTTCCTACAAACAAGACCCTATCCTGAGTAGCTCGACTCAGCAGCACAAGAAGAACATTAGAGAGAAAAGAAAAACTACTGGAGTACCACCAGATAATGCAGGAACAAGGACCGATGGAATCATGGAGCAGTAATCACTCATCAAAAGAGGAAGGTCGTACACTACATCCCCACCAGGCAGTTAATCGAGGAAACGCTCTACTGATAAAGTCTTATCTTTAGCAGTCCTTCTGTTGTAAAGATAGAGGTTTTCTACCAAAGAATTGTCACGTCTGAGATTCTTACTGTTGTTGTTTACATACTGTGCTAGAGTTATAAAATTTAAAGAACAACATGACCTGAACTAAATCATTCTACTCAACCTCTGTTTGACTTCGACGTACTTTCAGTACAACGGCAAACACTACAAACAGTTACACGGTACAGCTATGGGCTCTCCAGTTTCTGTTGTTGTAGCAAAAATTGTGATGCAAAACATCGAGGAACAAGCCCTAGCTACCAACACGCGAACTGTACCTCTCTGGTTACGTTACGTTGACGACACATTCACCGCAGTACACAAAGCCGGAATCGACGATTTTCACGAACACCTTAACAGACAGAACGCGGACATATAGTTCACCAAGGAGATCGAAGAAAATGGTAAGATACCTTTTCTAGACTACTTGGTCACTCGCCACAACAACAAACTAAAATCGACTATTTACAGAAAACCGACACATACCGACCAAGAGAGGATAAAGGGGTCAGAGAAGGCATCCCCCATACACACCCTATTCCATATTCGTCTCGAGTTATTTTTAAGACCACAGATCCCGAGGGGCATTAGACAACAGCCAATCACATAGTGCGAATGTGTTCCGCGTGGATGACCCACGCTCAGAGCCACGCGTCCTTCACGAATTGACGCTAAAAAAATGGCGGAAGACGCGGGGAGCGATATTGCTATTCGTTTTGTCCACGAAAACGACTAAAGAGAGATTTCTGCTAAACTGTGTCAGCGAAACTTAAAAAAGAATCGCCCTTCCTCTCTTGTATAGAGCTAACAGTACAGCAGGGAAATCGTTAACACACTGAATATTCTCTCAGGATCATTTATAATTTACAGTTTGAAGAGAGCAATTTCTGGTTTGATATTTATTCTTTTATTAGTCTTCTATTATTCAACAAAATAACACTTGGCGTCCTACTTGCTTTATTGTACAAACGACCGGTTTCAATAGACCGGCGAAAATTTTCATTTTTTTAAAGCACTGAGGTTACGACAACTTCGAGTTAAACTGATTTCACGAGTTGTCAAAGAGTCCAGCGATTCCCTTTTCCCAGGTGAGCGCCGACTCATTTCGCTTCAATATTCAGAAATGCTCTCGATCTCTTTACCCTTTCATTGCCTTTCGCCCGACATGTTTTGCAAGGCGTTTAGTCATGCGAAACCTCCACGAAACATCCACGCTGTGCGCGAGGTAGCTTTATCCGGATTCTAAAAATAACTCGAGACGAATTACCTATGGAATAGGGTGTGTATGGGGGATGCCTTCTCTGTCCCCTTTATCCTCTCTTGATACCGACCGACTACTAGACCAGTCTTCGTGCAATCCGACCTCTCACAAGGCGACTACTATCCGGACTCTGACGAGACGAGCGCAACTAGGTTGCGACTCAACTGACAGCCTACAAGACGAGACTGATTATCTTAACAACGGACGGACGGACTTTGTTAGACGGAACACTCACGGTAACACTGGTTCTAACACTCAGACCAACTCTGGCCCTGTTACGACAGCGACTATACCGTACATCAGAGGCACCTCTGAAACTATTGCACGTATATTACAACCTTACAATATACGTGTTGCACACAAACCGATAACCACTTTACCGCGACTGCTTACTAATGTCAAGGACAAAGACAAACCGGAGGACAGACAGGGAGCAGTATACAAGATCAAATGCTGCGACTGCCAGGCTTCTTACATTGGTGAAACCGGCAGAAACCTAAGCACGTGACTGACCGAACACAAACGAGCGACGAAGAATGGTGACGTCAACAATCACATTGCTGAGCACCATTTAAAGTGACTGGGACTCTGCGACATGTATAACGTATTCTACAGACTACTATCAACGTCTTACTTTAGAAAGCTGGTTTACTAACTTAGAACAAACGCCACTGAATCGTAGCCAACAGTTACCAGCGCCGTACAAACGACCCATTGACGAGATCAAGCAAAACTAACTACGAGAGAATGACAGTTTGACTAACAATAGACGACTGTTTAACTGTGACAATAGACGGATCGAAACGCACCAATTACTGATTACGAGTCTTCATAGCCAATAACATCACGGCTTAACTGACAGACGACCAATAACATCGCGACGTAATTGACCACTCAGTATAATACCATCAACTGACGTGATAGAAATCACTTTGACTCTGAAGATGACTACCGCACAGGTTGTCGAAACGTCAGTCACTGTCAACAACAACAGTCCTATTCAGGACTACGTTCACCCGGACGATCAAACTCAACCTACTTCTAAACCATTCTCTTAGGTGGGACAATCCATAGTCAATAGATAAAAAGGTATATGAGTGGTCCCAACTTTTTCAACTTTCAGTCAACTTACTTCCTCACTATGACAGTACATGTTGTCCTACTATTTGAGGACACCTAACAAAGTTTATTTTTTGAAATTTTTGTTATTAAAAATTATTCAGTGTTATGATAACAAAGAGAATCTTAAATTTTGACTTACCTTATTTGCCCAAGTGTACAGAATTTTTTTGTATATAGATTTAACTAGAAAATAAGAACAGTATGTTGTCCTTGGTCTGCGACTAAAAATTATTTATCATGAAAATCTTACCAGAATAAAATCGTAACGAGCTCAGTGAACTACCCCCTGAAGATAGCTTTTATGTTCCTCTCGATAATGTTGAAGTTGCAAGTTCCAATAACTTAAAAGTATTTTGCTTGTAATTCGAAAAAAAGGCGACCGTGCTCGATGGTCCTTGGTCCGTGTTTGTGGTCCAATGGTCAGCGACTCAGGTAAGCAGCACGAAAAAAACGTGAGAATTCTATATATTTTCCGCATGAAAACGTAATTTTCACAATATTTCATGTATTTTTTCTATTCTTGATGCAATAAAGCTATAGTTTTTTTGAAGTTGTTATGAGAACAAATAATCTGCTTCTCTTTCAAAGACTTCAGACATTATAACAGTCTTCCACACGAGCGGTTTTCATCGCGGTGGAAAATAATTACAAAAACCTGTTAGTCCACCAGCTAGGAGGGTTATATGGCTCACTTAAGGGGCACAAACAAAACACGTATAGTCTTAATCTTTGACTAAAAAGCATTAAAAAAATGCCCTGATAACAAGAATAGAGCGGTAGCTTTCACTTTTTAAATCGAATTTTAAATTTGCCCTTCATACCATTCTTTTGGACGCCATGTTGGATTTATAAACCTTCGATTTCCTCTTAATTAAAAACACAGTCACGAACAAAAACAACAACAACAGAGAAATATAAAGTTACAATACACGATTTTTGTTTTGAAGTTTATTTGAAAAAATAGGTGTCAGCAAGAGAAAATGATGGTTTCAGAGATACTATTTTAGGATTGTTGCAGTTAGTCTAGATAAGATGATGTCATATATGACGTCACAGTGACCGCTATTTTGCTTTGAGCATCATTGTATGCAACTGCTATCTCTGTCATCTGAATAATAAAATTACTATTCAGGTCCTCTAGATCACCATGCTAGATGAACGTGCTTAGGGCTATTGTAACGTCGTTTTCTACGTTAAGTAAAACATATTTGTATCAAGAAGCTGTAAAACCTATATCGGATCAGATAACTTGCTCTTTTCTTCAGTCTAGAGCTTGTTTGAGAACACCGAGAAGCGTCATGATCGGGGTTAATCGCATAACATAATTTGCATAACATCATTTTTTGGGAAAATATAAGATAAAAATATTTTTACATGTACCGCATTTGCGTCTCGAACATCATAATGTGAAAAAAAGGTTTCTGAGCAGGAGTCATTCAGAAAGCGCTTTAAAACGTACAAAACGTAACGTGTCTTGTCAAAAGGGATCTAAATGCTATGTCGAACCCGAAAAAAGACAATATAAAAGATGAGAAAAGTAATAAATATTTTTCTGCTCTACCCGCAGATTGAAGTACTTATAATTATCTGTATCAATACTTCAGATTCTTGGAGTAGAAGATAATTATAGTTCATACTTTCTTGCACGTACAAGAGAGTAATTTTCTTCAGGAGCCGGCTTAAGCCGCAAAAACGGCGCGATGTCAGAGCCATATGCATTTATGCTCTACTTTACGTGCTAATGAGGGGAGCAGAAAAACGGCCCTTCATATTGCAGCTTGATATAATTACTGTTGTAGTCTCGTAAAGCTGACTCACATGGGAGCAGAGTCCCTAGCGGCTTAGTTCCTGTCAGTCAGCCGCGTTGGATATTATATTCAGCACATCCACAATGTGACACTTCTTTTAGTATAGTTACCACACTGCACGGGTGCTTCCATATCTTTGATTTAAAGGTCTCCTCGGGTACTCATCACTCCGCCCCGATGCTCATCATATAGCTGGAACGTACCCTTCATTGTGTTGGCGAAACAGGACTGCTTTCCACTTGTTAGTTTACCAAAGAAGGCAGAGATGTCATCACAGCCTGTGATCGCCGTGAGTTTACTCCGATAAGAGCCCTTATGATGCAAGGGATGAAAATGCCTGGGCCGAGTTGCATTGACATTTTTAATATTCAGGTTTTCATGCCGCTTCCCTTATTCACGTAGCACTTTTCAAAGTCAAGGTTTAACTATGAAAAAGCATTAGGACAAAGACATCAATGTCATCAGGGTGCATGAAGCACGTGATTCCCGGGCGCGTGCCTGGCATGCATGGAGAACCATAAGCGCTTATCAGCCTCTTCGTGACTGAACTATACCTCAGGAACAGGATCTCGCTGTGTGGCTGCGTCTAGTCACCCTCGCTGGTCTTCGGTTGTCACACGTACATCATGGATCGGGTTGACGAGTCTGGAAGTCATGTTTTTATTTCCAATATGCTTTCTATTTAAGTTTAAAACGCGCTTTGTTGACGTTAAACATAATAATAATAATAATAGTCTTTATTTCCACACAAGATAAAAAATACATATCTTATGGTACAATATTTGAGTAAAAGTATATATATTTAAGTTATTTACAATAAAAAAAAAAAAATATATATATATATATATATATATATATATATATACGCTTACATAGCTAAATTGTATTTAAAAATTAAGCGATTAATGTAAGAGTTCTTGAATCTATCTGTATTAACTTTCGGATACTCACTTGTTCGATTCCTTAAATTGTAAGTCGATACTTTCTTCTTGAGTAATAGTCCCCTTAGAGGGTGTCGGTCTATGCCAGATACCTTACGAAATACTTTTCTATCCTGCATTTCTAGAAGGTGCTTGATAGAAAATGATTTAGAAGTATATTTACGTTTGTAACATCTACCTAGAAAACACTGCATTGCTGTCAGCTCCGCCTCAGAAGCTCCATATATCGGCAACCATAAGTGATGCTAGGAAGCACAATACTTGAAAACAAGTGATCTAACTCCGCCTGAGAATAACCTTCCTTACGTAAGGATCTTAATATAAACAAGCACTTATACGCCTTAATCAACTTTACATGCACATGACAATCAAATCGGCAATTGTCCTGTAATATTAACCCAAGGACAGAAAGTTGACAAATAAGCACTTTTGTAGGCTTCCCGAAATCCAAGATGGCGGCCAAAAGGAGATTATGAGGGGTAAATTCAAATTTCGATTTTCACAGTGAAAGCTACCGTTTTATCCTTGCTATCATGCATTTTTGTGTTGCTTAATGGTCAAATATTAACATGTGATATGTTTCGGCAGTTCCCCTCGAGTGAGCCATAAACCCAAATTTTCGGCTCTCATGATCAGCTGATCGACTATGTGTGTCTCGACAAATAAATAAAAAAGAACAGTTATAAACACGTATAGGGAAGATTTTAAAACATTCTTCGAAAACAAAGGTCGTCTCCTTCTATTTGGCTGCGAAGTATAATTCCACCAAGGTCACTGCACTACGCGAAATTTGGTGATATTTTTTAAAGATTCCATAAAACAAAAACTTCAAAGTCTTAGCGATGTGCTTCCAAAGGCAGAAAAAGGTTTACCTGAAAAGCTTTTCTCCAAAAAGGCACGTCTTCTCGTTGCGTTTTAATTATTTATTCACAAGCTAAGTAAACATAACCAATGTAATATGCCGCAAAAGTCAAAACTTCAAGAGGACAAATTGACCTACCTGTCAACAAACTTTAATTTCGCGCCTTCACCTACACCAGAAAAGCCGAAACTTCGTCATATGAAAGAATAATAATCAACAAATTACCGGAGCCTTCATTTTTCTCCGTATTTTATTTCTCTACGAAATGTTTAATCATGTTCGGAAAAGTCACGGACCAACGACCTCGCGGCGAACCAAGAACCACATACTGACAGAACATGTTTCAATTTTTAAGCTAACAGGTTCTTAAAAACCAAGTTCTTTGTCCTGGGTTTTTATTGTAATGCACATTTCAAGTGAAGATAAAAAATGTTCGTACATCGAAGACATACGTTTCTGAGAATATTTGAAAACTTCCTGGAACTTCACGGTTAATGAATTTTAGTTTATACACACTCAGTGATCTTAGTGATTTAAGCAATCTGATTGGTTCGCTATCTCGGACTATTCAACAGTATTCACCTCCCAGCGAGTGGATAATATGTGAGCTCGGTTTTTTTCCCATTTTCTTAGAGAAAGATCTTTTAAAAGTCGACAAAATCCTAGGGTTGACTTTTTTTCTAGCGAGAAAAGACTTCGAAGGATTCAAAACGGCGTTTTTCCATTTGCTGTTGTTGAGTTTTGTGGTCGATGGATTGTTTACAACTCCCGTTTATTCGCCTAGAAGAGGCCGTTTCGTGAATTCAGCGTTTCCTAACATGAAAAATCTGGCCCAAAAACGAAGTTTATTTATGGCAAACAAATTTGAAAGCAAATATCTGCAGAAATTCTACACTTCAAGTAAACACGAGAAAGAATGCTACATGAAGACGACGTCTTACCTCGAGGAACCGAATCGCCATTTTTGTCAGCACTTCATGCGAAGAAAGACACAACAAACCTTTTCGGCTATAAACTTGGCGAGTCAACAGAAAACAACAAAGCTCTTCTTTTCTTGTCAGGTAAGGAAACAATTCAAACTTTTAGCATTTAAATCATTACGCTGTTGTTTACGAAGTGATAAGCTTGTGAATTGCCATGTTTGAAAATTCTACAAAGATCTATTTTTAAACTGTCGCGTGTCTAGCTGACCTGATCTGTCAATCAAATCGTACTTTTTAGTGGTTTCCTCTCTGATTTTGTTGAGATCACTTCGTGTGTATATACTAAAACAATTATTCTTTTCAATCTCGGTGAATAGAGGCTTTAGGAATATTTACCTCGCCACTTCGTGCTCGGTAAATATTTTGCCACTATTCACCTCAATTTCAAAGAATAATTGTTAAATATTCGATGTTGACTAAATTTGCACATTCAAGGTTTTGTTGTATTCAGTTAATTGAAAGAATGCGGCAGTTATTTAGGAACTTATCTGGAAGGTGTGGCAATGTATTTTGGTCTCCCTTTAATAGTAGAAAAAACGTTTTAAACACGATAGAGCGTAGAGGCGATCTAGTTGAATAAGCGAAGCGACCAATTAGAAGACACCTCCAGCATTTGCAAGCTATGACCAGTTGTCTAATGATCTCTTCACAATGAGCTCCTATAAGTCAAATTACTCTCGAAATAAAACTGTTTCCATACGAGCCCTATAAATCGTTTCATTACGCAACATTGCTAGTTAGTGCAAGCCGAGCTCAAAAAAGTTGTTTAGTACAAAATGTTAGCTGAACCAAGACTTATAATGACGACTGGAGTTGGACTTTACCCCCAAACGAAAAATCGTAACCGTAATAGACCTGGTCACGGTTTTCGACGCCATCTTGACGAGTAGGCAAACGCGTGTAAAATTACAATGTTTGTATGGAAATTTAATGTCGAATAATTTCCGTAGAGCGGCTGTTCTGAAAAAAATATCAATTGTAAACTAAAGCTTCACTCCTAAGGATTCAACTGAAAAAAACACACGTTTGCCTACTCGTCAAGATGGCGTCGAAACCCGTGACAACGTCTATTAAGCACTCGACCGAAAAGTTACAAATACACTGGAAAGTTTGATAAACTTACGCTACAATTTAAGTTCTGAATGAACACGGTTTAGAATTACTCACAATTTCTTCGTATGGATTATCTTCGGCACTGAAAATGTCCACCAATGCAACTGCCACGTCAACAGTTACGCCTAGAAGATAGAAGCAGCAAATTTACTTTGTCTAATATCTTTTATCTCTTGAATTTTGTTTAAAAAGATAAGAGAATTTACTACCCTGCAAGCAGTGGCTTCTACTACGGAGAGAGAAAACTGGCAACAGCGAGCGACCGAGATTATCGAGCCGCCGTCCAGCGCAAGTAATGGACGATGGAAAACAGCTTGCTCGCAAAGGAGGACGTCACATTTTTTCCATCGTGTATCACGTGATGTAATGACGCGCGTAACTACGTACCTACGTAGTTTCACCGGCAAGAAATGTCTACGCATGCTCTGCAAAAAATGACACGTGATCGATTTCGGGTAATGTCATTGGCTCCGAGGTAAAAATGCCCTCGAAATATTGTTCAGATAAAAGAAGCAATCTAGCAGCTTTTTTTGGCAGTGACAGCGTTGCAATTTCTCGCCACTGGAAGAGATCAAACATTATTTTGGTCAAAGTTTTAACGGAAGTGTGTTCTCTAGAGAATATAGCGTCCTGAAACTGGCGAAAAATCGCATTGGCATGGTCTGATTCAGTGATATTGACGTTGAGATCGCTGGTTTGCACCGTGGAAGACATGCCGAAAAGGTGGGTAATTTTCACTCTCTTTGTTTACTACATGCTCCGTGCAACTCGGTACAAAAAGAAATTATAAAGTAGTGGAAGAAAAATCATTGGGCTTTGTTTTTGGTATATAAATTAGCTTGTACCCGGTTAAACGGAAGCGACAGTTTTGTTAAAATGTGTATCCCGTTTTTGTGTCAAGATTCGACTTTGATTGTGAATCTAAGATTCGACAACATTCATTTAGTATTTTATTTATTTTACATTTGCGGCATAGAATAAATATTACGGAAAAAAAAATTTACAGGGCAGGAAAAGCTACAAAAATAGTTCAAAATTAATATAATAATATATTAAGTGACTTAACTTTATTAATGGATAGAGTGGCGAGGAAGTCTAATAGAAGCTAAATAGCTTGTAGAAATTGGACTCCTCATACCTAGTTATGACTTAATGTAAGCTGTCATATCATGATCAGGCGAGTTTTTTAATAGCTCTCTCTTTTTTAATGAAGTATTGAAACTAGAGTAACGTGTCAGTTGCGTAATATTATGACGAAGTGAGTTCCATGATTTAAATGATATTTCCAAGAAAGATGCTGATCTAGTAAAACACCAAGAAACTTTGTCACTTCAACCTGCTGCACAGCAATATTATTCAGCGTGGTTGTATCACTAACAGTAATGGGTTTTTGCCTGGGTCGAAAAAGAATATCGTTTGTTTTGGCGACATTGAGTGATAATTTATTTACTTTATGCCATTCATATATTTTTTAGAATTCACAATTCATAACACGTATGATCTGATTAGATCTTTATGAGAATAAAAAAGGCTAGTATCATCCGCAAACATAAAAGTCTTTAACAGATTTAATAGATGCATTAGGGAGGTCATTAATATAAATAATAAACAAAAGAGGTCCTAAAATTGATCCTTGGGGAATACCACGTACAACTGTATCCGGTTGAGAACATGCTGAAGTAAACTGAACAAGCTGCTTCCCGTTTGTCAAATAGCTAGAGACCGAATTGAGAGAATGCCACCTAATACCGTGGTGACCGAGCTTATTGAGCAAAATATTATGATCAGTACTGTCAAAAGCTTTCGAAAGGTGTAAGAAAACTCCAGCAGTCGACACTTCTTCGTAAAGTTTAGAAAAAGCTGGAAAAATGGAAATGGGCTGATAATTTTCAATTTTTCTGGATCACCAGTTTTAAAAATAGGGAGAACTTTTGCGATTTTGAGGGTATCAGGAAAGCATTCACTTACTAAAGATGGTTAATAATCTCAGTTAAGGGTTCAACAATAGTGTCGATACTGAGTTTAATGATTCCCTTTGGAATGTTATCCACTCCAGAAGCTTTATAAGAGTTAAAGCTATGGCTTTTAGTTCATCAGCTGCGAGATGGCTTATGCCTTAAGAAATCTCCGAAGTTAGCAGTGGAGGGTGAGATCCTAGCTGCTAGATTTGGACCAATGTTAGAAAAATACTCGCTAAAACTGGTAGCAATAGAAGTGGGATCTGAGATAAGCTCACCATTACTTTTAAAACAGGAGGGGCAGGTTAGTTTAGACTTGCGTTTATTAAGTATTTCATTAAGGATTTTCCATCTAGTTTTTATGTCAGTTTTGGAAGTTTATGATCATAGAAGTTTCTTTTCGCAATCCTTATTAGGTGATTTAGCTTATTTTCAAAAGATATTAAGTCTTTTCAACAGCGACACTTGGGTTCTTAAGAAAATTTTAGTAAAGTTTAGCTTTATTTGTCCCATGGATTTTAAAATGCCTTTAGTGAGCCAAGGGTTACGACATGATTTTTGAGCACAACACTTGAGTTGAATGGTTTTGGTAAGAATGTTTTTGTTATATACTTCACTGAATTTGTTAACAAAAGATTCATAGGCTGAATTGGCATCTGATCTTCTTTTACAAATCTAATTCAACTGTTGATCGAAGAGCGTATTAGAGAGCTATCCAAAATGTTTTTGTTCTTTAGTTCAAGTTTTTTATCACGGATTCAACAAAAAAAAAATGTTGAGAGACAGACATTTCTGGGCTTCGTTTTGCGAATATGAATTAGCTTGTACTTTGTTGCTGGAAAAACGATATTTAGATGCTAAATCTCCGCGTGTTTACACTGTTTATGACAGAAAAAAAAAGCTTACGCTTGGTTCAACATAATCTCGTGTCACTCGGTACAAAAGGAAATTATAAAGAAGGTAAAGAAATATTCTTAGCCATTGACTTGGTGTGTAAATTGTCTTGTAGCTAGTGGATGGAATATTCAAGGACTTCATGGAATTTCAAGGACTTCAACTTGAACGCCAGCCTAAAGATCTGTACCGATTATAAAATGGAATCATGGTTTTGGATTCTTGGCTGGATTCTGTCAATTCTGACGATAGCTGGAAATGGTTTCACCTTGCTTCTTGTGATTAGTCAGCGTCGGCCTCGCATCAAAACCAACGCGCTCATCGTTTCACTTGCGGTGGCGGATTTCTGTGCTGGGGCTTTCGTTGTTCCTTCACTTTTCTTCTGTAGAGGTGGTAGCAACTAGCCTCGACCCTATGCTTCCTGGGTGGATTTTATAAGGTGGCTCTTTCGGTACGCCTCTATTATAAACCCGTGCAGGCTGGTACTAGATCGGTATATGGCTGTCGTAAAGCCACTGAAATATGTCAACTTCATGCCTGCACGACGTATAACCCAGCTAACTTTAATTTCTTGGTTTATCCCTCTTTGTCTTGCCTCGTTGGGCCTATCGCATCGGCGCATCAACCCTTTGAAGTCTCATGGGATCTCCGCCTTCTGGACATGTGATAGAATTGAGAAATTAAACGAGACTTACCTGTAAGTTGAAGTTTGATTGCGATTCTATCACATGACAACAGAAGGCGAGAGATCACATGAGATAGCACAGCGCTTGCGCAAGTCATTCTTAAAAGACACGTAATGGGCGCGTCAACATATTATCAAATGGCATATCCGAAAGTACAAACAAACAGGGTGGGTATGATAGCGGAGGGCATGTGATCTCTCGCCTTCTGTTGTCATGTGATAGAATCTCAATCAAACTTCAACTTACAGGTAAGTCTTGTTTAATTTCTCAATTCTATCACATGTCCAGAAGGCGGAGATCCCATGAGACTTCAAAGGGTTGATGCGCCCATGCGATAGGCCCAACGAGAGGTACAGATAACCCAAGGCCATATGACAGAGTAGCCTCTGGCAAAAGCAACCCCAATAATAAACACGATATAATACAACAGTGTTTTTTTGTTTTTGTTTTTGTTTTTGTTTTTGTTTTTTTCATATGTAAACTTGCTAATTTGCTAATCCCGACCAGGTCAAAAGTAGACGTGACGAAAGGCCTAGTGTGGGCTAGCGCCCAGAACAGCAGAGGTCACACTGTTTTCTTGAATAACAGGTTTATTGTAATATTTATGAAAAGTCTCTGTGGATTTCCAGCCAGCCCTGGCCATGATCTCGTGAACAGGGACATCTTTGGCACTGGCTTTTGAAACAGAGGCCGACCTAGTGCTATGGGCGGAGAACACTTTGGTATCCACCCCACAAAGATGGAGGGTTTCCTTAGTCCACCTAGAAATTGTGTCCCTGGAGACAGGTTTATGTGGCCTAACATAACTAACAAATAATTTCGTTTCATCTTTACGCAAAACTTTTGTGCTGTTAATATACGCCTTAAGGCAAGTGAAAGGACAAATGGAAACATCTGGCTCATATCTAGCTATTTCGATTCTTGTATTAGGGTTCCTTGGACTACTGGTCTTCATGTGTTCATCAATTTAATGTCAAATATGTATTTGTCCTCTTCCACACAAAGGTGCTTAAGATCTAAAGAGTGTACAGTTTGTCCTCGTTGACTCAAGACTAGTAAGATTAACATGAGACCTTTATACGTCAAATTTTTCAATGCCAATTTGTCATACGGGTATAACGTAGACAAATGTTTCAAAACTACTCCGACATCCCAAATTCTCGTGTACTTAGGTTTTGGTCGCCGTGATTCAAAGACTCCTTTCATAAATCGAGTTACAACGCAATTAGTACCGAAAGACTCCCCACCTTCCGTTATAATAATTGCAGAAAGAGCAGAGCGGGCAGTGTTTAGCGCGGAATAACTCAGTTCTTGATTAAATAGTCGTACAAGAAATTGGAGGGCTTCATTTAGCGGTGGGGAATAGTAAGCAATCTTCCTCTCACCGCAAAACGCCATCCATTTGTTAAGATAGGTTTGGTACTGTTTCTGCGTGCCTGACCTCCAAGAGGCCATGAGCACATCGGTAACTTCTTCTGAAAAGTTGTAGTGGCTGAAGGCTCCCCTGACACAGGACATACCATTAGGTGGAGTTTCTTGTGCAGCGGGTGGGGTCGACTGTGTAAGGGGTGTTTCAGAAGATCCGGGCGTGGAAGCAGAATCCAAGGTTGATCGCACAGGTATTGTAGCAGGAGAGGGAACCACGCCTGTGTTGGCCAAAGAGGAGCAATGAGTATTCCGTGCGCTCTGTCCTGTCTGATTTTCTGTAAACATTTGGGGAGGAGGCTGAAAGGTGGAAATGCATAAAATTTGTAACCACTCCAGTTCATAGTAAAAGCATAGATGTGGGCACTGTGTAGATCTCCGCGCCACGAGCAATAAGTGCTGATCTGAAAATTTAATCTGCTGGCAAAAAGATCACAATCCAGCCCAGGCTGGTGTGATAGGATGTCGTCAAACAACTGTTTGTTTAACATCCACTCATGGTTGTCCGAAAACACGCGAGATTTTTCATCAGCACCGGTATTCTGCCGACCTGCAATATGAACAGCGGAGAGCCAAATGTGCCTAGTTATACACCATTCCCAAATCTGAAAAGCCAATTGATCAAGCTCTTTTGATTTAGAGCCCCCAATGTTGTTAATGAAGGCAATGGACGTGGTATTATCGATCTGAAGCTGTATGTGGCAGTTCCCCATTTTGCTGCAATAACATTTTAGGGCAAAGAAAGCCGCAAGCAATTCCAATACGTTGATGTGAGATTCGGTTTCCAAAGGGGTCCACCTTCCCCCTGTTTTCTGTGCCCCAAAAACCGCTCCCCACCCCAATTTGGACGCATCTGATTGAGTTGTCACGCTGGGGCGGGGATGTTGAATATCTCTGCGTAAGGTAATAGCATTATTTAGCCACCATCGGATTTCTTGTAGCGCCATGGGGGATAGCTGTTCCCTTCATAATTTCCTTTGTTAAACATGAGGACGAGATATTTGTCACGTTCCACGTTTCTGTAATGAAGTGGCCCGTATTGAGCTCCGGGGAAATTGGACACCAAAATGCCGATAACCTCTGCGACTTGTTTTATCGTGGGCATGGGGGTCTTCAGGAGAGTGTCGCAACTAGATTTGATTTTCCGGATTTTTGCTTCGGTAGGCGTAACTATCATCCTAATCGAATCCAGAACAAACCCTAAGAATGTCAACCGCTGGGTAGGAACGAAAACCGACTTTTCTGGATGGATGAAAAACCCTAGTCTGGTAAATAACGTGACAGTATCTCCAACGTTTTGTTGCCAGTCCTCAACAGTATCCCCTTGGAGATAAGAATCATCAATGTAGCCCGAATTTAAGTGACCCGTGCTGTGAAGTGTAGCATAGACAGGTTTGAGTAATTTTGTGAAAATACGAGGCGCACTGGCAAGGCCGTTAGGTAGACAAGTGTATTGATAGAAAGCGCTGTCGAAACAAAACTTGAGATATTTCTGGTGAGAGGGGTGAATGGGGACGGTGTAATAAGCATCCTTGAGATCAACTGATGCCATAAACCACCCTGGTTTCATCATGCTGATGGCCGCCTCTAGGGTATCCATCTTAAAATGTAGCCTGAATTTCATCCGATTACTTCGAGTCGTTATTTGCTCCCTCAGTAACGTCTGAATCGACCGGCCGTTAATGCCGTCCAGTGACGTCACTACTCCTTGACCTTTGCTTTAATTCATGGAAAAAGTAAAACACGATTTTCAAGTGGCAAACCGAGAAATATCGTTTGGAACAGTGTCTGCATGATACAGAACTGCTTTATTTTTTTCGATCGTAATTCATGTTTAACGTTTAAACTATCAACTGCATGCAGTACAACTCTGAACCGGTTGTACTAAATTCTCTGACTCGGTCGCAATCACGCAATGAAATAAACACACGCACGGAACACTTAGTTCAAAAACACAATGATTTGCTTTAATTGAAAAGAAGCTATTTGGTCTTTAACGAAGAAAAAAAATAAGGAGACAAGAAAGAAAAGCTAACAGAATAATTACACTTGACCGTAAAAATAGCAAGAAGGTCGAATTATAACATTGATCTCAGAAAACTTCGCGTAAACAAAATCACCGGCCTCCGAAACCACAAAGCGGCTCTAAATGAAAAACCTACCGACTCTCCGCAATGATCCTTCATTCGCAGGTCAATATAACACTTCAGTTTCGAAGACAAGGGCAATTTTGCTGTTTAAGATAAAGATTAAGCTTATTGAAATGTTTGAACTAAACGAAAGGGTGCCAGGGATGCGATCCGCTGAATATCAAGCCACAATCCCGATAAAATTTTTCATAATTATACATAATTATGCGAATGTTTAGACAATCAACCAATCAAAATCACTACCCGGTTTTCGGGTAGTGAGTGACGTCACTGGACGGCATTAACGACCGGTCGATTCAGACGTTGTTGAGAGGAGAAAACGACTCGAAGCAATCGGATGAATTTCAGGCTACTTAAAATGATGATAAGCTACGAATTCGTTAAACTCTTTGAGATTGAGAATGGTGCGGTACGTGCCATCCTTTTTCGGTCTAAGGAATATGGTAGAGATAAACTCCCCCGTTTGCTGTGCCGCCGGCACAATAACACCTTTTGCGAGCAGTTTATCGATTTTCGCTTTAACAATAGCATGCCGTTTAGTATTAAAAACACTGGGTCTCTTATGTTGTTGCGTGGGCGGAGAATTGTTTTGAAATTCTATTTTGACCCCGCAAACAAATTGAAGTATAGTGGGATCGGTTGTTACAGTTTTCCACAACCTCGTCCCCAGGGCTTTTCCCTTAAAAAATGGGTGGGGCGCCCACCCATTTTTTAAGGGAAAAGCCCTGGGGACGAGGTTGAGTTTTCCATTGAGGTAAGAAATTTCGAAGCTGTCCTGCTTGAAATTTAGTTTGTAATTTGAGTGTACTTAGTATACTAGGCTCGAGGCCTTTAGGGAGAGTCATGTTTTCATCACATACCTCTGGCATTTTCATTGCCGCTGACTCGTCTCTCCGTCCTTTTTCTTTCTTTGTTTGGAGAAGTAGCTTTTGCCTAAAAAATCTTAGGGCTTCCCTTTTGAGTAGGGGTGAAATCTTCTGTTTCCCTGGCCAGAACCATAACTTGAGCGTCCCCCGTACTTGTCACCGCGGGAATTCGTGGAATGCGGCGGGCGAACCCTCTTAGTTAACTTGTTGGCTTCGGAAATGTCCTTAGCAAGCTTGGAAAGGTCGACAAACAACAACTCCGAAGAGCCTTCAACAATGGACGAGTTACAGAGTGCTGTATAATCTTTATGCAATTCCTTCTTCATTGCCACGCGCCGCGAGTGGTTAACCTCGTGGTTGAATAGAAGCGCCATTGCGATAGCGTCTGTCAAGAGGGTAATCAGATCTCTATCCTGGCTGTACTTTGCAAGTACCAAATCGGTAGCCTTGGTCATGGCTATTACGGAGCCGATGAGAGCATTTTGCCCTCTCTGAGATCTCGCATCTTGTGCTTTCGTTGTGGCGGACAGCTGGCTCCAAATTAGTGGGTTAACCTTCGGCGTTCTCAAGCCTTTGATGTTTTCGGGCCGGGTATATTTGTCTAGCTTCGCCTTGATCTTGTCATCGGGCATCTTTTCTGACAAAAGCCCGTTAAAAATGCCCTCCAGACCTTCATGAATTGGCCGGGAGGTCTGCTCTCTGACCGAGAGATCTTGAGCGAGCTCCTGTAAAAAAGCGTCGCCTGTCCTAGGCGCTGCTTTGTCCGTGGTCTTAGAGTCCAGGATAGCAGATTGACTGGCTTCCATATCTACTCCTTCATGATCAGAGTCTTCGACTGCTTCGGCAGAGGCGGTTTCACCGTCCTCCTCCGACTCTGGATCGCGACCGCTCAACAGCAGACTGACGTTTTCGTTAAGTTTCGTCATCTGACCCACGGACTGAGCCATAGCAACCGTTAACAGGTTCGCAAGTTCTGTATTCGCGGATGCCTTCTCCGACGATTGACCCTGTTCGGCAGTGATATTCACCCCAACGTCGTCCGGGGTTTGTGGCATATTTTGAGCCGTGGTCGCTTAATTACTGGCCCCTAACTACGTTAGCGCCTGAGCTGGATGTAACTGAGACCAACTACGTTAGCCTCTCCAGCTATACGTGTAAGAAAACCAAAGAAATTCTGTGGATATCCGAAGAACGAACTTTAGGTGTTGAGCGCGAATCGTGCAATGACTTGCGCAAGCGCTGTGCTATCTCATGGGATCTCTCAGGTTTCTCAGGATCCGGGATTTCCCTTATTTGAGGCTCGGGATTCGGGATTATAAAGCAAAATCGGGGTGAGATTCGGGATTGAAAGTATGCCCGTGAGTTGTCCGGAAGGTGGGATGCCAACTGAATAAAAATGGGAATAAGGGATTGCACGAAATTTTTTTGACCGGGATTACGGGATTGAAGGACCCTAATAGGGATCCTAATATACCGGCGGTTAAGGGTGTGTTCCTTTCGGTGAATCCAAAAACGGATTTTAGATCTAAGAACGGATTTCGCGTTCCTTTCGGCAAATCCAAATCCGGATTTTTGATCTGGTGAATCCTTTTTGAAAAAGGATTCATTGGATTTGAAATGCGAAGAATCCAAATCCAGATTAACGGATTAGTGATCTACGCTGTTCCATTCACAGTGGATCCGAAATTAGTCAGATGATCCAGCGGTATTTCCAGTTGAAGTATTCCCATAGAGGCCGTAGAGTTTCCTCGTTACTGTCATTTGCCGCAAAACATCTGAAAACACTAGAGGATTGTTCCTGGTACATTAAGATATCCATATACTAACCATTTGTCTCTAAAGATTGCTTGAAATCAGAAATAAGTAAAAGTAACAAATGGACTGCTATCTAACTACAAACTCGCTTGTAGACGCGACAGGCACTCGATCGTGTTACATAAAAAAATCCGAGCTATGGAACTGGATCAAACTGGCCGACATTCTTTAGATAATTTTCAATTTTAATGCGCTTCTTTCTTTGTCTGTTTTATATGTTCCATCGTCGCTATTCGAACCGCCGACCACTAAATTCTGCACGGTATAATCGCATAATTTGTCAAAGAGTAGAAAACACGTCATTTTTTGAGAGGCTGTCGTGCATATTGCACGCGTTGGCGAAAGGTTACCAAGGTTACAACTCCAATTTCGGAGTTCACGTTCCTTTCGACCGCGAAATCTGGCAAATCTAGGATCAAAAATCCGTTT
>OZ037775.1:65518216-65525716 GCA_964035525.1 Porites cylindrica
TAAGAAAGCCTTAAAAGGAAAAAAACGCTTCCTTATGAGGTTGGTCGATTTAAATTCATGAATAATTAGGGCTAGGAAACAAAGAGGTTTATAATTTTAGCCCTTATTTAATTTTGACCTGTGACATGTAGGCTCCAAATAAACTTAGTGAACGTGTAGGAGACATCATTATTTACAAAAATTGTTTTAGTTATTCAAATTTGCAACGGGAGAAACAGAAGAACCAATGCCTTTCTGGTTGCTTGCGTTGTAGCCGGCCCACGTATCTCTAGACCATTGCTATAATATGCATGCAGGCGGTTAAGAGTGTCTGCGACGCAAGCTAGCTTCTGGTTGGAACCGAACTATCAAAAGATGACGTCAGCATGAATTGCGCTGTTTACGCCAAGTGTTGTGATGTAAACTATAGGAATTTTGTAATAAATTCCCGTTCGTCATTTTTACTTTATTTTTCCTCGATCTCCGGTTGACAAAGGTTTTAACAACTCCTCTTCAGAGTAAAATTCACCTGTCTCTAGTGTTTTGACGTTAGCTTCCACTTCACTCAGGAGATAGATAGTGCTTTTGATTGATGGCTGATTATAAGGCAATTTTAACTAACCATCGACGAGACAATACTCATTAAAAATAAAAAATAATATCGTAAATTTTCGTTTAAGATTGTTACCTTGCCTGACCAACATTTTTGGATCAAGAAGTAGTAAAAAACGAAATAGAAAAGTGAAAACAATACCACAGGTAGCTAAAGTTTTCATCTGTACTGTCAAATGTCAAAGCAAAACGTATCATTTGAAAAGATGTTTGAAAACCAAGGGCTAAGCCCCTGTACATGACTACACAGTTTTAATCGCTTAACTAATATCGGTTATTAGAATTGACAACGGGTGTAGTCAAGACAAAATAAGACTCTAGAGCGGCTTGTTGCATTTAATAATACGAGCCTGAAGTCTTCAGAAAATTGTCTTTCGTTGAGTTAAGCTTGAGTTTTATTCAAATGTGAAGAACGAAATTGAAAACCGACCCTTGTAATTGGTCTGAATGCTTTTGCTGCCCTACAATCAACTTAGTGATCAAAAATTGACATATCAGATATATCGTGTTCGTCAGATATAAGGCGCAAACGCCGGCGCAAACGTTACCAGATGTTTATAAAATAACCCAACTGGTTTCTTTCAAAGATATAAACTTGAACGCCCAGCTAAAGCTCTGTACCGAATATAAAATGGAAATTTGGTTTTGGATTCTTGGTTGGATTCTGTCCATTTTGACGATAGCTGGAAATGGTTTCACCGTACTTCTTGTGGGCGGTCGGGGTCGGCTTCGCACCAAAACCAAGGCGCTCTTCGTCTCACTTGCGGTGGCAGATTTCTGTGTTGGGGCGTTCGCTGTTCCTTCACTGTTCTTCTGTGACATCAGAGGTGGCTGCAACTGGCCCCAACCCTATGCGTCCTGGGTGGATTTTATAAGGTGGCTCTTTGCGTACGCCTCTACAATGAACCTGTGTAGCTTGGCACTAGATCGGTATATGGCTGTTGTGAAGCCACTAAAATACGTCAACTTTATGACTGCGCGACGTGTCACCCAACTAACATTTTTCTCTTGGCTTATAGCCCTTGGTTTTGCAATTTTTTCTGTTATAATGGTTTTAAATCTAACGTTTTCTTCATATACAATGGTCTTAAGCGTATGTTCTACAGTCCTTGAGAGTTTTTTCAGCTGCATGTTAATTTTCTGTTTTATTTCCATGGTAACAGTTGTATACAAACAAACTCGATCATCAGCCATCTTGGCAAAACAGCTACGTTTTAACCATCGAGGTCTGATATTCCAAAAATATGACAAATCAGCAGTTGTAATGTTGGCAGCTGTGGTAGGCTTCGCTCTAGTTTGTTCCGCAATATCCATGCGCTGTGACTTTCTTCAGTTTTTTGTAAACCATCCAACTCAACACTCTACGCCGTGTAAAAGTGACTTTGCGTACAAAATACCTATGTTAGTTCTGAACTCTGCAATAAACCCTTTCGCATACGCTTTTTTCAAGCGTGATATTAAAAGAGCCCTAAAAGGAAAATAGCTTTCTCCTGAGGTTGGTCGATTTACCAAAATGTATTTTAGATTGTAAATTCTTAAAACGTATTCCTGGTGGAAAAAATTTTGCCTCGAATTTATTTTGACCTGTAACACTTACATTGTATACTTCAAATTAACTTAGTGAACGTGTAGGAGACATCACCATATTTACAAATATTGTTTTTGTTATTCAAATTTGTAACGAATGAAGCAAAGAGTGTTTTGTTTCAACTAATGCGCTTCTGGTAGATTGCATTGCAGGCGGCCCACGTATCGTCTAGACCATTGCTATAAAGCTATTTCGAGAAAGGTTGTCGAAAAAAGTGTGCACGAAACAATCTCGAAAGGTATTGTGGGTGGTTTTGAGTTCACGGTTCTTCAATGAAATTTGAAAGAATGGCACGAGAGGCCAAGGACTTATGTTTGCGATTGCTTATGAAAAGCAACAACAGAAGATTTGAGTATGTGTCATGATTAACCTGTTGAAAAATTGCCAATCAGTTTGAAGAGAAAGCAAAACACATTTGCAAATTTGTTGAGTCCCTTTTGGGCCCAGAACAAAGCTATTGGTGCTGCTTTGCTGAAGTTATGATGCAGGAAAAAATAATACAGTTTAAAAAAAGACGGTCACGACCGATTGCGGACCAGTGATGCTGCAGTTCCCTTTGTGTGGTTGTTTCAAAATAAAGTGATGTTTCTGCTAAAGATTATGCTGTTATGCTAATTTAGGACAGACCTCTATTGAGTGGCCAGCCTCCATTAAGTGGCCACTTGCCAGTACCCTGAGGGTGGCTGCTTAATGAAGGATCAACCGTAGACACAGAAACAAAATAAAAGTACTGTATGTCCCAAGCACCATCAACTCTTAAAGGCCTTCAGATCATGTTAGCACTATGACTGCTCTGATTTTTAGTCTTTTATCCACTTTTTGTAACCTGGGATCACCTAGCCAGCACAATGGATGAAACTAAACCTCTGATTAAGTCTGTCTCTGAAACAGCGACAAAATCCTCGTTCTGGGATTCCCCCTGTGTGCCAGGATTTGAGTATGTGTCATGATTAGCCTGTTAAAAAATTGCCACTGTCAATTTGCCAATCAGTTTGAAGACAAAGCAAAACACATTTCAAGTAATTTGTTGAGTCCCTTGGGGGTCCAGAACAAAGATATTGGTGCTGCTTTGCTGAAGTTACTAACTGGGGTTAGACTACATCTTTGACCGATGCGAGGGATCACCCAACCTGTCAGCAGTGGGTCAGCAAAATTCTGGAAAATGCAGCTGCAAGCAGGTAAATGATTCCCTGACACGGCTGCTGATGAACACTGCCCTTACCCAGCTACAGTGTATAATGCATTTACAGGTTTTAAATTGCCAGCAAATGTTACATGCTGTAGCTAAAGAGACAGAGAGATTTTTTTTTGTCAAAGTTGGTAGTAAGTTGGCAAATTTTCTTTAACTATGGGGAATAAAATTAAAACTTTTGCCAACATTGATCTTAACAATGAAAATCCTCTGGGACAATGCATCCTTTTCTTGTGAAAAATAATCCATGCCGCCACTCAGTTAACTTGATACTGTTTATCATTCTCTGAAAAGCAATTAAATCAAACAAGTTAGAATAAAAAAGAAATGATTTTGAATGCACTACTTTATTTTGCCAACAAAGGATCTCTCAAAACATTTTTTCTTCATGCAAGAGTCATAATGCAAAACACCAGAGGCAACTGAACTAAAAAAAACTATCTCGAAATTAAGCTTTCTGCGTATGCCCGAACTTCACAAGCTAATATTTTGCAACTGGATCAGAAGGCTGCAAAGTGTACGACCTGTAAACGGCTTTATGGTAAGTTTTACACATCAGTTACAAGAAAACCACTCGTCTAGCAATAAATGGGTTAAATTTTTTGGAGAAGCCTGGAAGGGGGTGGGGGGTGGGGTTTGCTCATTAGAAAGGGCAAGTTTAGTACTCATTAATATAATTAGGAATTCATTGATCAAAACAGTTTTTACCTTGTAGATTACGCGTAGCGTAAGGAACAAGTTATTGTGGGCACTGCGATATGCAAATGTGTCACTCAGATGTAGACAGCTTTCGTAAATCAGTCGGCTCTGCACGAAAGCGCCCGATATCAAAACGACAACTGTCATAGATCGTTCCCTTTCCACGATGTGCGGATTTTGTACATTTCACAGGAGTCACGGGACCACGGTCACTCGTCCAGGCAATAAACATGATGAAAAGATCAGCAATAAAAAATTGCTCTTTGACTCCCAGTTGCTGGTCCAAGCTCACGATTCTTCCCTGAGTCTCACGATTTTTTAACTTTTCTCACGACAACACTCCCAATCTCATGGTTTTCAGTGAAATATCATTCTCAAATGAAATATTTCTTTGTTCAATAAAAACGGAAATGTTTACTGTTGTTGAATCATAATTGATTCTCCTCATGTAATTGCCAGGAATCGCAAGCTGCACAACAGACTTCGCAACCATTTTGCGAGACACGTGTCCGCCATATGGTCTTCAATACAGCTTAAACTGTCAAAACCATGCTTGTTTTTCTCAAATATATCTTTCAATTCGCCACAAATAAAGCTCTACCGGCTTCAAACAGCGTCGACCGGCAGAATTTAATGGGCAAAAGTGTTAAAGATGATTAATTTAACGTCGGAAATCAATATTAGTTGTCGTGGCGCAATAGATGACACGTTGACCTTGAGGTCGGAGGTCCGGGATTCGACTCTCACCGTTGAAGTCTTTTTTTTTTCGTAAAGCCCCATTTTCATTTTTAGACAGACTTAAAATATACCGCTAGACTAATTGCAGGTTCATTATCAGCTTTTATTTCTAAAATACAGTAATTAATAATCCACAACTTAGCCTAAGGCACCCTTTGATTAATATAAAGTACTTTTCATCATCTGATCCACAATAAGTTCCACTTTCCTTAATCTGTCCAGTAACTTTGGATGAGTGTAGCCTTCTGAAGTCTTCCTTTGAGGAGACTGTGGCCTAGATCAGATCAGATCATAGAGGATGGTATGAAAAAGAATGAAAACGGAAGCTGGGAAGCTCCACTGCTCTTCCGACAGGACGTCAAGGACCTTCCCAGTAGCCGAGCGAATGCTATGAAACGCCTTAAGTCTACACGTCGAACCCTAGATAAAAACCCAGTAATGAAGGAACAGTATTTTACTTTCATGCAGAAGATTTTCGATCACGATCATGCTGAAATCGTTCCGCAGGAAAATCTGAGACCAGAGAAACTTTGATGGTACCTGCCTCACTTCGGCTTATATCACCCTAAAAAGAAGGACAAAATACATGTAGTCCTCGATGCAGCTGCCGAATCTAACGGGGTGTCTCTTAACAAGCTGTTATTGTCGGGTCCTGACCTCACTAACAACCTTCTTGGGGTGCTGTTACGTTTTTGTCAGGATCCAGTCGCTCTGGTAGCCGACATTGAGCAAATGTTCACTCTTTCAAGGAGGAATACAGAGACTTTCTACGGTTTCTGTGATACAAGGATAAAGACCCAAACGGCGTGATAACGGAGTACAGAATGGAAGTCCATATCTTCGGGAACACTTCGTCACCACGGCAGTAGCTAACTACACCCTACGTAAGACTTTTGAGGTAGGAGAAGCCAAGTTCGGTTCAGACGCAAAGTCGTTCGTAAACAATTTTTTTACGTAGACGATGGCCTCCATTCCGCTCCGGATTCAACCACGGCAATAGATTTGCTACGTCGCATTCAAACCATGCGAGCCACTGCAAACCTTCGCCATCCCAAAATTTCCGCAAGTCACGCTGAAGTAATGAAAGCCTTCCCACCTGACGATCATGCAAGTCGCCTCCACAACAAACGCCCAGTTCCCATGCAGCAATCATTAGGAGTATACAGGGACTTAAAGTCTGATTCTTTCAGCTTCTAAGTGATGCTAGAAGAAAAGCATTTACACGACAAGGAGTTGTGTCGGTTACCAACAGCCTCTCTGATCCCTGGGCCTTGCAGCACCAGTCATCATTAAAGGAAAACACTTACTCAGATCACTGAGTACGGAATTTAGCGCCTCGCACCCGAATGCCTGGGACTACCCTCTACTTGCAAAACAGGAGGCTGAATGGAAAGAATACTGAGTGTCATTCTCTTCGAGCTCTAGAAGATATCAAGTTTCCCCGCTCTTACGGTACAGAGGCGTGAAAATGTTCCGCTCGCATGGAAATGCATACATTCTGCGATGCCTCCGAAATGGCAAGCAGCCCAGTATTATACCTAAGAATTGTCAACAACACCGGCGAGGTTCAAGTAACATTTGGGTTCGGGAAAGCCAAGTTGACAGCAGCCCATGCCACAACAACACCTCGCTTAGAACTTTGGGCAGCCGTTCAGGGGGTTGAGATGACTGGGCTTGTCCACAAAGAACTCGAACAGAAACCGGATTCGGTGACCTACTACTCGGACAGCAAATTCATACTGGGTTACATCACAAATGAATCCCGTCGATTCTATGTATATGTTAGCAACCGCGTGGAACGCATTTGTAGCTCGTCAGCTTCACATCAATGGAAGTACGTTGCCGTACCAATATTAACCCTGCAGATTTAGCTACCTGATCAATAGCAGCAAGTAGAGAGAGCATGCGCGAGACACACCGGACGGGTCCAAAGTTTCTGTACAACAGCCCCCTTCAACTACAGCCAGACGACAGCTCCGCATCAAAACGAACTGGTTTATAAATTCAGTTGCAGTGGCAGATCTATCTGTTTGGGGAGTTATTCCCAACATGTTCGTATACGATGTTAAATTAGGTTCCAGTGGGGATATTTAGGGGCAAAAGACTGCTGTTTAGCTACGCCTCTCTGACGAACGTTTGTAGTTTGGTATTGGATAGGTACATCGCCTTTGCGAAGCCTTTGAAATATTCAACTTGCATAACTGCAGGTCGTCGCGTTTTTCATATGATATTTTTTTCTCTTAGGCGATCTCTTTTTGCCTTGTGACGACTCTCGTACTTCTGTAATCACATTCACTGGCGCCATACGTTCAAATAAGTAGTAAGCCTTTCACCTATCCTATTTGAGCTATTTTCTAAATAGCAATTGTTGTATACCAACAAGACCGATCAGTAGGAATGGTGGCAAAACAGCTGAGAGGATTGAAAATTAACAAGCACGACAAATCGGCATTCGCGAAGATGGCGCCCGATTGTAGCAGGATTTTTTCTAATTTGCTGTGGAATATATTTGCGATGTAGTATTAGTTAATCTTTTCCACATAGAATCATTGAAGAGACGACTCCTATACCGATGTTGGTTTTAAACGATGCCATTAACCCCCGGGGGGGGGTACTGCCATATATGGGCTATATAGGTATGTGCCGCTGTGAAGGGTATGGTTTTCAAGCAGTTTACTCTAGGATAGGGTAT
>OZ037775.1:65530716-65555716 GCA_964035525.1 Porites cylindrica
TCAGGCCAGGTCTGAAAACGGGTATGCATTTTAGAGGTCTGGTCTGAAAACAGGTGTGGAAAATGACATTTTTTGGTCTGATATAGGGTCAGGATTTGGATAACCGGGCGGCACGCCCCCCCCCCCCCCAAGAATTTCCAGGAGTACCCCCCCCCCCGGGTTTCATCTAGACATTTCGGTCCGTGTGCTTACCAAGCAGAGAAGAAATTAAAAATGGCTGCAACAATGACAAACATGCAATTTTTGCCCTTCTGCTGTCCTTAGTAGCGTTAATTAATAACTAGCTTTCACCAGAAACTGTAGACTGAATACACACTGTAGAATATTTATTGTTTTATTAAATGTATGCCATCCAATGACGTCTGAAGCCAAAAAAGGAAGGGAATTTCCACAATTTGTTTATTAAACGCTTATTTATTTGTTGACATCCAACAAAGTTTAATTCGCTCTTTTTATTAGTTTTTTGATAATTAACTATAATTAACATCGGTTGTTACAGAGAATCAAGCCAAAATAAGACAGAGCGACAGAGCGGCTTATTGCATTTAATAAAAGGAGGGAGCCTTAAGTCTACAGAAAAATGCTTTTCGTTGAGTTGAGCGTAAGTTTCATTAAATATAAGCAAGAACGTAGTTGAAAACTACCTTTCTTATTGGTCTAAACGCTTTTGCTGTCCTGCAATCAACGTAGCAATAATAAATTGACGTACGACATATCATGTTCGTCAGATAAGGGGCAATCGTTACCAGATGTTTATAAAATAACCAAACCGGTTTCTTTCAAAGACATAAACTTGAACGCCCAGCTAAAGTTCTGTACCGTTATAAAATGGAAACTTGGTTTTGGATTCTTGGCTGGATTCTGTCCCTTCTGACGGTAGCTGGAAATGGTTTCACCGTACTTCTTGTGGGCATTCGGCGTCGGCTTCGCACCAAAACCAACGCACTCATCGTTTCGCTTGCGGTGGCGGATTTCTGTGTTGGGGCTTTCGTTGTTCCTTCACTGTTCTTCTGTGAAATTAGAGGTGGCTGCAACTGGCCTCGACCCTATGCGTCCTGGATGGATTTTATAAGGTGGCTCTTTCAGTACGCCTCTATAATGAACCTGTGCAGCCTGGTACTAGATCGATATATGGCTATTGTAAAGCCACTGAAATACGTCACCTTCATGACTGCGCGACGAATAACTCAACTAACATTTATTTCTTGGGTGATTCCTCTTGGTCTTGCAATTTGGTCTCTTTTCATGACTTTATATTTAACATTTTCGATATGTTCGATGCTCTTAGCCGTACAGTTTGCGATCCTCGAGTTTTTCTTCATCTGCATGTTAAGCTTCTGTTTTATTTCCATGTTAACAGTTGTATACAAGCAAACTCGATCATCAGCCATCTTAGCAAAACAGTTACGTTTCAACCACCGAGGTTTGACATTCAACGCATATGACAAATCAGCAGTTGTAATGTTAGCCGTTGTGGTAGGCTTCGCTCTAGCTTGTTTCGCAACTTACTTGCGATGTAGCTTTCTTCAAATTAAAGTTTTAGGAAACCATACAACTCAACTACACTTTTCGTGTAAAAGTGACGACTTTGCGTACAAAATACCTATGATAGTTCTGAACTCTGCAATAAACCCTTTGGCATACGCTTTCTTTAAGAGTGATATTAAAAGAGCCTTAAAAGGAAAATAGCTTTCTCCTGAGGTTGGTCGACTTGGCAAAATGTATTTTAGATTGTAAAAGCTTAAACTCTTTGAATGTGTTCACTTTAAATGTAGCGCAATTCTAACCATGGAATAAATTATTGGCATTTTATGATAAATTATATTTCTGTTCGTTATTATCAATCCATTTTTTCTCGATTTCCTGTTGATAAGGGTGTAAAAAAATCGTCTTTAGCGAAATATGCACCTGTCTCTATTTCTTAAAAACCCAAGAAATTAGCTTCTGCCTCGCTTAGGAGGTGAATAGTGATTTTGATTGGTTGATTATAAATTCCATGTTTAAATGGTTTTTAATAACACCTATTGGGGACTTCCCTTGACAGTCTTAACAACGTCACGAATATTGTAAATTTTTATTTGAGATAGCCTGCGTAGCAAGCGTTTCCTCGCGAGGTTCGTCTAGAAAGCTTGGACAAGAGCAAAAAAAAATTTTTTGCTTCCACTCTAACTTTCACGCAATAACTCGATTTGGAAACACTTGCTACGCAGGTTATATTTGAGATGAATACCTTGACTGACCAATATTTTGCAGTCAAGAAAGAGCAATAAAAGAAATAGAAAATTAGATACAATAACACAGGTAACTTGAGTTTACATCTGTTTTTTTACATGTCAAAGCCAAAGGTAAAAGTGTATAGAGCCCACACTGCTGTTTGGAAAGAGTAGTGGGCATAGACCATGGAGGTGTGGTATACCCTTTCAAAAGCAATTGCGATGTAAGTCCTGTTTCATCCCGTCACTGTGGCAAATTCAATAAAGTTAAAGCACACAGCCCAGGGGGACCCTACGAGAATATAGTTTAAAACCACTTAAACATAGCATTGTTAAACGTATTTTAGTATTTAAACGGTAGATATAGGCATATTTTTATCCCCTAAAAATTTTTCATCAGTTCGGATTTCCTAGCTGAAAGTCTAGTGATCAGAAAATTATAGGGATCAAAACTTACCTTTTCAAAAATTTTCAGCCAGAAAAAAGGCTCCCGCAAATTCTAGGTGACCTTCTTGGGGTAAAAATCCGTTACAGTCAAACCAGGTCAAGCGTTCCCGTCGCTAACGAACTAATGAATTCATTCACGGAAAAATGATTTCGTTTGTTGATTCAATAATCCATTCATAAAATGAACAATCCAAAAGTCATATTTAGCCTCGATTCCATAATCGAATGTTGATTCGATTACTGTTTTTTGAAAAATTACACTTTCCACAAGTTGACCTCAGAATTTTGTTTTTTCCTTTTTTTTTTCTGAGAGTCGAGTGCTGGCGAGTTCTGAAGTTCAAACCCAAACAAACTGTTACATGTACGCCAGTTTGCTGCCAATAATCAGTGCAACAGACCTAGGCCTGACCTCTTAGAAAACACGACGGTCAAACTGAGGTCAGTGTATGTGCGGTGATTGGTGGATTTCGATCCTCGGCCTTTGTCAGTTTCTTTGCGTTTGCGGTCTGTCTATTCTAGCTGTTATTTTGATTAAAGGCAATGAAAAACGCAATCGTAAACGGCAGGAAAAGGGAAGCAAATACGATTGAACACAACAGACAAGAATAAAGAACAGGTAGATTTTGTTCATAAACCAAATCAACATTTGATTATTGAATCGAGGTACAATTTGACCGTTGGATTATTCATTTTATGAATGGATTATTGAATCAACAAACGAAATCATTTTTCCATTAATGAATTCATTAGTTTGTTAGCGACGGGAACGCTTGACCTGGTTTGACTGTAAAAATGAGCAATTATACCATTTTTCAGATGTTTGAAAATCCTAGGAGAGGTAGGCAAGCAAGAAATTTTACAAAAAATGTTGCGAAAATTCTACATCTCAAATCGCCTTCCAAACAGATATTTTCCGAAAATTGACGTTGGGTGCCCCTGACAGCCTTGTGGCCTTTCTCTCCTTATGTCTCCTCAAGAGAATGCGCAACCAGCCCCTAAGCATGTCTTATTTACCAGGTAGGTAATTTCTTATCAACACACAGCTGTGTTTGTGATTGACCTGCCAGCTGAGCATGATTAGACGCCAATTATTAGCTAATAGAAAAGGACATCAAATGTTTCCCATAGATCCCACAGCAATTAATGCAAAAAATTCTCCACGGACATGGGATTTCTTCCACTCTTCAGTGAATCACATTAGACATAATTTGACAGCCACAATTTTTCCTATATGGTAATAGTTATAATATGGCTTTAACTAATGAAACCTTTTGTAGACAGTGCATATTAAACTTCCAAACTAACAAGGTGTCACCTCAAAATTAATTCAAATTTAATAAAAATAATAATTATTTTCATTTACATGTGGTAAAGCCCCAAGAACATCTGTGTGCGCTGGAGGCTATAACTAAGAGCCAGTTGCTGGCTAATTTCAGCCACTGGAATAGAGATTAAATTGCTTTAGAAAACAACAAGAGGTAATTCTGAAGGTGTAGTTAAGAAAGAAAGCTGGCTTGACTGATAAAAAAGCATGCTTAGCTTTTCCTTAGCTCCATCTGAGGTGATGTAGGGTATTTTGCCTCTGTGCAAATTTTGGTAGTAAGGTGCTACTGGGACTTCCAAACATTTAAAACCTGTGTTAAACTTCGTTCAGCAGAAATTTTTGTGACCCTATTTTACAGTAGACCAACAGCTGTAATGCTCACACTATATTGTCTTTTACTACATGCAAGTTCAGTTTACATGACACCTTAGGGAAATATCAACTGTTATCTGCAGTTTCCTTCTCAAACCTGTTTCTGGAAATGGGACACCCCTCATCAAATTCTAAACCCTCACCTTTTCACCCACCTTTAAATTAACCTTTTATTAATTTTACTGTCCCAATGGCACAAAATCATTATCAAAAGTAAACGTCAGCATTGAATGTAATATGTAACTATCAACCAGCCTATCTTCTTACCTAACGCGAGTCCAGTTCTGTTGGAAGTCAGAACTACTAAGGATGAATTTTACTTGATCCAGTCTGTCAGTCAACTGTGGATGTGTGTAGGATTTCACTTCATTGCCATCTTCTGTAAAAAATTCTTCACCTTCTTCTCCAAGCAAACTTCGCTGGACAAGATTTAGTTTCAGTCTTCTTGTGAAAAAGTCTACTCCACCTTTAGCTATCTGCGGAGTACACTCAGCAGAAATTTTATCTGCATTGAATTCACTAAAGTGTTGTACCTTTCGATTCACAAGTCTGTAACAAAAGTAGTTGACTCCACAAACGCTTAGAGTAAGAAGTAAGTTCCACATAGCTTCCTTTTTAAAAGTTCTATAATGGACAAAACGGATCATTTTATATGTCAGAAACAACCAGAAAGGCGAGGCAAAAATATCAAACATTTTGAATTCTAAGCGTTGGATGTGAGCTAGTTCGTGGCCAATGGTGAAACCGATCATATCTTTCGTTGGAACATAACAAAATTTCACAGTTTCTCCGAGTTTTGAATCCCACTGGATATTTCTTCCTTGGAATTTCAGACCGGAAGTTTCAACATCTTCTTCAGTTTGATACAAATACCACCTGGGCAAACCTATCACTGCTCCCGCGGGAAACCATGTCGAACCGGCAGACACAGCATGAAAACCTTCATTCACAAATAAGGTCACTTTCTGTGCACTGTTCTTCAAACCTAGTTTCACGGCTACTTCTTTTAACTGTTCGCGGCATGTCTCAGGAACGTCCACGAGGATGCCATTTTCATCTTTTAGAGCGTTAACTTGCTTACAAGCCTGATGGGGAAAAAACTCCCCAGAAGCATTAATCACAAATAATCCTCCAATACCAAGACGAATACAAACACGAACTATTTTATCCGCCATATTAGATTGAGTAAATGACAAGGACTGGTGCCTAGTTTTGACCTCAGCCCCAGATCCTTCTGGACGATATCTCACAGGCCGCCCAGCCGCTAGGTCGGTGTTGCTGTGTTAATAAATTGCTGTTTCCTTGCTTCTGGGAGGCCAACCCATCAGAAGGCTTTGAAATATATTGTAAAAGGTAGCAGGGCTGTGCTCTAGCAGTGCTCAGTGACCCCTGGCAACGTACTTAGACCTCTTCACGGTGGTGAGGGCATGCTAGGTAACCTGGACAAGATGGCCGGGAAGTGAAAAGTTTGTATGGGAATTCAAAGTCAACTAATTCTTCCTAATTGAATATATTGGTCATTTTCTTTTTGCAAACTTTAACTAATGAACTTAACGAAACTATACACTAAATGTGGAGAGCAAAGCAGTCCTTTGTCGCTTTTTAGAGAAACGTGACTTCTTTCATACATTATGTGTAATTTTTGTGTCATCAGATAAGAGAAAGTGTATAGAAGAACTCAACTTTACTAAAATGCAACAATGGACTGCTATACACTCCAGATTTAATGTGTAGCGTCTTTAAGTTACATTTGTCAAGGGGAAAGTGACAAACACATTCAATAAGCAAGGATTAGTTGATTTTGTATTCCATTACAACCGTAAAGGGGTCTATAGGCCTGCTCTCGCTCGGGCAACTAAGATATCAGAGTTTTGTCATCAAAATGATATGCTGGGCAACCTTAATGTTACAGGTTAAAAACGCTATGGGCTTCTTTAAACTATTCTAAAAGCACTGCTACAACTAGTTATTTATTTATTTATTTATTTATAGTAAATAAAGGCTAATAAACATGTTATATCAGAGTGGAAGTACACAAGTCATTGCCGTACTTATACATGTAGATCACTGAGGTAGGAACAGGTTGTACTGAACTATAGTTGACCCTCCTCATTTTGGCCGTCCCAATACCTCCCGTCCCGTCACCTCTATTACGCAGCCATCAAGCACTTGATACACTTAGTTTGGCTTTATTTCAAGAATATGATGAAGGGAAAATAATACAGTCTAAAAAAAGGTGACAACGGATTGTGGACCAGTAATGCTGCTGCTCCCTTCGTCTGGTTGTCTCAAAATAAAGTGATGTTTCTGCTAAAGATCATGCTGTGATGGCAATTTAAGACGGACCTCTACTGAGTGGCCAACCTCCATAAGTGGCCACTTGCCAGTACCCTGAGGATGGCTGCTTAATCAGGGTCCGAAATTAACTTTTTAATACGGGCGCCGACTGGCGATCAAGTATAAATTTTTGGTCGCCAGAGGGCAAATTGTGGTCGCCAAAAATTTCCCCTCCCTTTTTTTTTTATCAAAGTTACAACACGAATAAAAAATGCATGGTATGGACGTTTTTATGCTCAAAAATTGCACTACTCCCGCTCCCGATACTAGAAAGCAACCATACGTGTACGAATGAAGTCTTATTTTTTTCCACAAATTACTTTTTGGAGATATAAAGCTATCTGACCTAGAATGTAGGAACAGAAAGCTGTCTGCCCATTTCTGCACTGATCATATCAAAACTCTATTCTCTTCCCATAACTACCACGAAACACGAAACATAAATACGAGTCAAGCCGCCATGTTGCTTGTACCAGGCCAGAACTGTGCCACATTACTCTACATAATGTACTTACCGTATTTCAGCTATGGAAAACAACATGGCGGCTTGGAAACGTAGAACTCGTATTGATCGTAGCTGTTGTGGAGGTATTACTACAGGAAGATTCGTTTCACTTTTAATTTAAAAAAATCAGCAGGACAAAAAGTAAGACACCTGTTGGCAAATAGCTTCGAAGTTTCTCCGAACGTCAAAGTCCACAATAACAACCAGCCCTAATTCTAACCCTTTACAAGTCACTAGCTGGCGACCAGCTATGAAATTCTGGTCGCCAGGACTGAATTTCTAGTCACATTGGCGACCAGGAAAGCGCAATTTCAGACCCTGTTAATGAAGGTTCAACTGTAGACACAGAAACAAAATAAAAATACTGTATATCCCCAGCACCATCGACCCCTAAGGGCCTTCAGATCATGTTAGCACTATGAGTGCTCCGATTTTTAGTCTTTTTTCCACTTTTTATAACCTGGGATCACCTAGCCTGCACCATGGATGAGACTAAACCTCTGATTAAGTCTGTCTCTGAAACAGCACCAAAATCCTCGTTCTGGGGCTCCCTTTGTGTACCAGGATTTGAGTATGTGTCATGATTAGCCTGTTAAAAAAGCTGCTACTGTCAATTTGCCAATCAGTTTGAAGAGAAAGCAGAACATATTTCCAGTAATTTGTTGAGTCCCTTTGGGGCCCAGAACAAAGATATTGGTGCTGCTTTGCTGAAGTTACTAACTAGGGTTAGATTAGATCTTTGATGGACGCTAGGGATCACCTAACCTGTCAGCAGTGGGTCAGCAAAATTCTGGAAAATGCGGCTGCAAGCAGGTAAATGATTCCCTGACATGGCTGCTGATGAACACTGCCCTTATGCAGCTACAGTGTATAATGCATTTACAGGTTTTAAATTGCCAGTAAATGTTATATGCTGTAGCCAAAGAGACAGAGAGATTTTTTTGTCAAAGTTGGTAGTAAGTTGGCAAATTTTATTTAACTATGGGGAATGAAATTAGAGCTTTTGCCAACATTGATCATAACAATGAAAATCCTCTAGGACAATGCATCCTTTTCTTGTGAAAAAATAATCCACGCTGCCCCTCAGTTAACTTGATACTGTTTATCATTCTCTGAAAAGCAATTAAATAAAACAAGTTAGAATAAAAAAGAAATGATTTTGAATGCACTACTTTATTTTGCCAACAAAGGATGTCTCAAAACTTTTTTTTCTTCATGCAAGAGTCATATTCAATGCAAAACACCAGAGGCAACAGAAAGAAAAAAAAACTGTCTTGAAATTATGCTTTCTGTGTATGCCCGAACTTCACAAGCTAAAATTTTGCATCTGGATCAAAATGCTGCAAAGTGTACGACCTTTAAAAGGCTTTATGGTAAGTTTTAGCTCCTTATAGCACATCAGTTACCAAAAAACCACTCGTCTAGCAGTAAATGGCGTAAATTTTTTGGAGAAGCCTGGAAGGGGGCAGGGGGAGGGGATGGCTCATTTGAAGGAGTAACCTTAACACTCATTTATATATTTAATGAATTCATTTATCTGTACAGTTTTTAACTTGTGGATTATGCGTAGCATAAGGAACAAGTTATTGTGGGCACTGCGATATGCAAATGTGTCACTCAGATGTAGACACCTTTCGTAAATCAGTTGACCCTGCACGAAAGTGACCGATATCAAAACGACAACTGTCATAGATCTTTCCCGTTCCACAATGTGCTGATTTTGTACATCGCAGAGGAGTCACAGGACCATGGTATTCATGTGGACTTTGAATGTTTCAAATTAGCACTATGGCCAACTTTGAGACAGGAGTTTATGAACTGTTGAAGCTTTTTGACTCGTCAAGGCAATAAACACGATGAAAAGACCAGCAATAGCTGGTCCAAGCTCACGATTCTGCCTCATGATTCCACACGAGTCTCACGATTTTTTTCTGTCGTTGAATCATAACTATTGATTATTGATTGCCAGGAATCGCTTCAAATGTGACGAAATGAGTTAAAGTACGGCTTTAACTGTCAAAACCATGCTTGTTTTCCTCGAATGTATCTTTCAATTCTCCATAAATAAAGCTCTTACCGGCTTCAAACAGCGTTGACTGGCAGAATTTCATGGGCAAAAGTGTTAAAGATGATTAATTATCGAGGGTAATCAATATTAGTTGTCATGGCGCAATAGATAACATGTTGACCTTACACTTCAGAGGTCCGGGATTCAACTCTCCCCATTGGAGACTTTTTTTTTTCTTAAAGCCCCATTTTCATTTTTGGACAGACTTAAAACATAACGGTAGACTAATAATTATTGCAGGTTCAATATCAACTTTCATTTCTAAAATACAGCAATTAATAATCCACAACTTAGCCTTAGGCACCCTTTGATTAATATAAAGCACCTTTCATCATCTGATCCACAATAACTTCCACTTTTCTTAACCTGTCCAGTAACTTTGGATGAGTGTAGCCTTCTGAAGTTTTCCTTTGAGGAGACTGTGGCCTTGTTGTACCCCTTTCATGCAACAACCTCATAAAGGAGTTAAAGTTTATTGTTTTTAACATCCAGTCGGCTCCACCCTCGGCTACATTCAGGTCACTTCTCGCACACATCTCATCTGCTTTGAATTCTTGATAATGATTTAGATATCGTTGTGCCTTCCAATAACAAAGATAACTGAGGAAACACACAGAGATTTTGATAATGCCATCTACAAAGACTGAAGCTCTAGGAATGACTCTTCGGGTCGAGTTGGCAATTTCAAATGTCACATACAACCAGGAAGGTGCTAATAAAATTTGCGGTGCTAAATCCACGCACTTTATATGACTGAGCTCATGGCCGATGAGGAATGCCACGTTATCATCAGACATGATAAGTGTGTCTTTCAATTTAGCACCGATCTTGCCTTCTAAATCAAGAGGTCCCTTACCACTGTTCATATTGGTGATTTGTCTAAACCTTGCAATATCTTGTTCTTGCTTGAAAAAGAAAGACAAAGGCACTCCAATTACAGCACCGTTGGGAAGCCACGTTGCTCCAGCAGACATGGGAAACAGAGACTTGGACACGAAAAATGTGATCTTTTCACTCTGATTGACCCCAATTTTGGGAGCAATCCTTTCGAGCTGTTCTCTGCAACGATCTGGTACCTGCATTTCTGTCGAGTTCACTTTGAGTTCCATAAGCCTCTTAACGTATTCGTGTGGATAAATGTGTGGAAATGCCTTAACAGTAAGTAACGTTCCAGCTGCCAGGCCAACTACAACGCGTACGACTTTTCTAGATGCCATTCTATGAGGAAAAAAAGAGAGCCAACATGGACAGCTTAAACAAAGATGGCGCCTAGGTCGAGTTGGGCCTGGGTTTCACTAGGTCCCAGTATTCTGTTCCACTTCCTCGTCCTTCCGCGTTGAACAGAAACAATCCACACATTTTTAGATTCAGTGTATGTGAATTTGATGATGCTGCTGTTAATACTCTCGACAGTTATTGTTGCTTCCTTACTAGCTGGCTTTATTTATTACTGGTGAGTGTGTTTATGTGTCAAGGATTCTTATAAACTACTAAATGAACGGGGCATCTAATCATTGAAGTAAAAAATGAAAAGGACATCAATCAAACGTTCCATTGCCTTTATTGCTAATAATGCTGGCGCCGGCCAGTTGTTCAAATGGTGGATAACGCTTTTCAGTGGAGAAATCGAAATTGGCAGGTCTTAGTTTTCTAGTTTTGGGGAGTGGGGGGGTCTGAATTTTCCAGATTTGGGAGGGGGGTGGTCTGAGTTTTCTGGGCCTGGGTTTTCCAAATTTGGTGCATGCGGGGGAAGGGGTCTTGGAGAGGGGGGTATCTGAGTTTCCTGGGTCTGAGGTCAGGAGTGGTACTCCCTTATATAAGCTATATACTAGGTATATGCCACCCCAAAGGGCAGGTTTCTTGCACCATTTCGGTCTGAAAACGGGTATGGTTTTCTAGGGAATTATGAGAGTGTATGAATGTATTTATCATTAAAATTCCAAATGAGTAAGAAAGAAAGAGAAATATACAAATTTGAAATTTGTTGCTCTTCTAATCAAAGTATAAATGATGACATAATTTCTTAGAGGCCAGGTCTGAAAATAGGGGTTTGTTTGGTTTGAAATAGGATCAGTATTTGGAGAACTGGGAGGCACAGCCTCCCCCCCGCCCCCCCCTCCACCCCCCCACTTCCCCATCAAGAATTGCTAGGAGTAACCCCAACCCAGAAAGAAACCTTTATTGAGTGGCTACTTGCCACCTCCCCGAGAATGCCCTTAAAAGAGGTTATTAAACTGGTTTCCAGCTCAGTTTGCATTACTGAGTTATAGATAAGCACAGAAAAAGTTTAAGAGCTGCTGAAGGAGGCAGCTGAAAACAAAGTAAGCATCTTGATGAGTGCTTAGTTAACCTTCCAGGTGTATCCATGACTCAATAGTGCACAGCTGTAGAGCTATTGGTTATGATAATTTATAAACTAAACTAGCTATATGTATGTTATTATGTGTGTATGTTATAAATTATGTGTGCTCACCCCGTATTTGTCCTAAGTGATTTTTGCAGATTACCTTGTAATTTCAGGGGGAAAATCTTTGAGAAATGCTTCAAAAACATTTATTGAAGGTATTGACTGGCCCTGTCTTCATAGGGTGACCAAGCTTTTTGCAGGGTGCACCCATGGGTTAAAAGTTGATGGTTATTTCCCATTTAACCTGAGATCAGGCCCAATTTTAGCCATTCTCATACATTCTCTCTAACGGCTACTGCTAAAATTGGGCTCTGTTTTTGTTTCGCCTTGCCTGCCGGAATGTTATTACAAAGTGAAACGAAAATTGAGCCTGATCTCAGGTTATTTCCCATTCAGAATGACTGCTTTACTTTTGATTTTTTATAATCTATATTCTCTTAGTTCAGTGATGATCTTCACACATTTGGCTGGTGAATTGCTAGCCACTATCACCAACAATCTCTCTTCAGGACTCTCACAGTCCATTGTGCGGCTGACATAACTCAAGAAATACTGAGTTGAAACCATGTTTTTTGTCATCCTTTGTTCAGTTTTGCATTATTCTAAGTGTGAGAAAAAATGGCCAAATAGAAGAAACGCTTTTCCTCTAAAGGCAATGTTAATCTCCCAAAAACATGCACAAAATGGATCAAGAATAACAATACAAAATAAAACAGTATTCTTTTCTATAATCCAGGCTGCCTGGTGGAAAAATTGCGACTGGGGACACCTTCTTGAAGGTGCCCACTTTGTCTCTTGAACTGGCACTAAGACAATATGATGATTTCTTAGTTTACATCCACTGCCAACATCAAACTATCTTAAGTGCAGTCAAGTGTTTTGCTGAAGGTACAGAATGGCCATGTGTTATGGTTGGAAGTGCATTTGAAGGTTGTTGTCTTCCAAGGAATTTACACAGATGGGAAGAGTGTGCAACTCACTTTGATTTCCTTGTTTGTCTGCCAACACCAAAAGCTGGAGAGTCCACTGGAAACACTTTACAGTATTTGCAGCAAAATGGAAGGCCACATCAAGTAATCCTGAAACTGTCTGACCCATCCATCGTATTTTCAGATTACATTCTCGGTGCCAGTGATAGTGTGGTGTCAAACTTAAGGGGTTGCTCTCATTTTCTGCATGAATGTAGTGATGGATTTTATCTAAAAAAAAGTTTCATGGAAACCATTGAAGGAAAAATCAAGAATTCCTTGGGTAAGGTCCTTGCACAGAAACCAGGTGGGATGGAAATGGTAGCAAGGGACAGCAAAGAAAATTGCACAGGCCCCTGCGCATCATTGCGTGCCTCATTTTTCAAGGCCATCAATGAAAGATTAGATATGTTGCCTCTAGATCCAGACACATGGTCAGGGGATGCAATGACAAATGCTCAAATGATGTGGGTCAACCTTACTAACTGGAGCACCCAGTTTTGGCCCGCTAGAACGTTTAATGTGTATCCAGCCTTTCAATGTGAATGGCCTGAAGATGCAAAAATCATGTGGCTTGAAAGAGATAGATTTTGGCCTAGTGAAGCCATTGTACAAGAAATAGGACAGTCTTACTGTTATCTTCTTCCTTTGTGGAACAATTCCAGAAATAACCATCTGGCAAACAAGGAGATAATGGAATTGCAGATTACCTTTGGCACATCAGAGTACTTGTTATTCTCAGAAACAGGACCAAAGGAGAGGCAGTGTGTGGTGATTTTAAAAGCTCTAATTGAAAAGCATTCACTGAACTTTCAAATTTTATCATCGTTTGTCATGAAGACAGTCCTTTTCTGGTATTTACAATCAATCCCTCTAAGTCAGAGACAAGGTTTGGGAAGAGGCGAATTACTTGTGAGACTCCTGGACAATCTAATTTGTTTTTTGAATGAGAAGAACTTACGTCACTTTTTCATTCCTAGTGTTAACCTACTGGATAGCTTTGATTCAGTTGAAATCAGTAATGCACTTCGAGATGTGAAGAAAGTAAGGAGAGACTTGCTTGATCATCTGTCTGAGCTCTTTCAGTTGGAGGGCTCGAAAAGACTAAACGAAGATTTTGTCAATAAAGTTCTTTCTTTCATTTGATGCAAAGTTGTAACGCGAGAGAGTTGAAACGTTATTCTGTATTTTTTTTCACATTATTTTTGTATATTTATCGTCAATTTGTAATCACTCAAAATAGAAGTCTGTTCTTGATCCATTAGCACCCAGAGCAACAACTAGGACAACAACTAGATTCGGATAAAAAATATGTGAAAAGAAACGTAATGCGTAATAATTATTATTGGGCTGCCTGTGGGAAAGCCCAAATAAGTTCTGAGTAGCGCGTTTTTCGAAAAAAGACAAAATGTCGGATGCATAACCAAGCAGGCGTTGTATGTCCCGTCCCACCCGCAATGGGACGATAACTGGGATAAGGGGGATATTAGTTTCAGATAAAATCAAACAGACTTGAAACTATTTATGAACTCTTTAATAGGCCACTGTATCGCGCACCTGGTAGACCAGTGTACCCTAATTATGGGGGCCTTCTGTGTTTATAGACTCAGGTGAATATGATTCGTTACAATTTCAAATGAGTAGATTTAGATTACAGTCAAACCAGGTCAAGCGTTCCCGTCGCTAACGAACTAATGAATTCATTCACGGAAAAATGATTTCGTTTGTTGATTCAATAATCCATTCATAAAATGAACAATCCAATAGTCATATTTAGCCTCGATTCCATAATCGAATGTTGATTCGATTACTGTTTTTTGAAAAATTACACTTTCCACAAGTTGACCTCAGAATTTTGTTTTTTCCTCTTTTTTTCTGAGAGTCGAGTGCTGGCGAGTTCTGAAGTTCAAACCCAAACAAACTGTTACATGTACGCCAGTTTGCTGCCAATAATCAGTGCAACAGACCTAGGCCTGACCTCTTAGAAAACACGACGGTCAAACTGAGGTCAGTGTATGTGCGGTGATTGGTGGATTTCGATCCTCGGCCTTTGTCAGTTTCTTTGCGTTTGCGGTCTGTCTATTCTAGCTGTTATTTTGATTAAATGCAATGAAAAACGCAATCGTAAACGGCAGGAAAAGGGAAGCAAATACGATTGAACACAACAGACAAGAATAAAGAACAGGTAGATTTTGTTCATAAACCAAATCAACCTTTGATTATTGAATCGAGGTACAATTTGACCGTCGGATTATTCATTTTATGAATGGATTATTGAATCAACAAACGAAATCATTTTTCCATTAATGAATTCATTAGTTTGTTAGCGACGGGAACGCTTGACCTGGTTTGACTGTAAACATGCTGTTTTAATCAGTTTACCACTTCCTTTGCATTTTTATAAAATAGTTTTCCTTGATAGTTTTCTAACTTACAGTCTTTAATTTTATTTTTGTAATAATCGCGACTTTTTGCAGGTGTTTTGCAAACCAGAGGACACTACGACATCTTGAGCTTGAAAAAGCGTTATTCAAGTATGACAATTTTGTCCTGCTCAACATGACCCAACACAAATTAATTTTCGAAGCTGTTAAAGAAGAACGGATAATAAGCCAGCTTCAAAGATGTGTTCTGCCAGTAGGGAGCATGTTTGAGGGTTCACACATCGCAGAGTGCCCAAGCGATGGTGGCATTTCACAAGAAATGGATTTTATGCTTATTTTACCGGACGTGACTGCCAGTGAAAGAGACGATGGAGTTTTGCAGTGTTGTTCAATAGAAGGGCCCAATCCCGGCTATGTCAATTTGAAAGTGCTGGATGCTACACGCATTACGCTGGAGGACACACTCGTTATGCAGGATATAATTAGGGACCCTATGGCAATGTTTTACGAGGTACATAACGACGAACTGTTTCTTTCACATAAATTTGTCAGGGTATTTGAAAGACGAGTAGAATATGCAGTGACCATGGTGATGGGAACAAAATTTGCCAGTGCGAGAGGTCTCGAACTTGGTATGAAGCGGAAAAGTGTCGCTGATCTTTACCCAGTGATGACAATTTTCTTCAAAGAACCGATTCATTGTCTTATCTGGCCTGACTCTACGACTTGGCCTGATTGTGCTTTAGGAGCGCTGTTTGACACGTTATCGATTATCCAAGACCGGCAGCGTGACATTTCGTGGCAAAATCAAATCATAGACATCGCACCCGCCATATTATGCGACGTCCCTGTGAATGTCAAACACTCTTGGATAAAACGAAAAAGGTTCTGGCCTTGCCAAAGTATAGTAGAAAAAATCTCAACTCTCCCATGTTACCTACTTGCCAAGCCACACCCGTTTACCTCAAACAAGCTTTTAGAGTGGCGATTTAGCTTTAGCTCAGCGGAGTTGCTTCTCAGTTCGGCTATAAAACCTTGGGAAAAGCAGTGTCTTATGGTTCTTAAAGCACTGAGAAGAAAATACCTTCAAGAACCAAAGGTTATTGCGTCTTACCATTTAAAAACTGTCCTTTTCCATGTATTAGAGTCCTTGCCTCGTCGTAAAAGAGAATCTCTGAGCCGAGGTGTCTTCCTGGAGAAACTTCTGGATCAAATTATTTACTGTGTAAAGAGCAAAAACTTGCCCAACTTTTTTATCCCAGAAAATAACATGTTCCGCCACTGCGAAGATGCCGATCTTTCCACAGTCCTTTTAAAGCTTCAAGACATGAAAGAGAATTTGCTGGCTTACCTTACAGAGGACTTGTTCACAACATCTGTTACGGAGGAAAGAGAAGAAGGAGAATTCCAAGAAACATACTGGGGAGTTATATAATTAGCAACACCGAGGAAGATGTTTATGAGGCTGTACGGCCACGCCCATAAGGTGTTTCGTTTCTCATCACCCTCTCTCAAAAAAGGGGGTCGGTCGGTCGAGCAAAAAAAGGAGAGAAAGGCGGGATCGTGCTGTTAAACCATGAGAGAGAAAGAAATCTAAGAAATTTCTATGGATCCTTATTTTAACACCAGAAAGTTAAGAAAACGTAATAATATTATTATTAAAGATTAGAAATATTGACTAAATTACTATTATTTTCACAGTGGAAAGGATTTTTTGCTTTAAAATTCATTATGCCCTAAAAACGGGAACTACTGACAAGTCAGGCAATAGACTGATGAATTGATTGTCTTTTATTTGATATATCCTCTTTCACCAATAACTGATTGAAACCTCAAAGTTTCCTTTCCTTTAACTGAATAATCTGGGCCCAGTTGCTCACTTAAGTAGGTCACTTACAAATCCGTGATAGGTATACGTACGGGTGTTGCATGGAACGCACTTACCACTCTCGTAAGTTTCTGTTTTACGTGGTAACTTACGGGCTCACTTAAGGGCACACGTAACCTTGATATAGTACTTTATTAATGATTCACTCTTTTTTTAAGCTAACCATCGGTGAGTGTAAAGAAAGTTAAAAGTCGTTTCGAACACTTTTAAGCCTCTCAAAAAATGAAATTTGCATGCAAACGTTATTTTTGTTCAATATCTACTGAAAATGATAGTTCTTCTTCTTTTTTCAAAAACGTGTACATCAGAGGTTAACAAGGCGCATTAGAACGAATTTTGTGAAGAAAAATACTTTTTTTCACTTCTCAGTAAAAGATCTCGTTAAATTTAGTAAAAACCGTAACGATACGGGACCTACATAGGTCCCGTAAATTTACGTGCTATTTTTCCCGTAAAAAAAGGTTTATGCAACACCCGCAATTTCTGTTGCATAAACGACACTTAAGTGAACACTTACGAAAATCGTAAGTACAACCACTTAAGTGATTTCATGCAAATGACTTAAGTTACGAGTGCACGTACGTGTACCCGTAGTTGGTACCGACGTTTTATGCAACCGGGCCCTGAGGCCTAAACTATAATCGTACCCCCTCCCCTTCCCCCTCAAAAGAAACATTCCCCTACATCTCAGTCCTCTCTTAGCCTTTTTACCTGTAATATACTAGTAATAAACAAACGTTAATTAGGGAGTGAAATTGCGGTCGTTTCGCCCGAAAGTCAATTCGCCCGACGGCGTTCGCCAGGACGTAAGTCGATTCGCCTGTTGATATACATCACTCTACAATTTGATGGACATACCTTTCGAGATGTTATTTTAGTTAACCTTGGATTCCACATGTGCAGTCACTGTGTGTCTATTCATGCTTATTCCCTTTTTTAGGCTTAAAGAACGACAAATACGCTTCGGGGAAATCGAAACAGTCTGAGCGAAGAGCTATCGGGCGAAACGACCTGATACCAGGGAGTGTGGGTGAGATCGATCGAAGGTGAAAATGCTCTTGCTCTAACTCTGCGCTTTGCGTGCTATGTATTCCAGTCATTCTTGTTGAACGTCCAAACGAATGTTGACTACAATTAAAACCCTCCGTGATGCTTAATACTGTAAAAAGCCTGAGATTTGGATTGCGGATTCCTCTGGTCGCCTGCGATCATTTTTCTTGCGTGAATGAGGAAACTTGCGACCCTTAAAACAAACTTTACAACACTTTCCCATGAAATAATAAGAATTCCCAATTTCTAACGAATCATTCTCAAATTTGTTCCGCCGGCTTTGCGTAAAGGTTCAACAACGCGAGTTTTTATTCCGGGACTCAGAATAGGTATACCCCAACCCTCCAACAGTGCGTTATTAGCGGATACCAAGGCTCCCTCGGAGTAGGCTCGGTACGGGTTGTATGCACTGCCTACAATGTAAATCTGTTTCCTAGGAAATGGCTTCTTTGCCCAATTCTCAACTCTTCTCATCGACACGTTACATCCGGGCCTCTGTAGGTACCTGCGCAAAATGCAAAATAGCAAATACAGCAAATGTAATTAAATAAACTGTAGCAGATCTGGCAGTATATTAATTGTACATTTACCGACCAGACAACAGTTTTCCAATGCCCATTAGCAATGGGCCTTTGTCACACGGTGGCCATTTTGTCCCGAGAGACTAAAGTAGTTTTGTTTTACCTGTCTAGCCTCGCTTCCAAGTTTTTCACTGCGAGGTCGACGGTGGTAAAACAAAGCTTTTTTCAGTCTCTCGGGACAATATGGCCGCCGTGTGAATACATGGGTAGCCCATAGACTCCATCTGTGCATGCCAGTCTAGCCTGCGAATACAACCGTCTGTCCTCGTTCCTCAACGTTGGGGACGCTTCGCGGACAGGACGTCTGCGCCACAAAGACCGAAATTCCATACTGATTATGCGAAGCAATGATTGCTCAATAAATCTGGTAGTCATTGGATTAAAATCAATATAGGGAATTTCTGTAGGTGAAGCACAGACGTCTTTCTAGCGAAACGTTCCTAGCGGTGACGGCTGTATTCGCAGGCAAGCTCAAACCCCAACTGGAAAATTTGATTGTTTAATCGTTTTTTTTTCTTTTTGAGAAGGTAAACATAATTTATTTCGGGCAAAGTTTATCCCAAAATAGCATGAAGAAGAAGAATTATTGTAACAAGACAAAATCAGTATGCTTTCGGGCAAAGTTTATCTCAAAATAGCGTGCGAGAGACAGAGCTAGAGACCAAAACTTTCTCGCGATGAATGCGAGAAGAAACACCGTAAAAAGACAAAATCAGTATGCTTCTTACCAGGCTCCCTCGTTCCAGTACTTGTAGACTGTTTCCAAGGGCTTAGGAACTGTCATGTTAAACTTATACTCAATAGCACGATGAACTTCCAGGTCAACTAGTGACTTGGAAACTGAGTTTAGGATGCTTCCCCATTTTTCGCCACACTCGCCGTCTTTATACGCAAGGTGCAGCACCGCTTCGCCATTTTTACCGCGCCCACTAAAGAAAACGAAAGAGAAAGGTCACTTTCTGGGATAAGAGAGCGAATGGTAAATAGTTGATAAATTCTAATCGGAGCGGCAAAAACAGATATTGATCTTCAGTATGTGGGAAATTTGGAGAAACGTGACTTTAAGGTCACGTGATTGGTTCTTGCCTTCTTTTAGGCGAAGTATACCCATCAGTCTACAGAAGATTAACGAAGATAATAAAATCGAAGAGGTTGACGAGACATATAATAAAAGAAGTTGTATAAAAACTTCAAGTCTTAGTACTAATTTAGGTTTCTAGGTTTTGCTTTCCTTTGGAATGATCCTGATCAGGTTCAGCGATCCGAAATCACTTTGATCGTGGTAGTTCAAATGAACCTATGAATCCTTTTCAAGAGTGAATTCTTCGCTCCTTGAATTTGATGTATCATGATCTTTGCGATCACGGATCATTGATTCTGATCCAGATCATCTCAAAAGAAAGCAACCTACGGATGTTACAATGGTCACTTTTGGTGGCTTAGTTAAAAGAATTAACGTTCTGTAGTGGAATTTTGGTTTTGATTTTTAGCACTGTAGATTCGTCAGTACGCCTTTCTTCTGTGCTGTTAGTCTTCTAGAGTTCTCATTGACATCAAGCCGAACTTGACTAATCACAGAGCGTGCCATTCACCTGTGAGGAAGGGTCCATCCAAGGCAATCACTGTTAGAAAGGAATCTCTCCATGGGGTACAATTGCGTTGCTTCGTCCTTAATGTCTTCCCACCACGCCCTTTCGTAAACTGCCGCCGCTTTGAATGCCGGGAAGGCCTTGATAGATTTAAACTCCTCTTGTTGTTGAATCATCTGTGCCACGCGACCACGAATCTTTTTAAAAGACCCTGGAGGAGCAGCAACCACGAGCTTTTTTGCTTTAATCTTACCAGTTGATGTTCTGAGTACAAAAATGTTTTTTCTTTGGTTTATCGATGAGATTTCACTTCCAGTGTAGATCTTTGCTCCAAGTGCTTTGGCAGATTCCTCGAGAGCATTTGTGATGGCAGACATTCCTTTTACGGGGCGGATTTCGTTCCCTGTAAAATCCTCGTCTAAGAGCTTGTAGTACTCTACTACACCTGTAGCACCTGTTGAATTGCATATCAGAAGACGTTATGACTCCGATCCCATCTAAAACCAAGTCTTACAATCCATTCAACCCTTTCAATCTTAGATCGAGGTATATGGTGAGATGAATAGACCAGTTTACAGTTGTGGGCTTAGTATCCGAGCCTTTGAGTGAACGTGAGGCTGAGGTTGACCTTGTTTTGATACAAACCTCTTTCGTTTCTTATAGAAATTATACTAATACTTATAAAACTACTTCAACATAATTTACTTATTAAAACAGGAAGGGATGTATCAACTTCAACCTCCTTTCCACCTGTAATGGACAAATTGTTTGAGTGTCTCAATTTTCAAAGCGTATAAAAAATCTTTAATTATTTTTACAAAGATATTTCCGAAATCAAGATTCCACAGGTAAAACAGCCCAACTTGGAAAAACGTTTTCTGCAGTAGAAAATAAAATCTAAAAAAGCATTACAAACGTCATATGATGATGTTAATTAAAAGCAGTCAAGAAATTGACAAGAAAAGAGTAAGATACTGTAAAGTAACAAACTGATCTTAACCCTCGGACGTACAAGCAAAGTTATACTCCTGCCGTGGCACAAGGGGGGAGTTTTTGATCTGTTGCAATATTTCGAAATGATTTTGCCTTCAGTGGAAAGCCTTTGTTCTTCTCCACAAGATGAGGTATATTTTGTGGATGAGGGTGCTGCTGGAGGTCTGTGACGTCACCAAACATGGTCGTCATCTTGGATTTTATCAAGAATTAGAAATCAGGTAAAAACAGTGAGAATTAATGCTTTTTTGCGCTTAACTTGTGAAATAACTTTGCATCATTTTATTCACAGGCTTTTCTTTTATTCCTGAAAGAAGTTGAAAAACTTCACTCACAAATGGCCTGACTACCTGCTACTTATGACATCGTATCTCTGACCATCACATCACCTCCCCCCCACCTCCCCCCAATGTGTACGTCCGAGGGTTAATACTCGCCTCCTCTTAAGTCGCCTTCATAACCAAAGATATCAAAGTAAAATTCCGATCCCTCTGGCGTGAGAATATTCTGTTGGTAGGTCTGAAAAGTGGCAAATCTACCCGCTTCTCTCACGTGCTCTTCGTTGAAAAGATATTGATGCATTTCACTCCAGGTCATATTCTGGAACTTGCTTTTTAGTAGAGTTGGAAAGGACTGTTTTTTGATTTCGTGGTCCTCGCGAGATGACTGTCCTCGGGTCTCAGTACGCGAGTTTTCGTAAAAATTCCACTCCCTGTACGGAATGGACAACCGTTCGAGAATGTTCCTGGATAGCGGTAAAAAAAAATATAAACATAGTTCAGATATTCCGCTCCAATATTAGCGGACTTTGCGCTGTAAGCTCAACAACTTGAGCTGGAATGAATGTCATGACGTCGTGCCTTTTGGACACCTATAATCCCTTATACATATGACTCAGTCGTCAGCTATCACATAATTTGAGAGATGCTACCGAGTTGAAAAACACACGAATTAAGGAAATTGTCAAATGAAAAACACAGAGATCCCTTAAATACCACTCTACGCGAAAAATATCATATTGTTTTACAGCAGTATAAGAAACTACTCGCACATAAAAGAAATGAATATTACAACAATAAACTCTCAGAATTAGAGGATACAACGTACAATTTGGATACTAAAAAATTTTGGAATTGCTTAAAATCAATGGATGACACTATAAAATACAAAGACACTCCACCAATTGCAGAAGAGAATTGGATGAATTATTTCCAGTGTCTACATTCTAATAAGCCACTTACTTCTGAGCAACAGAAAGTTGTCAATGAGTTAAGAACACGAGAAGACGTCTTAATGCAATCACGACCTCTAGATTACTTCATAACAGAAGCTGAAATAAGCAAGGCAGCAAGAAAATTAAAGAATAACAAATCTGCATACTCCGACAAAATAAGAAACGAAATGATTAAAGCTAGCTTACCAACACTGCTACCTGTTTACCATAAACTTTTTAATACTGTTCTTAACTTAGGAACAGTGCCTAAAAATTGGTGCAACGGTCTTATAACTCCCATATTTAAATCTGGCATAAGAAATGACCCATCAAATTACCGCGGGATTTGTGTTTCTAGTTGTCTAGGAAAGTTGTTCTTTTCAATTCTAAACCAAAGACTTCTTGAACACGTCACTTCGCTGAACATACTCCATAAGTCTCAAATCGGCTTCTTACCTAAAAATCGAACATCAGACCACCTCCTAACATTACGAACTCTTATAGACAAGTACGTACACTGTCACGGTGAGAAAGTATACGCTTGTTTTGTTGACTTTAGAAAAGCCTTTGACTCAGTCTGGCATGACGGACTTTTATATAAATTATTACAAATTGGTGTAGGGGGATGTTTCTATAAGTTAATCCAAAACCTATATTCAAACTCTTCGTGTGCATTGAAAATAGGTACGAGTCAAACAAAATCTTTTAGCTTCTCACGGGGCGTACGCCAGGGCTGTATTTTAAGCCCCTTACTTTTCAATTTATACGTTAATAACTTACCGTCCGCATTTCAAAATACTTTATCAGACCCTATCATCCTTCCAAATGGTACCAAATTAAATTCGCTTTTATATGCTGATGATTTAATTATTATATCACGATCTAAAATCGGATTGCAGAACTGTCTCAACACATTATCCTCTTTTTGCAACTCTTGGATGTTAGATATAAATTCCAAAAAGACCAAAGTTATGGTCTTTCAAAAACGAGCGAAGAAAAACTCCAATCTAGAATTCCATATAGGTAAAGAAACCATTGATACTGTCCATGAATATACATATTTAGGAACCCGTATCTCCTCAACCGGTAATTTTAATATCTCCCTCGAACACCTGAAGGAGAAGGCTCTTCATGCTCTTTTTAGTTTAAGAAAACACACAAACTTTAGCAAATTAAAACCTTCTCTTGCTTGCAAAATATTTGAAACGATGATTTCCCCGATATTATCATATAATAGCGAAATTTGGGGTGTATATGTAAAACATGATTTTAAAGCTTGGGACAATACCCCAATTGAAAAAACCCACTTGAAATTTTGCAAGCGTTACCTAGAAATAAGCAATAAAGCTTCAAATGTTGCAAGTAGAAGTGAATTGGGACGGTTCCATTAATTATTAATATTTATAAAAACATCCTTTATTACATATTGTATCTTCAGCGTAAAAACGAGGATACTATTGTTAAACAAGCCTTTCGTACTTCGCTAGAACTTCACTGTAATGGTAAAAATAGCTTTTACAATAATCTTATGAAAATATCTGAATATTATGACCTCCCTGATTTTGATCCTAATAATTTAAGTGAAGCTAAGATCAAACACTATATAGATATAATAAAACAAAAATATATTGCATATTGGCAACATACAATCCATCATTCTAAGAAACTACAATTTTACAGCTTATTTAAACATGATTATAAAATTTCAAGTTATCTAGACTTAATTAGAAATTCTGCGAATAGGAAAGATTTAGTGAAAATTCGTATAAGTAACCACAAACTCATGATTGAAACTGGAAGATATAATCAAACTTCCCGCAACGATAGACTCTGTCCTATTTGTAACTCTGGTATAATTGAAGACGAATTTCATTTTCTCTTCCATTGTCCAAAATACTCAATCCCAAGGGAGAAATTCTACGATCAAATCCAACAAAATTTTGTCGATTTTGATCAGCTATCTTACACAGAATTAATAATTAAATTGATGAATTCACAGAATTTTTCCGTAAATTCACATTTGTTGAAATTTGTCTCATTATGTAATGATTTACGTAATAATTTGTTATCAAGTCATGCTGATGACACTTGATTGACTACAGTCATCATTGCATTATCATTGTTATGATTTGTTTGTTTGTTTGTTTGTTTTTATATTAAAGCTTTTGCAATACTGTAACTACATAATTATAGTCATGCAAATAAAGCTTATGTTGTTGTTGTTGTTGTATGGGCCGTTACCAGGAGTTAAGAGCCGAACTACTAAAACCGTGATAAACACCCAGAATTCAGAATTCTTCTTTGACGTTTTCACATTATAGATGTTTGTATCTTAAGCGAATCCTGGAGTATCTTTAGTGTCCCACCTGAACGTTTTTAGGGATTTGTTGGGGGTGGGGAGGGGGGGGTCTGAGTTGAGAAAGGACGAGATAATTAGGGAAGACAGGGATGCACGGGGCCCCAAGGAAACCCTGTCATCCCTGAGACAGAAGTTATAAGATTTCTTGATAATAATACAATGCTTGATTAGAGAGTCTTACCGAAGGTTGTAATTTGCCAGATCAATCCTCCAGGCGCCCAGGCCTAAAAAAAAAGAAACAGAGTTTAGGCAACGGCATGTTTACGTATCTTAAATTTTTTCAGTAATTTGACCGCCGCCCG
>OZ037775.1:65558216-65610716 GCA_964035525.1 Porites cylindrica
TAAAATTTTTGCTTGTGGAACCTAGAATCCGGAACATTTTTGCTTGTTAGCGGAATCTGAATCCTGGCTTTGGAACCTATAATTCAACTCAACGAATCGGGAATCCCGCTAACAATTAAAATTCCGGAATCCAAGTTCCCCTTCCAAAGAATCTAAACTCCAGTACTTGGAATCCGGACTCCACAGTGTGGAATCCAGAATCACAGATTGTCACTGGGCAACTCTAGGTTGAAGAGCTTGGCTCTTTTGTGAATCTTAAAACGCAGTCTAAGCCTGTTTTTTCCGCATGTCAGTTGTTGGCACGAACGGTCAACAGGGCGAAATATTTCAAATTTAGTGATATATAAAGACTGAAATTGCTCCCAAAGACGTCTAAGACAACGTTTGCTATCAACGCTGTTGTTTTGTAAAATCTTCGAAATTCTCAAAGCTTTTGTTGTAGAACGAAACATATACAAGGAAAGTTAAACGAAGAGTTTTTGTTGTTTTGGCACAGTACAAATTAAAAAGCTCATTGGATTTTCTGGTATGGTTGAGTTATGCAGGGGCACCCAACGCCAATTTTCAGAAAATATCTGTTCGGAAGACGATTTGAGATCTAGAGTTAACATTTGTTGTAAAATTTCTTGCTTGTCTGCCTCTCCTAGGATTTTCGAACATCTAAAAAATGGTATTATTGCCCATTCTTAACCTAAAAAGGTCACCTAGAATTTTCGGGAGCCTTTTTTCTGGCTGAAATTTTCGAAAAGGTAAGTTTTGATCGCTATAATTTTCGGATCACTAGACTTTCAGCTGGGAAATCCGAACAGATGAAGAATGTTTAGGGGATAAAAATATGCCTATATCTACCGTTATAGTATTATTTACTATAGGCCTTTTTTGTACGTGGCAGCGACATTTAAATAGCAAATTACCGAGAGGTAATCCAGCTAAGTGTAAAACTACCGACAAACCATAGAACGGATTAAAGAACTAAACTAAATTTAATAGCTTATTCATATACGTGTCCAGGGAGAGCTTAAACTACAGACAGTTGTGGGATGAAAGTTAAAATTTACGATTAGTTATGCATGAAGGCAAAGAATAAATCAGAGTGGAGTATAGAGGATATAGAGACACAGGGAAACGATTGTATTTTCTTGATTGTATTAATTATTTTACGAATTGTATCTTTCAACATTATCAAGACCTATCAAAGCATCCATGTATGCATCTCACATTTTTGTTCTCTTATAATCTTATGCTATTCACTTGTAAAAATATCAAAAACGGTCAAAGGATTATTTAATAGGCCATTTCCGAGTTCTCCGGGCCTCTGTTTCAAAACGAGGTTAAAGGAGCTGTGTCACGAAATTCAACCAAATTAGGAAATCACAAAATGCTCGTTAAATTAAGAGAAACATAAAACTAACCGCTTAAAACTTTAAAGGAAGGTTAAAATAACACAACAGAAACAACAGGTGTCACGGATGGGCAAAACTGAAGAAGATTGAAACGAATTGAAATTAGGATTTTTGAAAACTGTTCAGCCTAACAGTTTTTCAAAGTTGACCCCTGCTGCTTGTAACTTCAAGAATAATGCTCAGGAGACATATTTGTTTGTCTCGGGTCTCTGATTTTGTCATTTACATGTAACTTCTTTGCTTACTTTAAGTTCCAAAGTGATTGAGGGCGAGTAATTGGCAAAATTAAACAAAATGAACTGGACTGCTGTGACACAGCCCCTTTAAGTGCTCAGCCTTTGATATGGAAATCATTTTTCATTCTCATGCAAATAAAACTCATTTCACAAGAAAGGTTGCGCACCTCGCCTCATTTTGAAAGTGAGGGTTTTTGATACTCGGAAGTGACCTATTGAAATTGAAGAGTTACAGTTTTGGATATAGAAAATAGGAATACATTGTAAGGAGTCTCTTTTTATTGTGAAAATATTTAATATACATATGTACATATTATATGAAAATGGAGAGAGAATTATTTTAATAAAAACTTTAATACCAAAAATGCACCTAAATATGACTCAGCTTGATTTGTGTGTATCAGCGAAAATGGGTCATTGTGGATGCATGAAACAGTCCAGGGTTGTCTCACAAACGTCCACTTTTTTATATATCGGGTAGAATGAACATATGATTCGAAACTGGGTGGTTAAGTAGAGTTAACACATTTAGGAAATCCAGTGAATAATCCACCGAAAGTGGAATCTGTGGAAACATGAAGGCTGCAGAAAGTAAACCGGTCAAACTGAGTTTCCGCATTCATTGTTCCGGAAACTCAACGGATAATTGAGTATCCTCTGAATTTACGAGCTGCGGAAACATGACGGCAGTTAGCGTTTCCGCAAGAGTAAACCTGACGGAAACGCGAGTATAAGGGATGCGTTTAAGCGTCTCCGCAGAAACTGAAACATGACGGATACACGTGTTTCCCGCAACGGTTAGTTACAATTCTGTCTGCGGATATTCAGGTTTCCGTGAGGTAACCGTTACAAAAACGGAAACGGAAACGCCTTTTTTCAACCTGTGCGATTTTTCGTGTTCGTAGAGACTTGTTCAAACACTAACTCTGAGGGATTACACCATTAGAAAGGTATTTTCCGGGAGAGGGTAAATTCCAAAAAAATTAATTTATGTCCCAAAAATATCCTCTGAAAAAAAATAACCATGCACTGGCTTCAAAATATCAGAAAAGGGAAATAATGTGATACCTTTTCTACTTGTAAGGGCAATGGCAACGAAAGGATTGAGTGTAGATAAGATGTATGGGGTCTTCTGGGGGTAATTCCCATAACTTTTACATGGTTCGCGCAATTCCACTGGGGAATCGTCAGATTAACCACTGTGAGGTGATTCAAATTTTCAGAGAACTCATTTAAATTTCAGCAGGTCGTTCTTTACTATGTGAAAGTTAATAGTCATATTTATATTTTCAAGATTTTTGAAAAGTTTTTTGTTTTTTGTAAAAGGTAGGCACCCCTACATAGAAAAGGTTAAAGATGGAAAATAAGATTGAAAAGACACCAGCAAATAATTACGACAACAACATTTTTCATAAGAAAGAGAAAAATTCTATTTGCATTTCAACTGAGGATAACATTAAAGGTTCTCACACAAATCAACTTAGCCAGCGGCCATACAAAAGAGGGGGGAAATAAGGAACAATTGATAATACTAACAAAAAAACCACTCAATAAATAAAGATGATAATTTTTAAAAAAAGTACACTGCTCTATTAACACACGACTCTAATCAGTTATTATTCTTAATGATATTAATAGCGCTCATCAAATCTGCTTTTGATTTTCTGTGCAATGTTCTTATGGAAATATATTTTTGTATTCGGACCTTAACGAAGCACTTGACTAATGAAACAGAAAAATATAATGATTTAATATTACTATTCTACTTTTAAACCTATAACGAGGGTAGCCTGAGTATCAGGCCATCCTTATGGGCTACTGAAGAGGAGATTTTAGCTCTCTCTCTTTTTCGCTCCTATCTTCCCCCTTCTCATCCAGAAACGCCTGATACTCAAGCTATAACGAGAGAGGCCAAAAACGTCACGTGCAACCAAAGGCTAATTCGGTTGCCTTTTAAAAAAAGGCGCAGGTTCACCCATGCGGTTTTGCTCGCCCTATAATACAGAAAAATAATTTTGCGAAATTGCTTGAAAGTTTCTTCCTTGTGTGTGTGGAGAATGACGCTTCGGCCATGCGAGAAAAAAGACGAACACTCTGCCCAGTCAAAACACCTTCTGAATTTGACAAAGGAAGGGTTTCAAAACAAAAACACCAGCTCACAAAGTCACGTTGGTGAACATGGGCTTTTAAGAGGTAAATAGTTTGCTCCTTTATATACATGTATGAACGAAGATAAACAAAATCAACTCTGTTCTGAGCAATCCAAACCGTTTCACCATGGATACGCTCATGTGAGCTTTTGGGTTTTTTTTAATCTTAGAGGCTCAGAACATTTTAAGCAAATTTAATTCCATTTCTATCTGTCAAATACACAATATCAAATAGTCCCCTTTTTGTAGACAATATTAACTCTACTCATGCATCTTGAGTACTAGAAAGAAGAAAAAAAATAGTAAATCTCATAGCGTTGTTTTCACATGTTAAGAAAATACCCAGGGATCATCCCAGTTTTACTTCTTGGTTTAATTATAACTTTATCTTTAATGTACGAAAAATTATTAATAACTAAGGATTTTTGTCATTTTCTTTTTTTTTCTTTTTTTCACGAGAAGCAGTCGTCCTTTTATCTTTTCTTTTTCTTTTTTTCTTTTGCGCCACTTCCGCAGTCTCCTCTTCCGCAGCCTCCTCTTCTGGGTCCTCCCTTTCATCTGTCAATGAAAATAACCACTCTTTAATCTTTAATTTCCTAAAATGATCTGCTTCTTAATAAATCAGGTGGCGCATCACAAACCAGAATCATTTGCAGTGCACCTGCGCCTGGCCTCCCTCCCACGCAGACGTACTTAGGGTTTTGTCACGCGTTTCTCTGCCATGAACATCTCATCCGTTAGCGCAGCCACTTCCGTTCTCCGAAACGGACCGGTCACGGGCCGTATCCAATTTTTTTTGTTTCAATGGGACTTTTACCATGACATTGTCATTTACATTTAAAAACAAAATTAACCAAAAAACGTCAGATTGAGCCACTTTGCCTATCATTGTGTTTTGCAGCTGGTGATTAGCTCTGTGTGATGCAACAAGTTGACGTTCAGTGGTTTTTTGCACGAGTATTCATTAGTGGGGGAGAAGCGAGTGAAGCAGCCCTTACGACATCTGCGTGCAAGGCTAACCTGTGCCGAGTTTCGCAGAGGCCCTGCGATTGACACATATTTCTAGTGTTAAACTTCAGTTGTAATTGGCTTTTTTTCCCTCCAAGGCACCGTATCCATTTGTTTGTAATTTTAGAATACTATGCCGTCATAGGGCGAATGATTTCAGGACGATATAACTTATTCTTGAATAGCTGAAATTGTTTTCGATTTAAGATGATTTAATTTAAAAAAAGGAAAAAAAGAAACGAACTACCACATTAAATCTAGGATGAACATAGGCCTTCAACTGACACCAGTACAGTAAGTTTCCTTACCTCAGTATAGTATCTGACAGGTCTTTACTGCCGCATGGAAGGCTTCCCTTGAAAGACACCTGAAAAAAAAAGAAAAAAAGAAAGGGAAGTATTCTCCCCACGAAAGTACAACGTCTCCCCACGAAAGTACAACGAGCATGTCCCTCTGTGGGACAACTGTTGTCGTTCGTGGGTAGAATACTTCCCAGAAATGCCAAATAGTGGGCCAAACAACTTACTAACGGTGCCTTAAATTCCACCTAAGTCTTGACACTAAGATAGTTACAGTTCGTTACCGAAAATAGGACAAGGGTCTATTCATATTCACTTCCCACGGCTTCTTACATTTTATATTTGGAACTCTGTTGACTGGGTTGAACTTCTCAAGAGCCTGGTCCCAAGTGTCCTGGCTCAAGGAGAGCCTGGTCCCGAGTGTCCTGGCTCAATTAAGAAGTCTGTTGTCTGGGTTGAACTTCTCAAGAGCCTGGTCCCAAGTGTCCTGGCTCACAGAGAGCCTGGTCCCAAGTGTCCTGGCTCAATTAAGAAGTCTGTTGTCTTGGTTGAACTTCTCAAGAGCCTGGTCCCAAGTGTCGTGGTTTGATGGAGAAGTCTGTTGCAAGTCTTGTCATTTGGGTAAAAGTTCCTAAGAACATTGGGGTCCTACGCGTCCTGACTCAGTTACAGAGGTTTCGTTTGTCATGGGGGATTTCTTTTCTTTTTCCCTTGTCCCTTTTTTGTTGTTCTTTGTTTTCATTCAATTGTTCTTTGTGGGATACAGTTCCCGTTTTCTTGTTCCAATTTCAAATCGGCTTTTCTTTATTTTTAAGATAGAATCGATTACAATTTTACCCTGGTCCTGTATCGGTGGCCCTTACTTCAGTTACTTACTCTCGGAAATTGACACTACTACGTTTGTATTCCTAACTGTCTTTACTCTATAGGTGTAGACAAAACCTCTGTTCAATAATGCGAAAAATCTGCTTCTGTCTACCTTTGTATTATAAAGATCCTTTTCATTGCTTTTTATATTAACTGTGCTTTTGTTGTCGACAGAACACGATACATTCTAAATTTACGAATTATGCACGGATTATGCATGGTTCAATTCTACCTGTTACCACCCCTCCGGACACATTCCAGGGCCGGTTTCTGCAGCTTTCCCCTAACATGGTGGTCTATTGGTTACAGGTAGAATCGAACCATACATTATTGTGTTCTTTCTAACCTCAGAGGGAAAAGATGAAGTCACTTCCTCTTCGTCCTGTGTAGAAAAATTGGGAGAACAATCACCAAAAAAAGTTCGTATACGTCACAGTTATATTTTTTATGCTTTTGAATCTTACAGCGTCATATTGGAATTGCACGTTTTGCTGTTTAGCCGCCTCTCTCGACATTGTATTTCAGTGGTTTCCCATGTTTGACCTAAAAAATATTGTATGTTCGTTTATCTGCCTCATATTATTCCTGAGAGAGAGATTGAGATTGCTTCCCACATGAATAAGGTGCTTGATGATCGCAAAAATCACCAATTTAGCTTTTCACAAAACCGAGGCTCGGCCAGTTATTTAACCATAAAATAACTTCATCAGTTTAGAGATGAGGCTACACAAAATTCGGCCTCCACTTGCTCTCTCCGTGATGTCCAGTGTCTCGTCCAAAGGGCCAACCCTCTCATCGTGGGTCAGTAATGTTTGACCCCGGTGTAACGTAAAATATAACGGCATGTCTTGCATAGCACCAGCCCAGTCATATACCTCCTGTCATAAAATTATAAGAAATCCATAATTTGTGGAAACATTAGACACGCGGCGAAAGACTGTGAACACTAAATGAACGTTGGTGTAATTCTGTGGAGCTGAGGACTTTATTTCTGGGATTTTAGTTTGTCATAATGTTTAAGAAGACGTAATGAAACCGCTTTCTAATCTTTTGCAAACTGGAGTCTTAGGCCCTGGATTCACTGGCGATGCAAGTACAAGCGCAAGCATAAGAGCGCAGTTAACCACAGGACTCTTGTGTTAGTGAACACAAACGCACACGGTAGCATAAATGGGCATGCGTAGAGCCGTTTTCACGGTGAAATAAGAGCACTCGTGCTTGTTCGTGCTTGCGCTTGTGCTTACCTTAATGCTATCGAGAAGTAGCTTTAAACATGTTTTCGAACAAACAATATTGCTGTCACTCCATCGCGTTTTAAACAAACAAAACCGTTCAAATCTATATCATGAAAAGCAAACATAAACCTTTTCTCAAATCCGTCTTACGAACAGCAGAAACCGAACAGAACATAAATTAATGATATCCTCGTATTATCACGGAGCGAGCCTTAAATTAACTTACAGTTCTAATAAAACCTGGAAACGTAATGTTGCGTCTCACCTGGAATTGAGCTCCATTTCTGAATTTCCTCAACCTGGATCCCAAGTTTGTTCTAAGGCGTATATGGACTCCCCTTTCTGGCTCGTCGGATACTCCTACCTTCCTCGCCTCTCTTATCCGTCTCTTCTAATGATAATCAACAAGAGGGTTCACGTTTACTTCATTGTCAACTGTTATTGTGTAACCCAAGTCATATTTATAAGGAAGACTTGCCTCGCTGGGTCTAGCTTTTCCGATGGTGGGGTCACCCTTACAGCCGGGCCAACTTTTCTCCATTTTATAAACTCTTTATCCCGCCCTGTTGTTACAACTCTGACAAAGCGAGACAATCAGAGCACGCCCGAGCGCTGTTGTCATTGGCAAAACTGAGAAGGCAGCTCTCGGCTCGGGTAAAGAGGTCGACATATTTCTCATATAAACGCTCGCCAAAGTTGCCTCGGCTGGGAGGGTGGCCCTCTTACCCGGGACAACGTTTCTTCTTATAAAAGGGGCCAAAAGACCTTATTCGTCATCAGCTATTGGACGAGATCAGCGTCATAACCCATACCAACAAACACTGAACTATCACTTACCTTTTACTCAGTTAAAGCTGTAGGAACTCTGCAGAATTGTTTATCTTTACCTTTTCAATGATCCTTAGCTCGCCATCGTCACCCTTCAATTCACATTCGTCACATTCTTCAATTCTTTTTGATCGAGTTATGCGATCCAAACGCAAGGTTTACCGGAACGGATTGCAGGAAGGTGATCTTAAAGTACCACTTTGTGGATTCGGCGGCGTAAATTGTAAGTTCTTTTGTTTTTTCGCATGAAATTTGGAGCTGATTCTGAGCCGCTTTGAAGATCGATCGAGCGATTCTGTCCTACCTTGTCTCTTATTATTACACTGTCAGGTCAGATGATGTAAAAGTACTCAAATCGCGCTGAAACTTCGTCAAAACAAAGACAACGACTCCAGGTAACAATGTTTACACTTTATTGATAACGTTTATCGCTTTCACTTCATTTATTTCATCTAAGTTTCAAACTCTATTTTTCCATACAAACTCTCATATTATGCTTGGGCCACCTGTGGATAGCTCAACCCTTCGGCGATTCTCAGTTATCAGCTATACGGAGCTATATGTTGCATATTCCAAACTCTGCGGAGAGAAATTGTTTAACAGAAAAAGAAAACCACACACTATGTCTGAAAAGCAACATAAAATCAATAAAACTGCGAATTACCAAAATATAATAGTGAGAAACAGTCCCGCCTTCGACTGCCATGTTTTTTATTCTTTTCAAGACCGTTGATTTATGGTTTTTGACGTAATGCGCATGATCAGTACTCAAATCCGCTGACAAGAAGCTTGCTGATCGCTTTGTAAGTTGTGAGAACATCGTTTGGATTTCATTTAAGAGAATGTATGGGAAGTAGCTTCCCCCCCCCCCCCTCCCCCTGGCCCTACCACTTTAAAATGGTCTCCGCGGTCCCTGCCCTAGTGTGGGGCATTTGAACGGTATTTTAGCCCGGGTAAGGGGGAATTTGAACAATAATTTTCAAAAAAGTCAAATGCCCGGGAGGTTGCCCGGGGGGGTGATCAAGCTTCGATTTGACCGGTACATAATACCGGTCAGAGGGCGTTAAAGTTGACAAGAAGATGAGCATTTGCTCTTCGACTCCTTCAACTTCGACGCTGGCTTGATCTCCTACCTTGTAGTACTGTAGTAGGTTATGTGTATGAATGAATTTATGGCGGTCAGTATAAAACACGGACTGCGGACTACCGACTGCGGACTGGGTATAAAATACGGACTATAAAATACGGACTGGTGAAATGTATGGTAAATAGAGGCACTTCTTCTTCTTCTTCTTAAGGACTCCCCAAGATCACGGGGGGAAATGGATGTGAGTTTGAGCATTACCTTTTTAAAATAACGGCGGAAATCGAGATAAGAAAACATAAGCTAATGTTTTGCGTCCTCGCATATGTTCTTTCATTGCCATGAAATGCGTTTACATTGTTTTTTACTGTCAGTAGCCTGGTTTCAATTAGCCTTAATTTTATCCCATTGCTTCGAGTCGTTTTTATGGCTCGATCGTTTGCCCCGGTCGTTTGCCGGCGGAAGTTCAATGGAAAAGGCATTAAATTTGAGACTTTTCGCCAAATCATGTGACCATCCTCAATAGCGTAGGGGCTATGTGAGGTCGGGTCAAATCAAAGGTACCGGGTTCAAATTCGGCTAACGACCTTCTTTTTCCCTTCTTCCTTTTCTTTTTCCTTTTTTGTCTTGTCTTGTTTGCTTATTTGTTTTGCTGTTTTTTTTGTTTTGTTTTTAAATATATACTTAAATAACTGTTACTAAAGTGCAATAAACAGCAAGAAAAGTATTGTGTTTCCACAACAGGGATAGTATATTTATAATCTGAATTTCTATCATTTCCTCCTATTCACTGTGGGAAAACCAGAGGTGATAACTAATTGATTATTTTCTAAACAACGTACCCACGAGTTGACGATAGTCTTTCTTTGATTCTTTGCTCAAGCGCAGTTACGAAAAGCAGGCTAAACTACGTCATTATCCACAAGCCAATCAGCGGTTTTCACGCTCTGTCAAGAGCAACGCGATCAACGTAATGTATTTTTTCAGTAGCCTCCCACGGAGACGGTCTTATTTTGACGTTCTAACGACAAACACAGTTCCTCTGGACCTTGTGACGGTGGCAAATCATTTTCAAACCCAATTCAGTCGACGTGAAGGCTCAACATGGCCAACACTGAAGAAGCAGCCAATACCCAAGCAGAGCTTCAGAAACTGAAGGAAGCGTTACCAGATGATGAGAAAAATGGAAATTTGGGGAAAATCATCACGTATATTTTAGATCTTATGCAGACTGGATGGTCCTTTAAAGCGGTTCTGCAGAATCTTGGCGAGCTCGACACGCTTGGTAAGCATTTACAGAAAGTAGAAGGCCTGCTGGAAAACGTGACGCGAGACGGCAAAGAAACGATTCTTCAAGTTCTGGATTACCTGAAGAACAACTGTACGGAAGAAATGATTGCGTATTGTTTTAACAAGGGGCTTTCAGTGATGGAACTTTATGAAAAAATCGGACAGGACAAAATTACCAAACACGAGCGGACGAAAGATATGATTCTAGATCCAATGAAATCGTTTCAGCAACAGAAGAGCGACGAGATGATATCCAACATGGCGCAGGGGTCGGCTGTTGTAATGTTTCTTCAGTTGCTCAAGATTAAGTTAGCGTGGAATAGGATTTCGGCTGCATCGAACGTCATTGAAAATCGAAGCGAATTCGATGCCATTCAAAAGAACCTGGAGAAGATGGAGGCGATGGTTACAGAGTTTTTGGATCTCTGCAAACGAAAATCGAATGATCGAAGTGTTAACCGGAAAATGATGAAGATAAACACGCTGTACACGTCTACTCTGGGTAAAATAAGCAACCTAAGAGTTCAAATCAATGGCCACATACAGTGCCTTGATCTTCAAACAGAGTACGCAGCTGTGGATGGAACCGTCAACTTGGTCACCGCCTTTACCCAAGCGTTTCAAACGTTGCTGACGTGGACAAACCTGTCCGCCATTACCAAAGTTGTGGGCGTTACCAGCGCAGTTGTCTTCACGGGGCTATCGCTTGCCCACTACAAAATTCATAAGCTTTCGCAAGATGCATTGAAAGATCTACGGAAAGAATTGAATGAAGTCAACCGTCTGCGACATAAGCTACAGGATCTTCATGATCAGGCTGCTCAAGTGGTCGAAGAAATGGAGGATTGAATGCCGGAAGCCCACCGGAAGCAGCCAAAGTAAAACAAGATGAGGATACCTATAATGACGTCATCTTCTTACATGACACCTGCCTCTTAAAGAGTGACTCAAAACGGATTTTGCGTTTCTTTTGTTTAAATACAAAACAAGACGCTGTGTGAGCGTATATTTGGGCGTGGTCGTGCTAAGGGTATGATACTTTGAACATGCCTTATTGCAGCTAAAGAACTGTCATCATATCTTACCAGAGAAGACAAATCCTTTACTCCACTAGTTTGCTGAACCACACAGCGTATACAGTATGTCCCAATCCACAACAAAAATAGTGTCAAAGGGTTGAGTTTGATCGTCCGGGTCAACGTAGTCCTGAATAGGACTGTTGTTGTTGACAGTGACTGACGTTTCGACAACCTGTGCGGTAGTTATCTTCAGAGTCAAAGGACTCTTCGACTCTGAAGATGACTACCGCACAGGTTGTCGAAACGTCAGTCACTGTCAACAACAACAGTGCTATTCAGGATTACGTTCACCCGGACGATCAAACTCAACCTTTTGAAATGACTCCTGGGTTCAAACCTTTCACAAAAATAGTGTCACTTCACGACAATGTTTGAAAATATGCACATCTTCAATGCAGACGTGCTTGGAGCCAAATTACAACATAGGACATAAGTGGTTACAGGCCAGAGAGTAAGGTTTATCTCAGCTCCACTGATACTGCCAGACAGATGTGTTTTCACACCCATCACTTTGTACAGTGTATTCCGTTTACTAACAAGGGCAAATAAAGTTCCTTAAGTTCAGTATCCACAAGGATTAATAAGAGAGTAACACATTGCATAAACTGCTATAGGGCAGCACTGTTTACAGGAACATTGGTAACTACTATTAACATTTAATATACTACAATTTTCAACATTGCTTGAGAAAAGATGAGGTTCAAAGGTGGCAATATGTACACCTTTAAGTTCATATATGTCCTCATTCCTATGTAGAGTCTGAAAATATTGTACTAATTTATGCATGGATGGTATTTCCAACAATACACATGTCCCTTCACTATGACTGTTATGATACATATCTCTAGCATGAGAATCAAATGCATTATATCCTCCAGCCTCTGTGCTGTAGATACCAACACCAATAATTGCCACCATTAAATTGAATGAGTTGTAATTAAGTGCCAAGAGTGTTTCAAATGCTGTAACCTGTGAGTGGCATATACAGTAGTGATGGATGTTACAAGTACAACTGTCACTGTATTCAAGGTGGAAAATTGCTCAAACACTGTAACCATTCGAATTCCTGGCAATTCTGTTAACATTGACATAGATTGTCTTGCAAGCAGTGACAGACAAAAATATAATTGAATACCAACAATCATTCTTTGAGTGATATCATCAACTGAAGTAATCTTTGTTATCTTACTGTAAATTAAAGCGCACAGACTCATTGCGACACATCGTTGTCCACCATTTCCCCTAAATCCTGTAACATTTCCTTGACAGTATGGAGCATTAATTGTTTTTGCAGCATCTACATAAACTGAAGGTTCTGGATTCTTTTCTATATCAGTACAAAACTTAAATTGGCCAAAATTAACCCGGTGATTCAATCTGTTTTAAGCAGTATAAAATGGATAATTACATGTACAGAGGGGCAAATTCTTACTTAGAAGCCTATTTGGATATCTCATTCCACCTAAATCGCCTGTGCTCTGATGCTTGGATGACAGATACACCTTCCCTCGTTTACGAACTAGTTTTGTAGTTGCCCCTTAAGTAAAAACCCCACACTGTTACAGTTACTTCTGTACCTGTTTAAGTGTAAACCTTTTGTACTTTTAACGTAACAATGAATTTCAGACGACAATGGTGCATTTTTCCAAATACTCTTCCATACAAGAAGTGTCACTTTCCGTGTTTTCTGTAACAAAGATTTTAATTTGTTCATTGGTAGTCTGCTAGGGGCATGACGGTAAGCGGTCATTTCGTTCCATGGTCAGATCGTTGATATCGTGCCAAGTCAGATGGTTCCAATCAATAGTCAGATGGTTCCATAAAATAGTCAGTTCGTACCACAAAAAAGTCAGTTCGTTCCACAATATGAAAAGTCAAGTAAATCTAATTCTAAATTTGTTGAGTGAACTTTATCGAGAAGAAAAACGTTTCGTTCATACCAGAAGCTAATAAAATAATAATCGATCCAAAGTCGATTCGATCCATCCTAAATCGTTTGAAAACAAACAAGAGACGATTTCAACCAGCCACGGGCTTTAACATTTAAACCGCTGCTTTGAGAGTTTTTGAGCTAGAATCGATCGATAGTTTTGAAAGATATAGCACAACAAGTAAAAGCTAAGCCGTTCTGAAGGTACAGTATTTCGAAGCGCTTGTAACCTAAATATTTCTTTGCAGCGCCCGATTTATGCAAATTTTGAAAACAACGCGAGTTTCGAATTACAATCTCGATTTTATGTTAATTTGTCATGCCGAAAATATAATGGACAAACCTGATTTAAACCAATGAAATCGTAAGTTCTGTTATAAATAAATTTCCCACGACGAGAACTCAATTAAACTTCTTTTATTTCCTCCACAACACAATTTTCCTTCTCTACAACTAGCTCATTACCTTCTCTTGTCGTCACCTCGCTGCCATCAAAACACTCTAACACAAAACTTGCTGATAATGCAAAATCCAGACGCACAGCATCGTATGAAAAAACACAACACCCAATACAAAAACAAGTATATTAACCGTCACCCTGCTAAACAAAATTGAAGAAGAATTGTTGCAGTTATCATAGCAGTTCCAAAAGAAGCCTCAGTCCCTTTTGGTTTCAATCGTTGACAATCGTCTCTTCCTTCATCGGAACAGATTGTTATCACAGGCAACTCGCTGTGTTCCGCAATGCAAAAGCAAAATCACTATTGTCACACTGATAACCAGCTACACAAATCCTGCGACTCTCAAACTTGCTCAACATTCCTCTATTCAAACTCTTATCCATTTTACACGTACACCCCTGATATTCCGATTTGTCATTACGTCTGTGGGGTTCATGAGTCTTTGATGTCATTGAATGTCTTGATAATTTCCTTTGTTTTTCTTTGCGTTCGCGGACCAGCCCATACCGAAAACACTCAGTGTTATTTTTTAGTGCGGGCCTACCGCGAACAGTGTGGACATTTGTAAGTTTAACCCGGAATAACACGACTGAACAATATATTAACACGTTCCTCGAAACGCCGCGGCCAAATGTTATCCAAACTGCTTCTCACTGCTGCTTCGAAAAATTTCGGATCAAACGATATCCAAATCGTCCCTCATTGGATTATCCACTCGACCTAACAAAATCGACCAATCACAAAAAATGGACATAAAATAAAGAAAAGAGCAAATTCAGATGACTTCTTAGGAAACACGCAATTAAAACTGTCTTTCGATGATTGGTGCATTTCGATCCTCTAGTCAAAAAAATGTCAGACGTCAATCATCTTAGCGGACCTCTTAGGAAACGAAAGTTTTCTTCAACGGGTTCAAAAGGTCATTGTTTATGATTTGTGATTTTTTGGATTTCGATCCGTTTTTTGAGTTTCTGTGTTTCAAGGTTGGTTGCTTGTGATCTTATTGTGACCAAACCCCGACGTTAATATTCCAAATATTTTTGATAGATTTCATCCCTGGACTTCAGACTTCCAAATTTCGATGAGGCAAAAATACTGAAGATTCAGATTAAATTTTGAGATTGTAAAAGTGCGATTAAGTGCCGTGTGCAAGCAGAGCTTTCTTTCCCACATGCCTCTTACCTTGTACAAGACGTTCGCATGACAGACATTCGCCTCGCTTCGCTTCGCTTGTTTACTTGCCTTGTTTACGGTAGCACATATTGCTTGCCTATTGCACATTTGCGTCAAAACAAGCCGTTTTCATTACTCTATTTGGGACACGCCCAAATAATAATGAATTTTCAATTTAATTCATAGATGGAATTCTCTCTTCAATTATTTTGATTTACTAATGAAGTCTAATCCAGAAGTTTAGGATTAACTGTCAGTGTGCGTCTTTTGAAGTAATGAGGCCCATTACGTTCTAGAGAGCCTATTCACGCCCTACTGACTGAATAGATCACAATAGTACAAAAAAGTGCCGGAAGTAGCTAATAAAATGAAACAAGTTGATCAGGAAAAATGAAATGTATCTGATCATCACGCCTGTCAATCTAGTGTCCTGCACTAGTTGTGCCTGATCGATGTTGTTTGCATTTTCAATTTTTTTAGGTTCATTGTTGTGAAAGTTTTTCCTGTTCCATTAAAATTTAATCAGCAATCACCTTCAGAGACCAAAAGTTAGTCATTTCAATGTACCTTTCTGTACACTGTTGGTTTCTTTGTTGGCAACTACCCTCGGGTCATAATGAGTCTTTGGTTTGTATTATGTACTTTGTTAAGTATCAGCCGAGTTCAAAAAATGAAGAGAACGAGAAGCCACGGACTGAAATTTGAGTATGGACCAACAAAAGGCCCTTGATATCTAAAAATTAAAGAAGACAACATGCAGCTTTGAAAGCGAACTGTCAGAAACTGGACTGACCCCCATTTACCCTACAGCTTGTTTACGAGTATCAGTCTTACCATGTAACAGCAATAGACAGCTATACTGAATATCACACCTACTAGCTTGATAAGAAATCCTGTAGTCGAGGGCCTGTCTCAGTTGGCTTTGAGTTTTGTTGTTCTTTTGCACCCAACGACAATTTTCGGAAAATATCTGTTCGGAAGATGATTTGCGATCAAGAATTTTCTTGCCATTTGTTGGAAAATTTCTTGCTTGCCTGCCTCTCCTAGGATTTTCGAACATCTAAAAAATGGTATAATTGCCCATTTTTAACGGATTTTTACCCTAAAAAGGTCGCCTAGAATTCTCGGGAGCCTTTTTTCTGGCTGAAATTTTCGAAAAGGTAAGTTTTCATCCCTATAATTTTTGGATCACTAGACTTTCAGCTAGGAAATCCGAACAGATGAAAAATGTTTAGGGGATAAAACTATGCCTATATCTACCGTGTAACTACCAAAATACGTTCAACAATGCTATGTTTAAGTGGTTTTGAACTATATTCTCGTTGGGTGCCCCCTCGGGGGAGGGGGGGGTACTCCCATACATTACCTATACGGGTATGTGCCGCCCAACGGGGTCGTGATTTTGAAGCTCCTGATTTAGAACGGGGTATCCATTTCAGAGGCGTTTTCTAGAACGGGGTATAAAAAATTGTGGATCAGGGCCTTATCTTCTGCCTAAAATTGTTGCTGATTATGGAGACGCATTTATTTGATGTAAGTCGAACAAATAAAGAAATATCTTTTAAAAAAACAGGGCTATTTAAATTTACAAACTTTCTAGAACGGAGTATAAAAAATTGGCCCATTTCTAGAACGGGGTATCAGTTTTAGGGGAAATTGTGTTTAGAATGGGGTGCCAATTTGGAGTCCCGGGCGGCACATACCCACCCAAAAAATACCCAAGTGCCCCCCCCCCCCGGATTGCCCCTGGCTTTTGGCCTTTTGTTTTAGTTTCCTTCTTTTCCTTCGAGTTAAAAATACACCAGCTGTAGAAACATGGTCCATGCTGTTGCTCTGCGATGTGCCTAACTTTTGCGTGTATTCAAGTTTGCCTCTGATCGAGAAAATCTGCGATTCGATGGGTTTTCGAGCCGCAAACCGCCTTCGAGTAGACCTGGTACAAGGTCCGGACCGCCGGCTGTTTTTCTGTGCTGCCAAAAAAACAAAAGACTAAATCGATGAATTCACACCGAAAAGCACAGGAATGCATCAAAGGTAAGTCTCGTTGATTTATTTTATAGAAAAAAGAAGAAGAATGATGTTTAGCGTTTACAGACCTCAGTATTTTATTTCTCATACAAAGTCTCCCCGGTTGCTTGCAACACGACAACTCTCTTGTGAGAAAGTTTTAAATTTGCATAAAACACTAGTAACATGAGCTTGGGACGCATGTGTTCCAACGTCACATAATAATGCCGATGCTTATATTTCGACCTTGGGGCTGTGTGTCAACACGCTGAACAAATATTGACCCTTGTTCCAGGAAAATCCCCTGTCACGTGAAAGAGAACAACAACATCAAATGAAACAATAGCCTGATCCAGGCGTTCAGATAGTGGAGTGTGACTCAAAGTAAAAGAGCGGAAGAATAAAAAAGAAGAGAGGAGGTTCATTCGCTGTCGCTCCCTACCCCTACCCTCGCCTTCAGCTCTTCTTCAGCTGTATCTTGAAGTTAAGCGCACTTGATCATATCCTCCTGTATGTTAATTTGCGCTATATAAATATTATATATTACTATTATTTAATCCGTATAGTTCAAAAAAGGAAAATGGGCCGTGGCGGAATGTTTTTTGATTGGCTGTTTTGGCAATGTCAATCACTGAAAAAGAAACTGGGCGGCACACCCAGGTAGTTTCCTAGAATCAGTGTCTCGCCAAGAGATATCGCAGAGATATCGGTGGAAGTGCTGAGGCTTGCTAACTGAAACACCGTTATATCCCACTGTTTAAACCTTAAGATCAATTCCAAGCTTAGCTGTATATATTCGGCATGGCTGAAATCCACGAAACAGCTGACCTCATCATGAAAGAAGTGGATCGTATCGAGGACAAACTGCCAGAGGAGGAGAAGACAGGGATTAAAGGGAAAATTATCGCTTTCATTAAAGCGTGTACCACTGGCACTGATGCATGGTCTTTCGTCGAGTCCATAAAAAGTATTGCCGTGCTGAATGACCTCGAGAAGCATATGGAGAAAGTCAAGAAAATACTGGACAACACGGCCTGTGACAGCAAAGAGGAGATCCTGAAGGCTTGCGATTACCTCAAGCAACACTGCCCAAAGCTGCAGGAACTGTTTTTGAAAGGTATGAAAAAGGAAAACATTAGGAAGGAGAATATTCTAGATGCAATGAAAAGTTTTCATAAACAACAAGTTCAAGAACTGATTACAGGCTGGGCGATATTGTCGGGAGTTACGGCGGCTGTTCAATTTCTGAAGCTCTGCTTTGTGTGGAATGAAGTTGCTAACGCATCCAATGTCATTCCAAATCCAGAAAAATTCGCTTCCATTAACGAAAAATTGAAGAAGATGCAAACGATGGTGACTGAGTTTTTGGGCCTGTGCAAAACAACCCCGGATGATGTTATTGGCATTGAGCTCAAATATGGCGACATTAGCGTGGAGTACGATTCGATCACAGGAGAGATTGACGACCTGAAATGTAAAATAAATGAGAAAATACAGCCCCTACAACTGCTTGCGACTTCCTCAAAAGTGGATAGCTGTGCCCACGTCGCCAACGCAGTAACAGGGGCATACTACCTCTTGCGCGCTTGGTCAGCCCTGACCTCTCCGACCCGAGTTCTGAGCGCTACGATGGTGTTTGTCTTCACGGGGCTTGCGTTTGGCAGCTACGAAGTGGCCCAGCTTACTCAAGATAAATTGAAAGATCTACGGAAATGCCTAGGCGAAGTCAACCGTGTACGAGCAGCGCTAGTGGATCTTCGTAGGCAGACTATAGAGCAACGGAAGAAATGGCGATCTGAAATGCCCAAAGAAGACGTCTGCCTCAAGGAAAGAAGCAAAGAGTGTAAGATAATCACAAAGAACGTTTGTTTCTTGCCTCCTGCACTAAACTAACCGCAGACATTCCTTTGATCGTCATTTTATTGACGTAGTTTAATATCATCATGAGCAGATGATCATTTCGTTTTCATTTTATTGTGGTTTAATAACAAATCTTCCGGCATTTGATTTTCAACTACTGTACGTGTATCTTGCGGGTAAGTTAGTTTTTGTTCTCAGCTCTTGATAATATGGGCTTATGTTGATGTTTCTAGAACCATCAGACAAATTTATATCTTACATTTTGACTATTTGAATATCATGATATAATATCAATGTTTTTCTTTGAATTTTATTCTTTTTGCTGGCACAGAAACAAAGTAGAGTTAGGGATAGTGCTGCTCCAAGTTAAATATAATAATAACAATATCAAATAAAAAGGTTTATTGAAAATAAAACAGAGGGTTTCAAGTCATTGAAGAAATGGCAGACAGAAGATTACTTATTTTTTGGGCGTCGCCCAAAAAGAGTAATCGAGTTCGCTTGCTTTGATTTAAAGTTCAATAGGCACGCAATACGTGCGAACGTAAACGCGCCAAGCGACGCAAATGTCTGCCCTTTTTTATTGTATCGACTATTCACTGCCAACAATGGCTTATTGCCAAGAGTTTGACAATATTTATGCCCTCAGTTTACGAGAACCAAAGAAGATGTCACCCAAAATTCTGTGATCGTGTATGAGATAGATATATAGGGTAACATTGAATGAAGCATAATTTCATTGCAGATTTTCGGAAAGGAGGTGATTTCTTAAAATATTATTGAGCAAAATGATCTCGTAAACAAGTTGCATTTTTTCACGTTCGAACCCTAAAAGGGGCAGAGGTCAACATCTTCACGTGCAAACCACGTTCGTGTCAGTTATATGTAGACCCTTGGGTTAATCAGATTAAGTCGTATCCTCTTAATACACGAACCACGTGCACGAAAGCGGCAAATTCCAAAGCTTTCACATGCAGCAAACTGCGTGACAATACAACTCACAGCAAGGGCCTGATCACTTGAGCCGGGATGGCTACCTGTTGCTCATCCTCGGAGACCCAGAGGCAGCCAGCTGGGACGATGGAATTTTCGTAGTGAAAGTTTACTATAAAATTGGTAGGAGCCCCTGGGCACTTACTCTCACCGAACCAGTTCCTAACCTGCGAGGTAAACATTGCTGCACTAGACTTTTAAAAGACTTAAAGTTTAGGGACAGGGAATCTGTTAGCGCATTTCACAACGTCTACCTGCCAGTCTGCGAGTCTGCAGTCTGCGTTTGTCACACACCGCTACTTAACTATGGCAATCGATTAGGAAAACTACGTCGTGTAAGAAAACACCATAGTCACCCGGCGACTGCTCTTTCGCTAATTAGCCAGAAAAGTAACCAGAAGCAATCAGAAGCAGGCAATTCAAACGCTTCTGGTAATGGTTTGGTAAGAGTAACTGCCCAGGGTCTCTTATCGATCTTACAGTAAACTTTCACCACTATCGTCCCGACTAGCTCCCCCAGCGTAGCTGCCCCTGGGTCTCCGAGGATGGCTCTTGCCGAAATGACTTTTATCCGGGTATAAAATGAAAAGGGCCAGCCCGGAGCCACCATTTATATATAGAGGTGGGAACCAGTGCACATGAGCGGTGTGTTACCCGTACCCGCTGTTCTGTTTCTTGCTTGGTTTATTTGCCAGGCCGCCCAGCAAGCACGATTACTTAAAAATTTCTACCCGGGATCCCGGCAGGGAGACTTTAAGATACCCCGATATCGGTGTACGGGTACGGGTGGTGTACCCGTACACGTAAAATGTTCATGTGCGTGACTATTTCGATTAAGATACCCGAAGAATTAACGCGCGGGGATTGGTTAGGATTGTTTACAAAGATGGCGGCTGCGGCGGCGAAGTTGGCTCTTTTTCCTCTGAAATAAGTTGACTGAATTATTTAATAAAGTCTATCAAATGTATCCAAAATTCTTCTTTACGAATGTTCTTTCTTTAGAAAGCACGCCAATGATATGCTTCTTCTTCATTCGTTCGACACTGAGGATGAGGACATCGAAATTCTTCTTGAGGGTGCTTTGAGCAAAATTCCGTCTAGTGTTGAGTTGGGTTTTAAAATTGACCTTGAAAGTATGGACGAGCAAACTTGCATCGACTTGTTTAGGTAACAGCGACTTGGAATTAAAGTCGTCAAAACAAAGGTAGGGTATGTATTCGAACTCTCCACACCTTCCAACTTTTCTACTCAGGTTTAGCAAACACGATCTTAGAGTGCTGCACGATGCTCTTTGAATACCTGCTGTGTACAAGTGTCCAAATGCAACTGTGGCTGGTGGCTTGGAAGCACTGCTTATCCTGCTACGAAGATTGACATATCCCAACCGTTTGTGTGATTTTTGTCAGTTGTTTGGAAGACCCGAGCCGGAACTGAGTATGATAATCCACGAGGTAACTCTCTCTATATAGTTTTTTTTGAGGTGGTGGTGGTGGGGGGAAGGGGGGGGGGGGGGGGTCAGCATTAATTTGGGTAAATAAGTGGCCCTACCCCATATCATATTGTGTGCTTTTTTCAGACATGTGGTCATGATAAACAGTTCTAGAATTTCCTGGTAATATTAACTAGTACTAATATTTAAAAACATATCAAAAGTTAAGGGTATTCCATGAAATTGAAACACCCCCCTAACTGTCTTCTTTCAAGCCATATGTTTAAATGACCATTTCCCCACTACCTTTTAAAGGTTTTGAATGACCTATACATCAGGTTCAACCACTTGTTGGAGAACTTGGATCAGGACTGGATTGATGCACAGTCATTTGCAGAAGCCATTCACAATGCTGGAAGTCCACTAGACAACTGCTGGGGTTTTATTGATGGCACACTGAGGCCATGCTGCAGACCAATAAGAAACTAGCAAATTTTGTTTTCTGGGCACAAGCGGACACATGGTTTGAAATTTCAGGTAAAAAGGACAGCTGGCCAAATATATTATTTTTGTGTGCATTTAATAAATGGATATTAACCTAATTTGTGTTCATTTGCTTTTAAAAATGCATTTTGCAAATGTTGAAGTTAAAAGATATCTCAAAAAGATATCTTAAATATTGTTTTATTTTTCAGAGTGTTGTTTGTCCAAATGGTTTGATAGCAAACTTATATGGCCCAATTGCTGGACATCACCATGATGCCTTCATGCTTCATGAGAGTAATTTAATACCCAGGCTTGAAGGAAAGTTCAGGGCTCCACATACATTAAGCCTGTACGGAGATCCTGCCTACCCTCTCCGGCAGCATTTACTTGCCCCTTATAGAGGAGCAATGCTAACCCCAGCTCAACAGTTGTTCAACAAAAGAATGAGTAAAGTTTGGGAATCAGTTGAATGGGCATTTGGGAAGGTTGTGCAATATTTTGCATTTCTCGATTTTCGGAAAAACCTCAAAGTTCTTTTGCAACCAATTGGGAAATACTATGTTGTGGGTGTTCTTTTGATTAACTGCCATACTTGCCTATATGGTAGTGTAACTTCAGATTACTTTTCCTTGCCTCCCCCTGACCTACACACATACCTTAATTAATTGATAATTAAACTGACAAATACAACTTTAACTCAAAACCTTAAGCTACATTTTTCATCACTTTTTGATTTACAGATATCAAACTTTGTTAAGTTTCTTTACTCAGATAAAAGGCCACTTCCATAACTTCTTAACTTCTCTTCTTACAAGAGTGAAACGTTGAACCCAACATGAAAAGTCAACATGAAGTCTCAAGCAAGTCAACATGAAGCCTCAAGCAAGCAAGCAAGCATACAACATTAATTTTGTAGTGCTACTTTTTAGAGCTCATAAAAGCTTTTAATAATTCAAGCTGCATGTTCATTTGTTGCTCCTACAGGGAAATGCGTCTCTTCTCAACTTCTAATTGCTCTTGCCTAAGTTTAGTTTCAGCCTCAAGTGCATCTCGTTTGTCTTCTAGCTCCTGGGATCTCAGTTCTTTTTCTAACTCCTTCTTTTCTGACAAGTCTAACATCACATCTGGTCGACTTGGTTGCTCTCCTTTTTTGGCTTTCCTAGTAAAATAATGATTATTAAATTATTAATTATTAAAAGGTAATTGTATAATGTGTGTGAATTATTATTCTCACAGGAAATACAAAGGGTAAAACTAAAGGCATTTTGAAACTACAAAATAAATGACATTTTGCTAACAGCTTGATACTTGTGTTATTCCACAGTGAACCTAACATAGAGGGACTTGACATACTGAAAGAAACCAGAGATGAGAATGACCACCCCCCCCCCCCCCTGTAAACAAGAAGGTCATTAAACCACACCCTCCAAAAACTGAACCATGATGAACAAAAAAGTTTGCAATATGGCATTTTCATTTTTACTTTTTCAGTGGGAGGGGGTGGTTTGGCCAGTTTTACCCAAACATTTAAAGAGTACTAACATTCTAGCTGGTAATTCTTTAGAAAATAAAAGACAATGGGCCAGGCACCCAGGCTCTTGAATGAGAAAAATATACATCTACTAAACATTTCCTGATGATAAAACTTTTATTCACAAGTAAAGAAGTAGGTGCATGCACAACCAGTTATACTTACTGGCACTGGGGCCAGCTGCTCCCTCATCATCGGAATTGTCACTGCCTGAAGGACTTGATTCTGAAAAAGAAAGAGAAAAGAACGGGGATGGTTATTTTTAGAATTCCTCTATTTCAAAATTTAAGTCTTGAGTGAGTAATAACTTACTTCTCTTCAGTGTTTCCATAGCCTTATCCCTGAATTCATTTGCTTTCTTTTTATCCTCTTCATCTTTTTTCTTGCCTTTCTTGCTCTGCTGCTGTAAGTCATCAAAATAAGCTCTTATATCATCTAAAAGTTGATGAATTTCATTATACTGCTCCTCAGTGCGATCGGTTGTCATATAATGGCAAAGTTGATTTTTGTTGCGTTTAACTAAGGTGCCAAGATCTGCAAAGTGAGCCAGCCCTGGCTCATGTAATCTGGCTCTCTTAGTTCCATAGACAGATTTTACACCGCCGAACACGCACACAAAATTTTAGCCCCACCCCCACAACACCTTCATAGCTCCTTCTCTATATTAAAATTAAAATTAATGAACTTTCCCTTATTCACATTTTCGCCATACAAATATTATCAAAACTGACCGAAAAACAATCCTAAACAGAAAGCCTGGCAATGTTTAAAATAAGTACAAGTATGTTTTCGACTATTGATAAGATCTGTCAGCCACCACTTCATTTCAACAGACTGTAACTATACACTATCCCTTCATAACCAAATTAGCATTCTCACAAGTACCTCACAGCAACACCTAAAATCACTTTTTACCTTCCAAGACAAATCATTTTTTCTTACTTCATATTAAATTCTATGAGAAACCAGTTACACTGATTAACAAACTACAGCCATTATCTTACCATTATCCACATCCAATATAACATCTCAAGCAAACCCTTAGCCTGCGTATCAAGCGTTTTCGCGCAATAAACTTTAGTGCAATAACTCAATTACAAACTGCCTTGCTATGCAGGCTACTGCACTTCTCATACATCCTTGCCTGTGTGCAGACGATAACTAAACTCTGATTAGTTAACCAGAGTTTAATTTCGTCTGCGCTCAGGCTACACACACCCCTAATACACATAAAAAACTTCGCACTCGCATAGTACATTGACACCCAAATGTATGCTCCTACAGCATCTTGTTGTATGTATTTCTGCACCTTTCTCATCCATGAACCGTTTCTGGATCACTAATAAGAATGAAACCTAGCAGTGTACTGTAAAAGTATTATGGAAAGAATGACTAAAGCACAATGTAACAAATATTAATAAATTAATAATTTTGTCCTAGTATTCAAGATACAAGGAAAGAAGTTCTATTATCAGCTGCCTTTGACCATTACTTCACAGTTTTGCTGTGCTAGAATATTAAACCATTTTAAGGTGATTCCCTAGTAAAAGAACCTAACATAGATTGTACATGAAACTTGGTACACTGATTTAACAATTAAGTCAAGAAGATGATAAAAAAGTAATAAAAAGTGGGGGTCACCGTGCTCGTTTTCAACAATGCTGACAAATACGACTATTTAGGACCCTTTTACAAAAACCGCGGGCAGCCCAAAACTAGAAAAAAAGGAGAGATTTTTTCGATGATGCCTGTGGTATGGCACGGAATTTGACATTAATGTATTGTTTATCCACTTACGTAGCAGAAAAATGCCTTTTAATGCCCTTGTTTTTACTTTACGCTCCAAAGTAGAATTAAATTGGACACGCGCTATTCGACCCGTGATAGCTCTATCTGTACAATTTGGTAAAATTGCCAAAAAACTGAACATAGATTTGAGCCAATTTTTTTCTCATCGAATAGAAACACTGTTCTTATTATAATCATGAAATAAAAAATGGGGGTCACCGTACTCGTTTTTGCGGTAGAACTGCAGAAAGTGCGTACCAAATGCATTTTCTCCGATTTGTGAGGGAGGACTGGGGCGAGTTTCAAAATAGAATGTATGTGAAAGGGGGAAGAAAGTATTAAAAAATCCGCTTTGACAGAATTTACATCGAGACATCACATTTAGGACACAATGTGAAAGAAAGCGTTTAAATGAAAATCAAAGTGAGTAAGCATAAGTTAAACATCCACTATCAAGGTTCTCCGAGAGGAAGTCGAACTCAACAACACGCGTACTGCTTGCGTTATGCACTTTCCCAACACATTCAGTCTCACCTCGGCAAGAAGCAACAGCAAGCAAAAATTCCAATAGCGTTTCTCTTCAGTCAACTTCATTTTAATAATGTTACTTCACATGCTCTTTTTTACGGCGGCCATCTTGTTATGCGCAGTAAGAGATGCGCAGTGCAAAACCAGGGAATCACCTTAAGTACAATATTTATTGATCAATAATTCCCATATACCTGATGGCTAGTTTACAAAACTAGACAAGCTACACAAAGACATTAAGTAACCTGTACACTGCTTCTTTTTCTCCGTCAACTTCATATTTGCAGTGAATCCCACAAGGGATTGGGGTGAGATGGGTTTACATAATTTATTATTATTTATTATCACACCTGTCAATCTAGTTCCCAGCGCTAGTTGTGCCTGATGGATGTTGTTTGCATTTTCAAATTTTTTAGGTTCATTGTTGTGAAAGTTTTTTGATTCCTGTTCCATTAAAATTTAATCAGTAATCACCTTCATATTGTTTCCTTTAATTGCCTTTATTGTTAATTCTTCAATCTCCATTATGGTAAGCCCATTCTTTACCCTTACTGCTATCGGGAATAAAACCCATAACCTCAGCACGCATGCTCTCCAGCTGACATAGCCCCTTTAAGTGAGGTTAGCCGATCTTTTTTGAAGTATTTCACAACTGTTTTTTCCCATACAAATCCTTGCTTTTCGAAAATCACAAAATAACGCCGATGCTCATATTTCCAGCTTGGGGCTAACTGTGTGTCAACACACTGAAAAATATTGACTCTCGTTTCCAGGAAAATCCCCTGTCAGGTGAAATAGAACAACAACAATGAATGTAACAATAGCCTAATCCAGGCATTCAGATAGTGGAGTGTGATGCAAAGCAAGAGAGTGGAAGAAAAAAAGGCAGATAAGGAGAGAGGAGTTTCATTTGCTCTCACTCCCTACCCCTACCCTCCCTGTCTTTCCTGCTCACATCTTTTCGCATCACGCCGTCACCACAAGCAACAGACCATGTTATTCGATGTATCAAAATTCTATCATGACTCCGACGCTTTCTGGTCATTTTTCTATATTTGGTTTGGGCTTCTATGTGCTCAAGTCTCTAATGCTCTTTTGGGAATTGCAAAACAATGGAGTCACGAAAAATTGCAATTTTGACCCTAAAGGCTCAGAGTCATTAGAATTTTAATATAATGAATGCGGGCTATTGAAATGATAGCAACTTCCTCGTCTCTCCCCAGCCCCGATGCGGTTTCACACAACTTTTCGCAATACTCTTTCCCTACTTCAGCTGACTTAGTGTTCTTCAGCTGCTGTATCTTGGAATACCAGGCTATTAATGAAGGGTATAGTTCAAACAAGGAAAATAGGTTTTGGCCGAATGTTTTTTGATTGGCTGTTTTGACAATGTACTTGGTTAAGTATTGGCTAAGTTCAACAAATACAGAGAATGAGAAGCTACTGACTGAAAGTTGATAATGGACCAACAATAGGCCCTTGATAGGTAAAAATTAACCAGAAAAACACTATTGGTCAAGTTTGGTACTTGCGGTTTGTTGATCAGCTAACAGTTCATAGGAGGTCAATTTGGCCAATGCTTTACTGGCATATCACCTGAGTATCAACTGACTTACATGTACATTTAGTGGCCAACATTATCAACCAGTTATAAACTGACTATCAACCAAGTGTTGGCGAACATATCAGCCAACTCTAGCCTGATGAGACAGGTGTCAAAAAATAGACAACAGACAACATGCAGCAAATAAACAAAGCAAAGACAGCTACAGACTGAATATCATCACAGCTATAAGCTTGATAAGAAATCCTGCAGTCGAGGGCCCGTCTCAGTTGGCTTTGAGTTTTGTTGTTCCTTTGCAAGCAAAATTTCCTTTAGCCTGTTGGCCTTTCGTTTTAGTTTCCTTCTTTTCAGTCGTGACAAAAATACACCAGGTGTAGAAACATCATCCATGCTGTTGCTCTGTGTTGTGCCTAACATTTGCATGAATTCACTATTGTACACAGAGATGTTCTGTGGTTGGTTCACACTGTTACTCCATGCTGTACTAAACTTTTGCATTAATTTGCCATAATCCACAGTGTTGTTCTGTGGATAGCCAACATTGCTGCTCTGTTGATGGTTCATACTGTTGCTCTGGGTTGAACCTACAGATTTTGTTAATTCACCATGGCTCACAGTGTTGCCCAGTGGATGGTGCACAATGTTCTGCACATGGTTGCCCTGTGTTGTACCTAAACTTTGTGTAAATTCAACATGGCCCACAGTGTTGTTCTGTGGATGGTTCACACTGTTAATCTGTGCATTCGGTGCACCCAACACTGATAAGTCCTTGTTGAGTGGATAAGACATTCCATCTGATTGTTGCTCTCTGCCTTGCAATCTGCCCTGTAAGATTTTAGCTCTATTTCTTAGCCTCCTTCTTTTCTTTCGTGTTAAGTTACTTAAGTCAACAGTGGCTTCCTGTGGTGTATCCAACATCGTTGCATGTGAGCTCTCACCAAGTGAATAATCAACAGTGGCTTCCTGTGGTGTATCCAACATCGTTACATGTAAGCTCTCACCAAGTGAATAATTACATATTTCACCTGACTGTTGTTCTTGTAGTTCCAGCCTCCCCTTTAACCTTTTAGCCTTCTGTCTTTGCTTCTTTAGTTTCTTTCTTTCTGCTGCACTTGGCACAGAATTAAGATCCACACTGTTCCATGTTATTTGTGGTGTAGTTGACAATCCACGTGGACCTGTGCTCTCACCAAGTGAATAATTACATATTTCACCTGACTGTTGTTCTTCTAGTTCCAGCCTCCCCTTTAACCTTTTAGCCTTCTGTCTTTGCTTCTTCAGTTTTTTTCTTTCTGCTACACTTAGCATAGAATTAAGATCCACACCGTTCCATGTTATTTGTGGTGTAGTTGACAATCCACGTGAACCTGTGTTTGATCTTACGCCTATGTGAAAGTAATGTTTGCCACAAGTTTTGCAAAACACAGTTGTACGATTCAGCTTTCGAGAAACCTTGGATGCTTCGCTTTTCTTGTGGCTACCTTCCTTCTTCTCATTTGTGTTGTTTTCCTGTATTTGTTTTTTCTTCTTTCGGCGTTTTGGCAGCGTTCTCACAGCACAATTTTCAGCTGTGAACAACTGCAAACAATGTTTGCAGTATTTCATCGCAAATGACCGAGATGAGTCCCCCCCAGACAATGAACTAATCTCGCTCAAGTAAAACTTTGCTAAGCTTGGATTCTCTTCGGCGCAATGAGTAGCTAACCGCCATAAATGACCAACCTGCTGCTGCGAAAACGTATCCCACGCCATGTTGAATTTTCCAGCTTGTATGGGGTACTCGGTCATGTAAGCTTCACAAACTGTTCCTGTCTCTTCTTCCGAAGTAAACGGAACGTCCCCGAAATTACCTCGGCACAGATCGAAAGAGTCCGAAGAGTTACGAACTTGACCGCTGACCTGAGAGTATGCGCACAAGCCTCTGTTTCAAATATTCGTACGCAAACGCGAGAAGTGGAAAATGGCGGCGACATCCGGTAGTCACACTTCGCCATCCGTCAAAAGGAGGTCCCGTCGGAACTTCTTCCGATGATGGAATCCGACGTGACCCGAGTCGCCTTCGTGTTGTTGGCCTAAAGTTAGCTTTGTGTGAGCTCGTCGGCCAGCAAACTGAAGAAACGGTTGTAGAAATGTTTTTAATTTATTATTAACTAAAGAATACGTCTAATCTGAAGAAAAAGCTATCTTTCTTTTTGCTGGGAGCAAGACTTTCCCAAAAATCTCTAAACCTCCCTTTCATGGATGGCTGATTACAACTACAACGGCGCGACATCGCTTGGCAATCCCTCAAAAGGAGGTTGTCTAAGAACCGGAAATTGGAAGATTCAAAGGGCAAACAAACAGTCAAAACGTACTGTGTTATGTTTGGTATGCGTATTCAAAACACTTTTCATTGCTGAAGTAAATGTCAAAAAGACTATTTCTTTAGGAAACCCGCGCTCTTTTCTTTTCAGTAATCCACAGGCCCAGGTCTTTATTCTTATCTGAAGAACTGAACTTTCAACAAAAACTCAAAACCTCCCTTTGATGGATGGCTAATTACAACTAAAAGGGCGCAACATCGCTTTGCAATCCCTCAAAAGGAGGTTGTCAAACTGAACCGGAAATTGAAAGGTCGGTTATGGATGATTGAACCTCGCCGAAGAGCAAACAAAGCCGGGAAACTGGCGGGAAATTCGTCTTCTTGTTGTTCGCCGGGGTTGTTCCAGGTGTTGTTCCCTTCCAGTTTCAAAGCAAGGGGATATATGCGTGAGATATGTGCCTCTGGAGCTGTTTGAACACATTTTGCACTTACCTTCCGGCCACTTCACTTGCAGTCTAATGTCATTTGCCAAAAAATATATATATTCTTATAACATGACTAAAACTAAGTTAATATGAGGGAGATCTGTTGCATCATGGTTGATTGCATTGAACAGCTGCTACGGTAACCCTTACTGAATAACAACAGCAACTGCACTGACCCTTTAATAACAGCAACAATAGCTTTATTTGCACGGCTATATTTTGTTCAGTGGTGCAAATTGGCCTCTGAACAGGAAGTAATCACGATTTAGACCTCACTTAGATATCTGATTACCAGCACCCACAGTTTTTATTATTTTGTACATACAACACAGATAAAGACAGTTTTTCGCACAATTACGTATCCTTACAGCCATCAACGGTTTTCATGTACAGACAAGCTGCCATCTGACCTTTCATTGTATTTCATTTGCCCACACGTACTACATGGTTCCTTACAAGGGATTCAACGGCATTGATATTGGAAAAAGGCAGTGTCACCAAGGCCAACAAAGTAAATTTGGTATACTAAAGCCCACATACTGGCTCCATGACTCTGAAATACATGCAGGACAAGTACTGCTGAAGAAGGAATTTCCATTCATCGATGGACTTCAGGATCCTGCTGTTAAAGGATCACTTGTTATTCCGGCCACATCCGAGTTTGTCCAGATAATTAACGTGGGTAAACACTGGGTGTGCATAAGCACCATTGGTTGCCAGGCTGGCATAGTAAAAATATTTGATAGCTTGTACAGCAAGCCCAATTCAGTTTTGATTGACCACGCTTGCCGCATGCTTTTCTACCAACAGGACACTGTAACATTCTGCAATGAAAAGGTGCAAAAGCAGCTTGGCGGCAGCGACTGCGGTCTCATGGCCTTAGCTTTTGCAACCGACTTGTGCCATGGTTTAGATCCAGCAACACAGAGGTACAGCCAATTCGAGATGCGCCAACACTTTGTTAGCTGCCTAGAATCAGGGAAAATGAAACCTTTCCCCAAGACCAACAGAAGAGTGCACTGCCATCTACCTTGCAACAGGAATTCTGTGACAATCTTTTGTCTTTGTAGGCTCTTAAATAACAAGCAAGAGTACATACAGTGTTGTTCATGCCGTGGTTGGTATCATCCTCAGTGCTCCTTAGCCCCACAATGGGCCATCACATCAAAGCTGCCATGGAAGTGCCCAAAATATAACACAAACAAGGCAAAAACAGGAAAGAGAACCATTTTGGGAGCAGTGAACAAAGATAATTAAACAGTAGCTTATTTAAAGGGGAATTGTCATTGAGGTTGTATCATTTCAGTCAAAATTTTAACGTTATCTTTGACTACAAGCACGCAATTCTTGCTCTAAAAAACGATACAATTATCTTGAAATACCTAACAGGAAACCAAGACTCGTTAACGAGAAAGCAACTTATAATCCAGTTTCCTATCATTAAATTTTTTTCGTAGGAGTAAAAGGCCCGGACAACTATAAATATAACAAAAACGGAGCCCTGGTTATTTTTCATTTTTTGTTTGTTGGCCTTGGTGACACTGCCTTTTTCCAATATCAATGCCGTTGAATCCCTTGTAAGGAACCATGTAGTACGTGTGGGCAAATGAAATACAATGAAAGGTGAAATGGCAGCTTGTCTGTACATGAAAACCGTTGATGGCTGTAAGGATACGTAATTATTTTTCTCGCTTCCTCCCAAACCGCCCCCTACCCCCTAAGTAGTTTTGACACTCACGCAATATGCAGCCCGAAACGCAAAGTGCTCGATCTCGACGATCTTACGGAAAAATAGAGGACTGTGAACAGTCTAGCTCTTCGGCGAGGTTCAGGGGCACCCAACGACAATTTTCGGAAAAATATCTGTTCGGAAGACGATTTGAGATCTAGAATTTTCGGAACATTTGTTGTAAAATTTCTTGTTTGCCTGCCTCTCCTAGGATTTTCGGACATCTAAAAATTGGTTTAATTGCCTATTTTTAACGGATTTTTACCCTAGAAAGGTCACCTAGAATTTTCGGGAGTCTTTTTTCTGGCTAAAACTTTCGAAAAGGTAAGTTTTGATCCCTATAATTTTCGGATCACTAGACTTTCAGCTAGGAAATCCGAACAGATGAAAAATTTTTTAGGGGATAAAAATATGCCTATATCTACCGTTTAAATACTAAAAGACGTTTAACAAGCTATGTTTAAGTGGTTTTAAACTATATTCTCGTTGGGTGCCCCTGGAGGTTCAATCATCCATAACCGACCTTTCAATTTCCGGTTCAGTTTGACAACCTCCTTTTGAGGGATTGCAAAGCGATGTTGCGCCCTTTTAGTTGTAATTAGCCATCCATCAAAGGGAGGTTTTGGAGTTTTTGTCGAAAGTTCAGTTCTTCAGATAAGAATAAAGACCTGGGCCTGTGGATTACTGAAAAGAAAAGAGCGCGGGTTTCCTAAAGAAATAGTCTTTTTGTACATTTACTTCAGCAATGAAAAGTGTTTTGAATACGCATACCAAACATAACACAGTACGTTTTGACTGTTTGTTTGCCCTTTGAATCTTCCAATTTCCGGTTCTTAGACAACCTCCTTTTGAGGGATTGCCAAGCGATGTCGCGCCGTTGTAGTTGTAATCAGCCATCCATGAAAGGGAGGTTTAGAGATTTTTGGGAAAGTCTTGCTCCCAGCAAAAAGAAAGATAACTTTTTCTTCAGATTAGACGTATTCTTTAGTTAATAATAAATTAAAAACGTTTCTACAACCGTTTCTTCAGTTTGCAGGCCGACGAGCTCACACAAAGCTAATTTTAGGCCAACAACACGAAGGCGACTCGGGTCACTTCGGATTCCATTATCGGAAGAAGTTCCCGGACGGGACCTCCTTTTGACGGATGGCGAAGTGTGACTACCAACCTCAGCAAAGTGGCTGTAATGGGTTCGTGTATTAACGGTCACGTAGTGCAAAACGATAGCGCTATGTCGGAGCCAATAACGGGGCAAGAAAAAGTTGCTATTCTAGATGCTGGGGCGCAGTATGGAAAGGTAAGATCTCCGTTACTTTGCTCAAGGAACGACCAATAACTTTGCTTATCTTGAAATGCATGGTTGTGTTGTCGTGTCAATTTCAGTTACTTTTTAAATATCTTTCAGATTCCTTTTCGGTCGGCATCGCTAATCACGATAAACATCGATCGATTGGTTTTGTTTGGACACAACACTGAGAAAGAAAATCATCCAGTTTAATTTTTTTCATGATGCTGAGCCAAGTTTATCTTGAAGCGATAACAGACAAGTCACAGTCATCCTTGTCTGCAAGAAAAAGATATTAAGCTTATACTCCAATAGTATTACATGTCTTACATGTACGTAAGCTTTTTTAAGCATAATTCATTCATTTCGTCAAAAAAAAACAGCTGATTGTTCGCTATGAGTGGTATCTTATTTCCTCATTTAAATAATTCCTTGCGGCTGCTACCAAGATCGAATCAGGTAATGTTAGCTGGTATCTGATCCGATCTTGATCATGTACCCTACTGACGCCAAGTTTAATTTTTGGTAAAAAAAAAAAAAAAAAACATGTAGTCTACCTCAAACACAAATCTTCCAACGTACTGCAGGAGATAAGTTGCAACACTAGAACTATAACAAAACATTTAACTGTATAAATGTTTTTTGGTTAATTTCATTCTTTCTTTTCTTTTCTTTTCTGTTTTCAAGCTAATTTGCCACATAATTAGAAATACGTATCCGTAATTACCCTCACAAAACTCGGTTTGGTAACGGCACTCAAGTTAAGCCATGTCGGTCGGGGTTAAGAACTGGATGGGTGACCAAGCGCGAATATCGTCTTACAGGTCCATGCGTTGTTGCCATACCCAGAAACAAATATTTTAAAAAATCAAATTTAAACCAAACATAAGCTAAACTTAAACTGCACCACACATGTACCTTTTTTGTTAAATCATTTCTGTAACATTCACATCATAGGTATGAATTAAAATTTCAGTTTATTAAACTTAATGTTCTGTCATTAGGTCATAGATCGTAGAGTGAGAGAACTGTGTGTGGAAACAGAAATTCTTCCCCTGGACACATCTATATATACCATACAAGAGAGAGGTTTTAGGTAAGAAGAAAACTTTGCAGGATGTTAAGTGTACAGCTCTTAACTTTAAGGAGGCTGTGTGGCCGAGTGGTCGATGTGTCAGAATCCCAATCCAGTGGTCCCTGGTTCGAGTCCCACTCTGGTCACTTACTGAATGTGTTCACAGCTGTCCTGAGTTGAAATCCTTGGCCACGCTTGTAAATAGCAGACTGGTTGCCTCCTTCCAGTTGGGATTCTTAGCCATATTGTGTTCATTTCAATAAGTTTGTTTCGTTATCCTGAAAAGCCCCATAAGGGGAGAGGATACATTTTTTAAAAGTATTCATCATTATAACTATAATTATTATTATTTGTTGTAAGTTAGGCAATAGCATGCTTTGGCAATGCATTCTTCCAATGGCAATGAATGAGGATTCAAAACACCTTGTCGCCAAAGTCAAACTTCCACAAAAATTCCAAATGCCATTGTTTAAAATATGGAAAAACAAGTCGTACAATGTAACAGTAGTGCCATAGGTTTTATTTTATAGTCAAGCCAGGTGAAGCATAAGCTCAGTCTCCAGGGTGTCTATGCGCCCACAGTACTTCCCACCCGACTAAGCGCATCGAGACACCCAAGGCTGGAGACTGAGCCTAGGTGAAGCATAACCTGGCAAGATTCCATTAATGAATTTACATTGTATTATTTGAAAGTTGAAATAATTACTGCAAAGGTTGTCGAAACGTCAGTCACTGTCAACAACAGTCCTATTCAGAACTATGCTCACAAGAACAATCATGCTTCACAAACTTATGAAATGACCCCTGGGTTCAAACCTTTCACAAAGTTGAATCGATTAGCAGTTGTAGATTGCAGATTCACCTCAGCATTCCTGCATGTATAATGTGAAGTCACAGGAGGTAGTTTCCCCGTTTTCTTGAATGTGATAAAAAGTTTTTCAAAGCAGATTTATCCATTCAAGGATTGTTTATTCGGACTGTGAAGGTGTAGCCAAAACTTCACTGCCATTATTCATGCAGGAATGCAGATTTGAATTTGATACTGGTTTTAGCAATGACTAATGGATTCATTTCTCATACCATCAATTTATTATGGAATCTAGTGTGGTACGCTTGACCTCACTTGTCTGTGATTGTTACACTATAAGACTTTATCAGTAGACTTTAAAAGTAGAACCATCAAGAAAGACTCTGAACTAATATTCTCTCTGGCTGTGCTTGTTTTCTCACCATAGGGCTATAATAATATCTGGAGGACCCAACAGTGTGTATGCCAAAGATGCACCCAAGTATGATCCAGCTATTTTTACCATTGGACTGCCAGTCCTAGGCATATGCTGTGGAATGCAAGTATGGCTAATTTGTTGAAATGTAGAAGTAGTTAAAACCCAGGTTGATTAAACTCTCTAGGGGAAATTATTACTTTGATTTACGTTGGAGTTTGAGTTAACAAGGTTCTACAAGTATTCTACTGCGAATTTGAGCACTTTCACACATTTTTAGCAGGTAAGGGTATACATTGTACATGTTGTACATAGGATTTTTCTTTAATAAGTTAGGGAGACGTGATAAGGAAGAGACGAAAAGAATTTGGAACACAGAAATAATTTTATTATCAGCAAACAAAGGTTTTTTTTAATTAGTTTACCCTTATGTTACTTCTGATCTGTACCCTATTATCTATGGGGGTAAGAAAACATGTAAATAAAGTTGTCATCATTATTGTTATTGTGTTTTTGTCTTAAACTAAAGATGCTTAACAAAGAGTTTGGAGGAAGTGTGATAAAAAAAGACGTCAGGGAGGATGGAGTATTCAAGATAAATGTGGAAACATCCTCGCTAATTTTCAGGTACGGATGGTATACATATACTGTAGTTGAGTACTTTGTAACTCAATGTTAACTTAATAAAACAATTCAAAGGCCTTTCTCAGCTCAAAAATATTGCACATTACAAATATCAGTGAGAGATCTTGAGAGATCTCATTACCATTAGAGAGTTTGGAGTAGATCTTCACATATACTCTACCTTCAGTTTCAAGAAAGAAATGCACAGAAAACAGTATATTGTACAATAGTAGTTACATGTACATGTATATTTGTTGATGTTGAGGTTTTGAGGAATAATAATTATTATAACCAATAAAGAGTTTTTTTAGAAGTCACCAATGTTAATTTTATCTACATATATAGTACAAACAGTGTATTTATCATTTCTTTCTGTTCAAATAGAGGTTTGCAGCCTGAGCAAGAAGTATTGTTGACTCATGGAGATTCTATTGATCGAGTTGCTAGCAACTTTAAAGTCATTGCCAAGTCTGGTGATATTATTGCTGGTATGTATGTTGTAGTTAATTTTTTATCTCAGGTAATTTTTGTTTTTCTTTTGTTTTTGGGTAAGTTGATGTATGCTAATGAAGTTGAAACAAAAGAAAAATAAAAATTACCTGAGATAAACAATTAAATTAAATACAACATGGATTTTATTACACATTTTGTAATAATAAATTATAATACATTATTATACAAAAATGGTCACACATGTTTGTGCTCTAGGTTTTATTATTATCATCATCATCATCATCATTATCATTATCATTATTAATGTATTATTATTATATTATTATTATTATTATTCCAAGTTCACATGACGCCTACCGTCTGGCTCCATGATGCAAACACCAGTGTAATTTGAACATTATTTTGGCACTGTCAGGGATTTGGTTTCAGGTTAACTATATTAACTGACTTTTGTGAGTGCTTTTTTAAGGACTAGTATAGTGGATTTAATATTGAAGGGCCAAGGAACTGGTGAAATTTGTTCGCTACAATGAGGTTGCATTTACCGTATTTATTCGATTAACTGCCCTGGGCGCTTATTAAATTTTTGGACCTTGAGAGTGGGTGCTTATTCAAGGTGGGCGCTTATTAAATTTTCACCATTTTCAGCCAGTGAACTGAAGTATGTTTATTTTGCAACAAAACAACAAATGCTAATAACAAAACGCGAACAGGTAACAAAGCAAGGTTTCTGTAGAATACTCTGAAGTCTCTTATTAGAATTTATTCACGCAAGTGGGCGAGGTGGGGGTGAGCGCTTATTTGAGTTTGATTGGGAGGAGGAGGGGGTGGGCGCTTATCAAGTTTTTCTGCCTTTAGGATGGGCTCTAATTTGAGGTTTGGCGCTTATTCGAATAAATACAGTAATCAAGGTTCTTTTTCATATATTTTACTGTTACTGGGGAAAAGAAAATTGTTTGTGATACCGAGGACTTTGTTATATAGAGGTGCGTTATATTGTGGTTCCACTGTAGCACTGAAAGTTCATCACTTTGTCATCATCATCACAGTAGACAATCACAACTCCATGGGAAAACCAAAGTGACACTATAAGGCTGCACGGCCCCAACTACATCGTATCTGTTTCTGTAGAAGTGTCATTAGTTTAGAGGAAAAGTTAGTTTAGAAGTTTGATTTTCCTGGGACCAACAGAATTGTCCATAACAAAGAGATGTCACTAAGAAGAAGTTCAACTGTATATGTGTAACATGTGGTAATTAACTCTTTGTAGGCATTGAGGATGAATCACGCAAGTTATATGGTGTACAGTTTCATCCAGAAGTTGATCTCACAGAGAATGGCATAACAATGATCAAAAATTTTGTTTACGGGGTGAGTATACATGTTGTGTTGTAAAATAACAGTCTGGTTGTCTATAAAACCTGTCTCGTCACTGTCATTTTTGGATTTAAAAAACGTCACCTTTTATTTTGAAATTTTTTATACCATTGTGGGCTGAAGATGGGTCCACAGCGAAAGAATGTCTTTTGAAAAGTTGATGTCATAAACAATTATCAAAATAATTAATATGTGTTTTATCTGTGAATTCACCAGTACTGATGAACGTGTATCTTAGTTTTTACCCGTCCATGTACCAATGGCTGAGGAATAGCATCATCTACGGCACTCTTAGAAATCGGCTACTTTGTTTCTTTTAAGTTGAAGTACATGTAATGTACAGTGTATGAAGAATTATTTCACACCTTTTTGTTACAGGCAACTACCAGCTACTTTTTTTGTGAAGCTTTGCTCATCACACCAATACTTGATGTGCAGGCCTTGGTATCATTTCACTTTTAACAGTTGAATTTAATAGTCACACTTCACTGTGGCTTTGCCTGAGGCAAATAGCCCGCACAAAACTGAATCAACCTGATGAGAAAAAATACCTGGTAAAAGACGTTAGTTCCATGTGTATAGAACTACATTTACTAACAATGGGTTATTCCAGAAAAAATCCACACACCCCCGACGGATGGGGTCCTTTTTTAACCCCCCCTCTCACCTGGATTTCCTGAAGCAGAAGACCCCCCCTCCCAACTGGATTTCCAAGGTGGAAGACCCCCCCTCCCTCCTGGATTTCCGGGAAAAAAATAAAAGGCTTAAATTTAATTTATTTTTAATGGAAAATACACGCAAACACGTCTAAATGTTTTTGTTTTAATTTCTAAAGCTTCAGCTTATATTAAACTAAGAATTCTATCGCGTGGAACTAAAAACGAAAGGAGCAAAAAACAAAAATGCGAACGACACCTGAACGAGTGTTTACATAATTTCTTAGCTTATAAAAATCAGTGACCTTTTTCTTTCTTTGCGCTAAATATGAATATCCATTCCTTTACGAGACATAAGGCAGCCGGCAGCATGCGTGTCAGTCTCGTCCACTGAAGATCGAGATTTTGTAACTGTGCACTGGAAGGGAAGTTCAAATTCGCGTTATAAACAGCTTTCTTAGTCCGCCATAGTTACAAAGGTCGTTTCGCTTTCGTTTAAATCGGAGAGGCAACAGTCATGCTGAAGAGAATGCAGCCAAGACAAAAGCACTTGAAATAGCTCCCATTCACGAAATGAAATTTTAACATGTTCATCCAACGAATTATTTTAAAACCGGATTAAGATGGCTTTCAGATTCATCCAAATACAAAGTCCGCTATGAACAAATTCTTCACCAGGCTCTTGCAGATTTGCGCCTCTTTGTTTTGTTCTCTCAAAAAAACTATTAATTTTTGGGGACATTTTTTCATATTTGAAAAAGAGGCAAACTAGGCTGATAATTTAAAAAGTAAACCTTAAAAAATACAAAGTGCGAATGCGTGAACGTGAATCAGTTGTTTTTTTTATTTTTATTTACACCAAACAACCGAGATTTCAAAGTTATACACTGTGGCGCGCAGGCTCTGGGTACGAGTAGAAATGTGTCAGGCGTTTCACGCTCTTCGTGACAACAACGTTGCGACGAGTTCCTTCAGGCCCGTTCTTTAGTATCTTGTTCGCGTTTTCTGCTATAAAAGGACCTGTAAAGCAACTTAGATTATCATTTATGTCAGGTGAGAAATATATGAACAAAACATTTTGACTATTTTCAGGGTCTGAAAGCGCTTAAGTGTCATCGAACTAAACGTTTGATTTGTATCAACTATCGGTCGAAATGACCCCTGCAGAAGACTTTTTTAAGGTCAACCCCCCCTCCCGCCTGGATTTCCGGAGTCTTCGACCCCCCCTCCCGCGAGAATTTCCAGAATCCCATCCGTCGGGAACAACCCAATATTACCGAATAGCCAATCTGGTGCTTTTGTTGATAAAAATAATAGTAATAATGCTCTTTTACATCAAGGGTGTTTAAAACCTGGCGTGCCAGACTTGCCTTCATACATGTACAATGAAAAAAGTTGCTTTTCTGTTTTATTATCAGGTTGTGGGTTGTTGTGGGACATATACTGTAGATTCAAGAATGGACACATGTATCAGACAAATTAGAAAGACTGTTGGCAATATGAAAGTTTTAGTAAGTACTTTTCGTCACAAACTTTGCTTAATTGTGTACAAAATAGAAGAACACACTCCTAACAGACTAGTGAGTTTGTATGGGACAATGTTGATTGAACAGATCTTACAGCTGGCCTTGTGTCCTGCATCCTTTCATATTTTGTAGAAGAAATACCATCATCAGCAACTTGTCAGAGGAGAGAGGGCCTGGGATCTACTGAAAATCAGGCGAATGTTCACCTTGGGTTATTACACTTCTCAAACTCATTAATAATTCATAAAAATACAAAAGAAATTAGTGTTTAATGAGTGTTTGGAAATCAGATGAAAAAGTGCTCATTTTTGCATCCTTAATTTCCCCTTCTAAAATCGTTTTGTTTGAGAACAAATATCAAGCATTTGACACAGTGTTTCATCAACAGATGGAACGCTCCAAATTTCTTTGTATTTTCAACTCTCTTCTCAGTGTTTCATCTGGTGGTCAAACACTGCATCTCATGCTTGATATATTACAACAAGAATGTGCTCTAAGAACTGTACATGCAGGAAACCCAGTGCTCTAAACCTGTGAAATCCAGGGAGCTGCTAGCCTTCGCCATAGATGAAATTTAGTCTGTCTGTCAGCCAGCACCAAATCCTTCTTCTTGGCCCCCAACTGTGTATGAGAATTTTAGTACCGTAAATGATCGATTAAGTGCCGTGGTGCATATTTCAACTATGGGTAAAACATTGAGGGGAATATAGAGAGAATTGAGTGACCTGCAAACTTGGTATGCGCAATTTAGTATAAAATATGTAAACCTTGAGCTGTTTCAAGAGTTACCCTACATTAAAACGTTAGAACTCACGAGTTGGTCGAGGTCTTATTTCTCAAGCGATATCAAGCGCCGTAACGAAGGTGGGGCGTTAATTTGTAAATATCCAAATTAGCGCCGCGGCACATATTCAAGAGCGGCGCTTATTAATTAATTTCGTAAAAGGTGCGGCGCTTATTCGATCATTTACAGTATGATCTGACCGTGATCTGATTGAGGGTGCTGAGCTATTGTTTGAAATTTTTGTAATTCTTAAGCTTTCCTATATGTACAGTGTAGTCTCCCAAGGGCGAAAGAAAGCCATCTGGAGTGTGTAGAGCTGCTTCAGAAAAGCCCTGTACATGTACATGTATCAATCATTATTAATTCTGAGGGGTATTGCAGGATCTACTGTATAATATTATTGTCCTGACATAGGAAAGCTGTATTGTTTAACTTTATCCAGGACTGAAAACTTGGTAATCGTGGCTGGTTTTATTTCAGGCACTATTAAGTGGAGGAGTGGATTCAACGGTCCTTGCCGCTCTTCTTCATAAGGTAGTAGGTTGCATTTCTGTTTCATAAATGTGACCCAACAGCCCACAGCTACAACACTGTACAGTTTATATGTACATTTGAAACATCCTGGTTTTGAACAACAAGAAAAAGTTACTTAATGTACTTAATGTACAAATCTTAACTGCTAAGTCAAGGGTTTAATTAATGGGAGCCCATGAGCTTTTTTCAGTTACATTGCATTTAAAAGTTTAAGGGCACTTACCAAAAGTCAGAACTAGGCGGCCAGACTGTTCATCTTGAAAAAAAATATATATACTCGTTTCGAGAGTTTTCACCAGAAACCCAACCATGCCGTGCACAGCAATTAAAAAAAAGAGTAATCTGGTTAGACGGATCTGATTAATGGTGGAATTTTCTCTAGCGATGGACTGGTTGGCGGGCCAGTTCTGGCTAAATGAAAGCGGCCGTAGACTGAATCATTTTGAACTTACTTGTAAATCTTTACGTCTTCTTGTATTTTGTTGTTTCTAGGCCCTTGCGCGTGACCAAGTTGTCGCAGTGCATGTAGATAATGGTTTCATGAGGAAAAATGAGAGTCGCCAAGTAGAGAAATCGCTAAAACGACTTGGAGTTAGATTAAAGGGTAACGGCATATCGTTTTTGTGTATTTCGAGAGTCCTTGTAAAATCCCTAAACGTCGCGATGAACAACAGTCTCTATCGAGAAACGAGTCATAAACAAACTTTATCAAAATCCCAAGAGTTAATCCTCTAATAAGAATTTGACCAACAATGTCATGTATTGAATTTCATTTTGTAAAATACTGTAAGACGAATAGTGCCATGTGAAAGTAAGACTGAAGACGTTTTTCGTTGATCTTGAATATGCTACAGTGTATCTTGTTTTGTTTTACATTTGCATAAATTGGTCAAGATCTTATCTCGCATTCGCTAGTCCGAGAATCTCGGTCGTTCTCTTTTCTGTGGGCATTTCTAAATGTTAAGCTATAGTCTTACAACAGCTCCATACGTCACGAACAACATTTTACCCTTGCTCGTTAATAAAACAAAGTTATAAAATATGTGGTAAGCAAGAGTTCTTGTTTTATGATAATCACATTGTCTCTGTGTTCCTCTTCTCCAGTTGTAAATGCTGCACTTCGGTTTTAATAATAATAATAATAATAATAATGATGATGATGATTTATTAACAGATCCGCTGGGTGGCTCTTCCCTGTTAAATTACATTAATTACAATTACAAAATAAATCAAATTAAGTTATTTACAAATTATACAGTAGAAGCAGGATCAACGGAATCCAATTACAAAAAAAACTAACTAATCGCTTTGTACTCTGTTTCTTAAAAAATTCCGTGAAAGTCTTTAAAAGGTTCTGTAATCTTTACAGTTTGTAATAGTTTGTGGTAGATTATTAAATAGCTTCGACGCATTGTCTTGGAAAGTGCCGTTTTCGGTCGGGACCACTAATCTAATTGAGTTCCTTGGGGCATTCCTGTTTTATTATTTTAAGATAATCTGGCCAAGTCTCAGCGTTATGCAAAGCTTTAAAACATTATTTCAGGAGGTTTAGATCTCTTCTCTCATTGATTGGAAGCCATCCGATTTTAAGTACATCCCGAAAGTGACCGAGTACAAAACTTGCAGCAGCAAATTGAACCCGTTGCAAACGGCGAAGTAAGAATTGTGGTAAAGGGTAAAAAACCAGATCGGCATAATCTAGTTTTGACAAAATCAATGTTTCTGCTAGCTGCTTTCGGAGCTCATATTTGGCGACATATTTCAGTTTTCTTAGTATTGATAGAGTGGCGTAGCATCCTGATACCGTGTGCTTGATGTGATCGTCCCACTTAAGGTGTTCATTGATGTGAACTCCAAGCAGTTTGCAAGATTTAATACGTTCTAGTTTATAACCACTGACTGCGATGTTAGGATCATACTCGTCAAGGTGGAGAGGATCATAACCTTGGTTTTGTCGTTGTTAACGGCGAGGGTACTCTCCTTAGACCAGACACTTAGTTTATTAATTGATTGGTAGATAGTGTTTCTACAGCTATTTAGGTCAGATATTTTGGCATGATCGTAGATTGTTGTGTCGTCCGCATACTAGAAGCATTTGACATTTACATTGTCCTGAAGATCAGCAACATAAATATTGAATAACACCGGGCCCAAGATGGAGCCTTGGGGAACCCCAAAATTCACGTTTTTAACCTCAGAGCACGTGTCATCGATCTGTACAAATTGTTTACGATGCATAACATAATTGAGTGTCCATATCAGGAAGTCTCTTGAGAAACCTAGTCTACTCATCTTGGTGATAAGATTTCTGAAACAGATCGTATCGAAGGCTTTGGAGAAGTCGGCTAAGATCATCATGGTTACTTCCGAACGTTTTACAACAGTTCCACAGTGATATCAGGTAGAAAAGATCAACCAGCCGTCAAAAAACAAATCACGAAAACTTTAAACGTTACGACCAACCCGGAAGAAAAGAGAAAGATCATAGGAGATACTTTCATTAAGATAGGAACTTGCTGTTTTCTGCCCAGTGTTTGAGTTAAAGTACAAATGTAAAAGTGCGCTCGATCTGCAGGCGCACATATGTATACAAACAAATGCCCCCGAAATTGTGCCCCCTTTGAATGGGAGTTCGATCTGGAACAAGCCATCTTGAATGCTTGAATCTTCAATATCGCCCGTTTTAAAAACGGGGATATTGGTTTCTGCTGTTTTTCTTTATTTTTTGCCTAGCTAGACGTAAATACTATTTTCTTCGTATGACGATGAAGGTATTATGACCAGTTTAATACCGGATGTAGACCTGGCGGAAGTGTAACTGGGGGCGCTTTCCATTTAGGAAAACTTCCGGCTGGAAATTCCGGAAACATTCCGGGTCAGATGGAAAGGCTTTCCAGCCATGGAGCCTCGTTTGCGTTCTTATTGCTTGCGTGAATCAAAAATCTAAAAGCGAAAGTAATTTTCAATGACTGTGGCAATAGCAGCAGTTTGTTGCTGTTTTGTTAGAAGAAATTAGAACAGATTTCAAAGGACTATTTTCAACGGATGCGGTTTTTAACAATAAGATAAGAGTGAAAAGAAAAACTGCAACTGCTCGTGAACAACGCTCACCAGCAAACAGTGGAAATGGCAGGAAAAATTCCAAGCGCCAGCCGCCGGCCGACACAGAATTGCGCAAATGGCAGTGGAATTCCTCGGAAGGTCGTTCAAGACTAGTGTGCACAAACGGAAAGCATACCCTATTTCAGACCAAAATGGTCGAAGGTGATACCCTATTTCAGACCAAAACGGCTAAAACAAACATACCCTTTGGCGCGGCACATACCTATATAGCCTATATAAGGGACTACCCCCGGGGCGAAAAACGCGTTGCAAATTATGAGTCTCACTGCTTACGCAAGCGAGACTAATTAAACCTGAGGTTATAGCACTGTACAATTTGGACATTTTAGGCTTACTGTCGAATTTCCAGAACGTGATAGTCTTGTAAAACGCTAAAATAGACTGTTTCGATTATGAAAAATTTTATTTTGATCGAACCAACTAATGTCACTGCCAAGATTATCTATTCTGGAAATTTTCTGTTGGCTGTGTACAGCTAAGGAACGATGATTCGATTAAAGTATTTTGTTCGTAATTTGATTTGGAATCGTTCACAACGAGTAGAAAGGTTTGGGTTCTTTGTGTTTACTTTTCTGCTTGGTAATAACATAAGGGTGATCAGAGTGGATAATGTGTCTTGCGTTTAAGAGCGACTGTCTGTAAATATCGACCAAAATCGACTTTTTGTGCCACAAGTTCAAAATTCGGATTTCGCTCGGTTTTGGCTCATCGATAACCCTTAATGAGTAATGAAACATGCCTTAGTTAGTTTTCCCAAATAACGTGTTCTTTTTAAAATTCGAGAAAACTCATTTTGCCCGTTCGGAGCTCAAAATCCACTTCCGGTAAAGCGAAATTTTACACAAATTTCATTGACTCGTACGTCAAACCACAACGATTTGGCAGCCTTTGAAAAACACGAATGGTTTTTATGACACTTTCTTTCTTATAAGACGATAAATTTGTGAAAGCTGTAAACATTTTGGGGCCAAAAAGGTATTGTTAAAAATAGGCCCTATTGACAATTTCTACCGTTCAAAATTATAGGGATAAAATAATGCAAATATACGCTCTAATTCGCTTCGCTCAAACGAACGTAAATTATTTACCGCTTAAATAACCGCAAAAACCAGGCGAAGTCAGATATGGGTGGATCGGGTGCGAACCCTAACACTTTAATGAAAAGTAATCTTACAGCATTGGTAAAGGAAAAACAGATAACATATTTAAATATGAGCTAAATACCTAAATATTTCGTCACACTTAAACGATTACATTCCGTCTCTAACACGTACATGTCTTTTGCTTCGTCTGTTTTCCACCGCCCATGAAGTTTTAACAACCTCTCAGAAACGGCTTTGGAAGCGTTATTACTGATAACAGCTGTAGTACCCCCTGAACGCAGACTGTGTAGGCCATATTCCTTGGGGTCATAGCCCAAATCTTTCAAACTAGTCTTAAATATTTCCTTGCTGCGAGTATAGGATAACTTGCCATTCCTAAGGGTATAACCCGACTTGCTCTTCGTTAATGGCCTGAATAAATGTATTTATCATGGGTTATGTAACCTTTTCTTTGGGCTGTTACATGGTATGCTGTTCTGTTGCTTCATTAGCGGTAGGCTATATATATTTGAGTTGTTCTCATTTATATTCATTCGCGTCTTACGACCGTCCCTACGCCCTCAAAATTATGTCTGATGTTGAAGACGTTACTCCAGCGAACACAGATTTTCCTAGCAGCGACGTTTTGCTGCCTTCGCTTCCTAAACAACCTTTGTCTCAATCTCTCGAAGCTTCAGTACCAATCCAGTCTTCAGAATCCAGTGATATAGCGTCCGCGTTCTCTCTTTTTAAGGATTATTTCGACAAGAAGTTAGGCGCCTTGAAGCGCGATATTCAAGACGAGTCGTGCAGTAATACCGATTCTGTGGCCAAAAAGCTTAAAGAAGAATCCAAGATCACGTTTAGATTCGAAGGTAATAAGAAACAGTTTCAATTCAACTCCGACCTTGCAGAGAAGGTGAAGTCGGCGTCAGTTGCTCTCGGGAAGAGAAAATTAGACCTTGTTAAAACTAACCTGGAAGAACTAGACTCTGACATCAAGAAGCGCAACAAACTTATCAGACTGGCAGACAAGTCCGCCGCCGGTTGGGATTTGGTGAACGAGTATTTATCAGACGAGCTGGCTAGCGGGTCAGAGGACGAAAAGCGTATCCGCCGTGCCGAGCAGAGGGCCCTTCGTAAACGCAACCAACGCCAACAGAAAGCGAAGCCATCCAAGCAAGGTTATTCACAACTCCAATCATCTACCTCAACCACCGCGTTTGCTGGCCAACATTCATCATCCTCCAGACCTATTTCTCGTACTTTTGGCGCTTTCAGCAAACCAAGACCAAGTGATATTTGTTTCGCCTGCGGCCAGCAAGGTCATTGGAGATCTCAGTGTCAAGTTAATCCTCAAGCCAGATCTTCAAGCTCGGGGCAGTCCTTTCCTAGTTCTTCTGGCCTTTCGGGCATTGGAGGTAAATAGGACCACAGAATTAAAAACTTGTTCTCCAAGGTTAGATATTAGCTTTAGTCAATTTATTAGACATGTATCCTTCTTATTTGGAGTATTTCAGGGAAAGGGACTCTAGTTCATTAGTCGATTTCGATTATGATCGCAATCTATTTGAATTTGAACAGAATTCCGCATTGCCAGTACTTAAGGGTACACTTAGGTCCTGTTTAAGTTATTGGCACACTATTGGTGCCAATAGTTTTGTTATCGATACTATTAAATTCGGTTATCGGATCCCATTCATTAACACACCTTGTCAGGCGCGTTTTTCTAACAATCAGTCAGCTCTTAATAATGCGTCTTTCGTGGAGTCGGCTATCGCTGAAGTAGTCCACACTCACGCCGTCGTTGAGGTGCCCTTTATTCCACATGTCGTTAATCCGCTCTCTGTCTCGATACAGTCTTCAGGCAAGAAGAGGCTTATTCTGGACTTACGTCATGTCAATCATTTCGTTTGGAAACAGAAGTTTAGGTGTGAAGATTGGAGAGTTTTATTATCATATGTTAATAAGGGCGACTACCTTTTCAGTTTCGATCTCAAGTCTGGATATCACCATATCGATATTTTTGCGGATCACCAAACTTTTCTGGGTTTCTCCTGGGTTTTTTCTGGTACCGTTCGGTATTTTTGTTTTGCATCACTTCCGTTCGGTCTAAGCTCAGCCCCATACGTCTTTACCAAGTGTCTCAGACCACTCGTTAAGTTTTGGAGGTCTAACGGGATTAAAATTGTTGTGTTCCTCGACGATGGGTGCGGAAAAGGGGATTCACTGTCTATGGCCAAGGAAAATTCATTGTTTGTGCAATCATCCTTAAGCAGTGCGGGGTTTATTGCCAACTCCGCCAAATCACTATGGAACCCCACTCAGGTGCTTGTTTGGTTGGGTTTAAACTGGGACTTGGTTATCGGTACCATTTCTATTACCGATAGACGTATTTGCAAATTTATCGCTCTATTTTTCTGGAAAAACAATATCGTTAGTCTTAATACGAGACCTATTTTGCCTTATAATGCTCCCCTTTTGTTTAGCTATTCGGACGCTAGCAACGTCGCCTGCGGGGCTTTTGTTGTGGGCACTAATGAGGTGTCCCATCGTATGTGGACTGCTTGCGAAGCAGCTAAGAGCTCTACCTGGAGAGAACTTAAGGCTATACAATTTGCCTTAAGTGCGTTCAAAGCCTCGGTTCGGGGTAAGTGTGTAAAGTGGCATTCTGACAGCCAAGGGGCCGTTCGTGTTGTGGAGATAGGGAGTCCTAGTGCAGAATTGCATTCTATTGCGCTTGATATTTTCTATTTTTGTCGAACTTACAATATTACACTTATTCCCCAGTGGGTTCCCAGGGAACTTAATGCTTGTGCTGATGCGATTAGCCACATTGTAGACTTCGATGACTGGTATACAACCCCCGAGTTCTTCGCACACTTGGACCGCCTTTGGGGCCCACATACAGTCGACAGGTTCGCGAATGCTGCCAACGCCCATCTTCCCAGATTCAATTCTAGGTTTCGCGTACCCGGCACTGAAGCTGTTGACGCATTTTCAATCTCGTGGAATGGAGAGAATAATTGGCTAGTCCCTCCCGTCCACTGCATTACTAGGGCGGTTCAGCATCTCCGTGTATGCGGTGCGGTTGGTACTTTAGTCGTCCCTTATTGGCCGTCTAATGTGTTTTGGCCTTTCTTCTTCGCAAATGCAATTCAATTTCAACCGTACGTCCTTGAGTACATTCATTTTCCCGACCCCTCAGGGATTTTTGCCCTCGGGTGTTACAAAGATTCACTCATTGGTTCAGACAGGTTTAACAGCGCGGTGCTGGCCGTCAGAATTGGCGCTAAGGGGCCTTAGTTTTTTCAAGCCGAGTGGCTTTATGTTGGCCCACGTGTTTTTTAGTCCGCTCGTCGGTTCATTTGTCCTCGTTTCGCATGAAACTAGCTCGCCGAGTGGCTTGTTTACCGTGGTTTTTGAGTTGGCCCATTCGGCCTTAAATAGTTTTGCATCCGGTCAGAGGCATTACCAAGCGTCCATTTTTTACTGCTATATTGACTCCCAGTGCGTGTATTGAGGAATTTTGCCATATATTTTTGTTCTTATCCTCGTAGAAGTTCTCAAAGATGCCTTGCAGCCTAATTTTCAACAGGTTGAAGACGGGCGACTCCGGGCACTGGTTCAAGATCTCCCTGCAGTTCTTCTTAAATCCAAAGCCGACAGTACCGCGAGGAAGTACGAAAATTAAAGGGCTTCAATACGTGGAGAAAATGGGCTTCTCAGTTTAAAGAAATTGTTATATTTCCCGCTTCTAGTGTGCACGTTTCATTGTTCTTTCTTAGCTTGATTCAAGAATCTGCTTCTTGCAGTACTATTGACGAAGTCCATTATGGGCTCAAGTGGGTGCATGATTTGGCAGGTCTACCCGACCCCTGTAATTCCTCGTTAGTTTTACCTTTAATAGAATCTGCTAAGAGGCTTCTCAGTATCCCTGTTAAAAAGAAAGAGCCTGTGACCCCCGAGGCTATTCAGCTTTTATTTTCTAAGTATGGATCGTATTCAGCTAGTTTGTCTGATTTACGAGTGCTTACTTTGTGCGTTTTAGGTTATGCAGGGTTTTTTCGCTTTAACGAGTTGGTTCAGTTACGCAGGTGTGATTTTCAGTTTGAAGATTCTTTTATGAGAATCTTTGTTCATCGAAGTAAGACTGACGTTTACAGGGATGGGGCTTGGGTTGTTATCGCTAAAACTTTCAAGCATACATGTCCTTATTTATTAGTTCAACGATATTTTGTGGCCGCTTCTTTTTCAGCAGACAGCGAAGAGTTCATTTTTCGCCCTGTTGTTTTTCTTCGCAGTACCGGAGCTTATAAATTGCGCGGGTCTGTTCCTTTGTCTTATACTAGAGCGCGGGAGATAGTGCTTAGCGCTTTCGATTCCATCGGCCTTCCCAAGCAAGACTACGGTCTCCATAGCCTTAGGGCCGGAGGTGCCTCCGCTGCTGCTAATGCTCGAGTGCCTGACAGATTGTTTAAAAGACACGGCCGTTGGAAATCAGACAAGGCAAAAGACGGTTACATTAAGGATAGTGTTCATTCATTGTTGTCGGTTTCGTTATCACTGGGTATTTAATTTTCCGTATTTCCCGTTCTTTTAGTTCGCACACGGCTCGTGTTGACACACCCCAATTGAGGTTGCTAGTTACATGATAAATGTTTTATATTCGTTTGAGCGGGGTAGCGAATTAGAATATAAATGTATTTATCATGGGTTATGTAACCTTTTCTTTGGGGTGTTACATGGTATGTGTTCTGTTGCTTCATTAGCGGTAGGCTATATATATTTGAGTTGTTCTCATTTATATTCATTCGCGTCTTACGACCGTCCCTACGCCCTCAAAATTAAATACCCAGTGATCAGGGGTTTCTCTTAGACGTAGTTTTTTGCATGCTGCTATATGAAAGGTTTAGCACGTTTTGCATGTTTACTGAATGATTGTTATATGAGCATAGTTTAGATCATTTTGTTGGGTTGTTTTTCTTGCTGTAATTTTTTACATTTCCGAGTTTTCATTCTGTTTGTTGTATTATTTCCATCCATTCTGTTGATGAAGGCATAATAAAGAGGGTCGCACACGGCTCGTGTTGACACACCCCAATTGAGGTTGCTTGTTACATGATAAATGTTTTATATTCGTTTGAGCGGGGTAGCGAATTAGAATATAAAGGCAAGTGACTAAACAGATCCAAATTGGCTGCTTCAATATACCTACGTAAGATAGCTACTGGGCAGTATTTGTTCTCTAACTTAACAATATAAACATAATTGCCCTCTCTATATACATCCGTTTTACTCCTTGGGACAAAAATTTTAACAAAACCATCGCAAAACGTGAGGTGTTTTGGCTGAATATTAGCCAACTCGTTAAAACGAAAAAATCCTGCAAAACCTAAAGAACTTATTGCGGCAATACGTAAGTCCTTTAAAGATGCTTCCTCAGCGCCATGTCTGTCAGTAATGCTTCTAATGATAGCAGGGCCCACGGGTTTTTTCTTGTGAACTGGATTGCTCCTTGTCCTCTTGGCGCACTCAATCAAGTTCTTGCAACAAGCGTTATCCAAAGGATTGGGACCATCATCAGGAACAAAGGAATGGAACCATTTCAGCGCAGCATGGACCAAAACCATTGCGGCCGGGGACCTAAGCTGTTGATCTAATCCAAATAGATAAAGGGCGACACAGAAGAAGAAAATGGCAACTGTAGAGCAATTTTCCGAGTCCTACACCACAGTAAAAACTTGTTTATTTCCTTAAGATATTTTTTCGCACTAGAGTCCGCCCTAGAACAAAGTAAACCACTAAATAAAGAATGAAAATCCGGCCTAATAGCAGGAGGGAGCACCATCCATGCTTTACTTGCAACTACGGCCTGCAAGATAAAAGTATATCACCAAAATTTTGCAACAACAGGATAGCGGCTTTAGGAAATGTAACACAAGCGATAGCGATTCTAATAAACGGCCCCATGCCTATGACGCAATGTCTGCAGGCAGCATAATAGAAAGAAACCACAGCGACCTCCGTGGGGCAAAATAGGCATGCAAAGTAGCTCCTAAACAAAGCCATAGCGAATAACCTACAAAGAAAACTAATAACAAACGCGTAAAAACTGCATATATACCCTAAACGCGACTTGCTCTAGCAGATCATTTAAATCCCCCAAAAAGGCCCCATAAACGACAGGCAAACGAATATAAAATAGGCAACACCCTGTCTAGGACACAGTCAGCTCGAACACTTAAATAACCTAACAATCAGCAAAAAAAAACAAAAACAAAAACAAAAACAAAGTTACAGCCTTTATAAGAAAGGTAAATAACCTAAACCAACAAGAATAACGCAGCTCAACCTTGTGAAAAACCTTGGCCAGAATTGCAGGTTGAGTTACGATTCGCAAACCAGTGTCAAAAACAAAAAGGACACAATTTTCCATACGTGGTCAGGTCTCCCATTGTCGAGAGAACTCGAAACTTCGTTTTACTAACAAAAATCCAAAACGACAGAAATCTTCTCCGACGGACGCAGTCGTCCCTTCACATGACCAGTGTCATATACTCTGGACACAGCTGTCCACGCTATTAATGACCAGTGTCAACTCCTGCAAATACCAGTACTAAAAGCTAGCTCAGAATTACCTACTCGACGGGAAATAAAGGTTGGATAATTCTTACAAAAATTCAAATCTAAGCGCGACAACCTCGCCTGTAAAACGAGGTGAACCAAGGAATGAACTTAAATTTCTTCCCAGGGTGAGGGCTTGGGGTGCATTCAGCGTAAAACATCCTTTCATGAACAACCGATATTTACTAGTCAGAAGAGGCTAAAAACTCGACGAAGGCCATAATGGGACTACAAGAGTAGCCATTGCTTTCTGTAGGCTCAGATAATGGATAACGCGAGCGACAAGAGAAACTGGAGGAACCACTAAACAGTTCTCGGAACTTAACTCTTGGGCAAAGAAGTCAATTCCTAACGTACCCGGATTCCAGAAACGCGAAAAGAATCTG
>OZ037775.1:65615716-65620716 GCA_964035525.1 Porites cylindrica
AGACGTGGTTTGCCAGCATTTTTCTTGTTTACATGCTTAGCGACCATTCAATAATCTTGAGAAACTGCACCCCAGGATGGCGGGGTTGTAAGATTGCATGTAAAGGAGGGTTGTTTTTTTACCCACCTAAGCAGGTTACCTCACCTACTTGGGGTCCCCCACCTTTATGTTAACAGGCCCTAAGTCTCACGAACCGTGAAACTGGTAATAAACGGTATACCTAACCCGGAACTAGCTGTGATACTACCGGCCATCTTCAAGAACGTCAGCATAGCAGCCATTATATCAGCGTAAAATGAATATTAGATTGCGGTTGTTTCATGCGTCTCGTTTTGTGACTTTTTTGTGTTCGTTTTTGTCACCATCTCTAAATATCAATCATGTTCAAAACACCCCTACTAACAAAATATTTCGTAAAGCTCTTTAGAATGTTATCCAGCAATAAAAACAAGGTGTGACCAGGAGCCGATTTCTAGGCTCCTGGTGTGGCAACATAGGCATAAGTGAATGCAAAGCTTTGCAGTACGTAATCTGTCAAAAATCTGTTTGAGTGGTCAAAGTTGGGGCTGATGGGCTTCTTTTTCATGACCACTCCATTATTATAAGGGACCAGGTCATAATTATTGTTGACCCTTGCTTTTTTTGGTATTTTATGTAATTTTCCACAGCATTATTTTGTGAAAAGTTGGTAACTGAATTGCTCTTGAGGAGTTCATGATCGTAAGATTTCGTAACCACGGGGTTACGAAACAAATTACATTTGGGTAATCAAATTCATCAATTATATTTGGGCCATCAAACAAAGTACATACATTTTCATAAATGATGCATCGTTGGTTGGCTAAAAGAGGCCTTGTTCCTGTAAATTTCAGCTCTTCTGAAGTTAGTTTGTTTGTTAATTGTAACGCACGCGACGACCTTTCTTTTTTTTGAAAGACCGTATAGACCTACCATAAACACTCGGGTCCAAGCGCTCTGAAATAAATGAGCCGCTTACAGGTGTCTAGGCATGCAGGGACCTCATACACTTCTTTTTAAATGCAAATGTGCAAAAAATAAAGAGTGTTAAAAAATTCCTGGAGAGGCATGTTTTACAACCTCGTCCCCAGGGCTTAATAAAAAGGTAGAAAAAGGTAAAGCGACCATATTTTACGTCAATAACTCGTAACAGTAATAATAAGTGATAAACTTGAGGTCGACGGTGCGCTCCTTTTACCCCCCTCTCTCTATTAATTCTCCGTTTTAAGGGTATTTAAAGCTAGTCAAAGCTACACAGAAAAAAGAGAAGTTGAAATAAGGATGTGTTGATGCCGGGGATTGAACTCGAGACCTCGCGCACCGAAGGCTGCGCACTAACCAACTGTGCCACCCTTGCTCCTCCTTTTCCCCCTGAGGACGAGGTTGACATGTTTTAATCATTATCTCAAGGACAGGGTTACCCACGAAGCAAATTATAATCTAATCTTAGCTGCACAATTACAAAGTGGGCGCGTTGTCAGTTACGGTTCATGAGGTGGTTCATGTGGCATGTCAAACTTTACCGATTGTGATACATTTGAGTTTTATGTTATTGTATGACATCTTTGAAAGCAGCCTTTGTGATCTGTTTAAATTGATATGTAATGATACTATCACTGGCAAGTCTTAGCAGTGACACTGATAGCCGCACAGCCCGCACAGTGAACATGGCCACACTTACCGTGTGGAGACTGGGCACTAGTCAGTATTATGTACATGTAAAACTATTTTGAATAGTGTAACAACAACTAAACATTACCAAATTAAAAACTTAAAAATTTGAAACAAATGTTTTTTAGCCAAATCAAACAAGAAGAGTACTCACCACACGGCACTCAATCTGTTATCATAGGTGAAAGTTACCCCCCCCCCCCCCTTTTATCTGTAATTAGGACCATTTGTAACGGGCACCCCCTCCAGTATTAATCGGCAGGTGCTAAGGAAGCTCTGTGCCAAATTTGACACTTTCAGTCACGTCTGTAACGATCCGGCCTATATTTTGCACTAAGAGACCTAACTAAATGTATTTTTTTCCATGAGGAACCTATTTAAGAACCTAAATAGCCTAAATTTGTGCTTGTTACCATTAAAGGGGTGAAAGTGCAGGTTCTTAGTCAGGGGTTTTTATTGTATTTATTATTTTAAACCCAAATTTATTACCAAGCCCTAATAAATGCATGGGTTTACTTAACGGTATGTATTTGAAGAAGTTGTTGCTGAGTGAATACAATGTATATAAAGAAAAGTTCCTTTGTACTGTTGGATCAATAAAAAAGGCAATATAATATTGACATATACTTATTAATTTATTTACTTTTTTCAGGGAAGATGAACTTGATCCTGAATCAAACAAAGTGCAACTATTTTACCAAAGTTTTCTGATGATACATGTATACTTAAACAGAATAGTATGAATTTCAAGTACCTTTGTCAGAGGGAAATAAAATCAATAAAAATCTGAAAAATCATATTCATGGAAAGATCTTGGCCTGTTTACTTTTTGTAGTTTAGCATGTACACAAAAGTTACTTGAGCAACTAAAACAAAGTCATAAATATTCCAACCAACAAGTTCTCTACTTCTACTTATAGGATGTTATTTTAATATTGTTATATAGTTTTCACTAAGTCTCTAATTGCCCCCAATACAACAAAAACAATGCAAATCAGTATTTTATTTCATCTGAAAAATACTGTACAGTAAAACATGCACGTGTCACTCATTATTAAGTCAGGATAGTGACACAGAGGAGAGGCACAGATAAGCACCAGAATTCTTCAGGCTAAGATTTTGAAAGAACCAGATGAAGTTGAAATAATAAAACAGATCGCTGTGGAGTTCTTAAAGTGCACTAATCATTCTAATGGCAAAAAAAGTTTCTATTGGCTTAAATTGCAGTCATTTAGACATAACAACATGCATATTTTGTACAAACATTTAAAACCACCAACATTCTTCCAAAAAGTCTTTTTTCCTTAAGAAAATAAGAACCTCGAATGTTTGAGAACCTAAACAGCTTAATTTCCAAGAAACAGAAAATTTATGAGCCTTTTGAGGCTAACTTCGAAAAGCACCTATTACTTAGTCCTTACTGTATACTACTAAATGTAAGAGCAGGGGGTGGGGGGGGAGGGGGAGGAAGAGTTAGGGTTAGGGTTAAGGTTGGGGTTAGGGTTAGGTTAGGGTAAGGACTAGGGATAGGTTAGGGTTAGAAATCAGATTAGGTTGGGGGTTAGGGTTAGGAATAGGTTAGGGTTAGGTTGGAGGGTTAGGGTTAGACGAGCAGTCTCAACTGATTTCAATGGTCATAACAAATGAGTTGATCCACTGAGTTAAACGTTCGCCTTGTCAGGAAAAGGGTGTTACGTTAAGCTGGTTAGGGTGGATAGCTAAAGTTGAGCCAAGGCTTGGGGTTAAATAAGGATAAAGGTTACAAACAAGAAGTACGGTTTGTTGAATGAGGGTTAACGTTTGAGGGACTTCTGGGCTGGATACCAAATAACGTTGCGTTACATATCAATTACATCGCCGTACTGAGCGTAGGATTGAATTTCAAAAGACGGGTCAGGAGGTGAGAACTACAGAGATGTAGTTTCAATACAGGCGATTTTCGAAGACTAAACACTGGTCAAGCAAATAGTTTTAAATTAACGTTATCTTACAAGACGTTTCGCTTCGCTTTCTTCGTGTTTGACCACAGCAGAGCACAGATAATATAAACATTTCAGAGAGTAAATATTCCAGCTCCGAGGTGGCGAGCAAAACCAACGGCCACATCTGAAAGAAAAGGACAAAAGGAAAACCTTGTTTAAAGAAAATTCCTCAACACACGTGTTTAAAAAGTAATATATCTCTTCTACATCATTTTCCCTAGATCAGTTTCATCCCGCAATGGTTTTATAATCGCCCGTACCGGTGCATAAAGTAGATTAAAAACATTGTACCGAACATTCCGGACAATCAATCATAAATTGCGCTCGTCGTCGCGACGGTGCTATAGCGCGGGAACTTTAACATGCTTTGAGGAAAAATAGTTACTCTTCCGCGATCCGATCAGCATTTAGCTAGCTTGCAATGCCAGCAATAAATTGAAAATGAACGACAATTCAGCCTGTGCAGTAGGACGGCGGCTCTTTTTGGACACAGTAAATTTCCAGAGTCGCTCGACACATGACCAAAAATCAACCTTCGCTATACGAAACCACAGACTTTGATTTGAACTACACTTTCACGACTTTGTAACATAACCTTTCCTGGCAAAAGCCTGCTACTCACCGTTGTTGCTCGCTTATTCAAAGATCAGCACCTCCGTCGTAGAAACTGAAACACAACAACAGAACAGTCTCACTGTAATGGTCAAATATTAAACATGTTTTTAACCTTTCTCGCAGTGCATTCTGGGAAATCCGTGTTAAACTCGTGCGGGACGGTGCGGGACACATTACATCCTGGCAATAACAACACAATTTATAAGTCTCCAGCAAGGCAAAAATCACAGCCAAATACTTCGTTGGCCCTCTTTTCTTATGTCCAAACTAACCAATTTGCCCCTTATTGCCTGCTGGAGACTTCTTCACGGTGTGCAGAGCGGGGCAGAGACGTTATACACCATCCACCGGATGGTCTCTGGGATTGTGCCCGAAGCTCGGTTCTTTGAGCAACGAGCGCCCATTTAAGCCTTCCCGGACTTAATGATGTCCCAGGCACTTTGCAAACCGTGGAAATAGAATTTCTTGCCAAACTCGGCTCATATTAGTCCCCGTTTCGCACACGCTCCGATCAAAACCTCTCCACTCACCAAGAGAGCCGTTGAAAGGAGAAAGATACCGCGCAAACTCGAACCTTTCAAAACTAGAACCGGTTCCCCTCGGACAAAAAAAAAACCGGAAGTCCTTTCTAACGCGAGTGAAAAGAAAACAAGAAATAAAATAAATAATAAACTTACTTCTGTTGACTTCCACGCTGCTCCTCCCCGGTTTTCT
>OZ037775.1:65630716-65768216 GCA_964035525.1 Porites cylindrica
CTTGATTAACCATTGCTATGACAAGCAGGGATTTTCAATTATGGAATTTTATGAAGACTACGCACGGGGCGAAATTACTAAGCACGAAGAGACGAAAGATATGATTCTAGATGCAATGAAATCTTTTCATCAACAGGAGAGCGAAAAGATGATATCTGACATGGTGACGGGGTCAGCTTTTGTAGCGGCTTTTCAAAGTGTCAAAATTTACATAGCGTGGAAGAAGATTTCGGCTGCATCCAACGTCATTGAAGATCGAAGCGAATTCGATGCCATTCAAAACAACCTGAAGAAGATGGAGAAGATGGTTACAGAGTTTTTGGATCTCTGCGAAACAAAACCAAATGATGCAAGTGTTAACCGGAAAATGATGAGGATAAACACGCTTTACACCTCCACACTGGGTAAAATAAGCAACCTGAGAGTGAATATCGATGGCCACATACAGTGCCTTGATCTTCAAGCAGATTACTCAATGGTGGATGGAGCCGTCAATTTGGCCAGCGCTGCAACCCAGGGATTTCAGCTCTGGCACACTTGGTCAGACCTGTCCTCCATTACCAAAGGAATTGGCGTGGCCAGTGTAGCTGCCTTTATGGCGCTGGCGTTAGGCAACTACAAAGTGTATCAGCTTTCGCAAGATGCATTGATAGACCTACGGAAATATTTGAATGAAGTCAACCGTCTACAAAATATGCTACAGGATCTTCACGATCAGGCTGCCCAAGGGGTGGACGAAATGGAGGATTGAATGCCGGAAGCGGAAAGTGAAACCGGAAGCAGTCAAAGTGAAACAAGGGGCGCCATCCATTCAACCAACATTCAGACCGGTCCGACCGGGAAAAGAGGACCACCTCTAAAGGTGGACCTGTTTTTTCGAAACTTTTCCGGTTGGACCGAACAGATCCATTGAGTTTTGGACCGAAATTTCCGGAAATTTTGGTCGAATGGATCGCGCCCAAGATGATCAGGGAAAACTCCCAAGAATACTTATCATGACGTCATCGTCTTATCCGACACCTGCCGCTTAAAGGTACTGGTTCACGATAATGCGCATGTGTGAGTTCTGACAGTAGCTGATTGTTTTTCAACCAATCGGAAGCGAGTTAGTTGCACGCAAGTAAATTTACAAAATTCAAATTTTGTTCGCGACGCGAGAGTATTTCCGGGCATTTGGTTTGATTTTAGTTATCCCCATAATTCAAGTTTATTCTTTGCTACTCCTCAGATATATGTTGCAGCCGATAAGAATAAGATTTACAGCCCTGTCCTGCTTTGAAACAAACATTTACCAACGTGTATTTTTACGAGGTCGTACCCACGCTAACAAAACAGTCACCGCTCGGTAAACAAAATATGTAAACAAACATCTTATTACTGTTCTCTCAGTTCGCCTTATATAAACCCAGAAATATCTACAAATAGCGCCTGACCGGTGACAAAAACACACAACGTATGAGTATAAAGATTATCCTTAATTGAGCATAAATTTCAATTGCTTATCAGCAAATGAACAAATTCATTCGCGTTGCATCGGGTCAGTGTTCCGCAAAACAAATGTTATCGAGTAGCACACATAAAGAAACTAGATTATAAACAGAATATTCAGGCAATAATTTATTTTTGAAACATCAATTCTTAAACATATACGATCGTAAAGCAAAGATACAAGGAACATTTCAAGTGTACCAGATCGGTGAAGATCGCGCGACCTGTTGCGGTATAACTACAGGTCGGAGTCAAAATCAAATCAAAGTTGAACGAACTCATGCCTTTAACCACTTTCCAAGTGTCGTGTATTCTTTTCCTATGCCACACACTACTCCTAGAACCATACCAGATCGATAGACTAAGCTTCTCTATCTCCAGAGACTCTTGAGAACGTCCTGTTGCCGGACGGCCACGATGCTCTTCCGAACCTCCATGATCAAAACATTATTTTTTGCGTCTTCTTAAAACGTAACCAGTCAAACGACACAGCCACACGTTAATCACCACTACCGAAGTATAACTAGACCAGCCAAAGCGACGGATGTCCGAATAAAACGAAGGATTTTCAATGATTGTACCGGTAATGGCGATTTCGAATTTAGTGTTGACCCAACAAATTTATTCTGAAGAGACAAACGGCGCGCATGCGCATTATCGTGAACCAGTCGCTTTAAAGAGTGACTCAAGACGGATTTTGCGTTTCTTTTGTTTAAATACAAAATAATGAATTCTCTCTTCAATTATTTTGATGTACATGTTGAAGTCAAAATCCAGATGTTTAGGATTAACCGTCAGGGTGTTTCTTTGAAATTACGAGGCCCATGACATCTTAGAGAGCCCATTCACACCATACTGACTGAATCACAACAGGACAAAAAATGTAGGAAGTAGATAATAAAATGAAACAAGTTGATTAGGGAAAATTGTCAGAGAAAATGAAATGTATCTGATCATCACACCTGTCAATCTAGTTGCCAGTGCTAGTTGCACCTGATGGATGTTGTTTGCATTTTTCAGTTTTTTTAGGCTCATTGTTGTGAAAGTTTTTCCTGTTCAATTAAAGCTTAATCAGTAATCACCTTTGAATTGTTTCATTTGATTGCCTTTATTGTTAATTCTTCTATTTCCATTATGGTAAGCCCATTCTTTACAAATACTGCTATCGGGAATAAAACCCAAAACCTCAGCTCGCATGCTCTCCAGCTGACATAGCCCCTTTAAGTGAGGTTAGCCGATCCCTTTTGAAGTATTTCACAACAGTTTTTTCCCATACAAATCCTTGCTTTTCGAAAATCACACAATAATGCCAATGCTCATATTTCCAGCTTGGGGCTAACTGTGTGTCAACACGCTGAAAAATATTGACTCTCGTTTCCAGGAAAGTCCCCTGTCACGTGAAATAGAACAACAACAATGAATGACACAATAGCCTGATCCAGGCATTCAGATAGTGGAGTGTGATGCAAAGCAAGAGAGTGGAAGAAAAAAAGGCAGAGAAGGAGATAAGGAGAGAGGAGGTTCATTCGCTCTCACTCCCTACCCCTACCCTCCCTGTTTTTCCTGCTCACATCTTTTCGCATCACGCCGTCACCACAAGCAATAGACCATGTTATTCGATATATTAAAATTCTATCATGACTCCAACGCTTTCTGGTCATTTTTCATATTTGGTTTGGGCTTCTTTGTGCTCAATTCTCTAATGCTCTTTTGGGAATTGCAAAACAATGGAGTCACGAAAAATTTTGACCCTAAAACCTCAGAGTCATTAGAATTTTAATATAATGAATGCGGGCTACTGAAATGATAGCAACTTCCTCGTCTCTCCCCAGCCCCGATGCAGTTTTCACGCAACTTTTCGCAATACTCTTTCCCTACTTCAGCTGACTTAGTGTTCTTCAGCTGCTGTATCTTGGAATACCAGGCTATTAATGAAGGGGTATAGTTCAAACAAGGAAAATAGGTTTTGGCCGAATGTTTTTTGATTGGCTGTTTTGACAATGTACTTGGTTAAGTATTGGCTAAGTTCAACAAATACAGAGAACGAGAAGCTACTGACTGAAAGTTGATAATGGACCAACAATAGGCCCTTGATATGTAAAAATTAACCAGAAAAACACTATTGGTCAAGTTTGGTACTTGCAGCTTGTTGATCAGCTAACGGTTCATAGGAGGTCAATTTGGCCAATGCTTTACTGGCATATCACCTGAGTATCAACTGACTTACATGTACATTTAGTGGCCAACATTATCAACCAGTTATGAACTGACTATCAACCAAGTGCTGGCGAACATATCAGCCAACTCTAGCCTGATGAGACAGGTGTCAAAAAATAGACAACAGACAACATGCAGCAAATAAACAAAGCAAAGACAGCTACAGACTGAATATCATCACAGCTATAAGCTTGATAAGAAATCCTGCAGTCGAGGGCCCGTCTCAGTTGGCTTTGAGTTTTGTTGTTCCTTTGCAAGCAAAATTTCCTTTAGCCTGTTGGCCTTTCGTTTTAGTTTCCTTCTTTTCAGTCGAGATAAAAATACACCAGGTGTAGAAACATCATCCATGCTGTTGCTCTGTGTTGTGCCTAACATTTGCATAAATTCACTATTGTACACAGAGATGTTCTGTGGTTGGTTCACACTGTTACTCCATGCTGTACCAAACTTTTGCATTAATTTGCCATAATCCACAGTGTTGTTCTGTGGATAGCCAACATTGCTGCTCTGTTGTTGGTTCATACTGTTGCTCTGGGTTGAACCTACAGATTGTGTTAATTCACCATGGCTCACAGTGTTGCCCAGTGGATGGTCCACAATGTTCTGCACATGGTTGCCCTGTGTTGTACCTAAACTTTGTGTAAATTCAACATGGCCCACAGTGTTGTTCTGTGGATAGTTCACACTGTTAATCTGTGCATTTGGTGCACCCAACACTGATAAGTCCTTGTTGAGTGGATTAGACAATCCATCTGATTGTTGCTCTCTGCCTTGCAATCTGCCCTGTAACATTTTAGCTCTGTTTCTTAGCCTCCTTCTTTTCTTTCGTGTTAAGTTACTTAAGTCAACAGTGGCTTCCTGTGGTGTATCCAACATCGTTGCATGTAAGCTCTCACCAAGTGAATAATCAACAGTGGCTTCCTGTGGTGTATCCAACATCGTTGCATGTAAGCTCTCACCAAGTGAATAATCAACAGTGGCTTCCTGTGGTGTATCCAACATCGTTGCATGTAAGCTCTCACCAAGTGAATAATTACATATTTCACGTGACTGTTGTTCTTCTAGTTCCAGCCTCCCCTTTAACCTTTTAGCCTTCTGTCTTTGCTTCTTTAGTTTTTTTCTTTCTGCTGCACTTGGCATAGAATTAAGATCCACACTGTTCCATGTTATTTGTGGTGTAGTTGACAATCCACGTGGACCTGTGCTCTCACCAAGTGAATAATTACATATTTCACCTGACTGTTGTTCTTCTAGTTCCAGCCTCCCCTTTAACCTTTTAGCCTTCTGTCTTTGCTTCTTTAGTTTTTTTCTTTCTGCTGCACTTAGCATAGAATTAAGATCCACACTGTTCCATGTTATTTGTGGTGTAGTTGACAATCCACGTGAACCTGTGTTTGATCTTACGCCTGTGTGAAAGTAATGTTTGCCACAAGTTTTGCAAAACACAGTTGTACGATTCAACTTTCGAGAAACCTTGGATGCTTCGAATTTCTTGTGGCTACCTTCCCTCTTCTCATTTGTGTTGTTTTCCTGTATTTGCTTTTTCTTCTTTCGGCGTTTTGGCAGCGTTCTCACAGTACAATTTTCAGCTGTGAACAACTGCAAACAATGTTTGCAATATTTCATCGCAAATGACCGAGATGAGTCCCCCCTAGACAATGAACTAATCTCGCTTAAGTAAAACTTTGCTAAACTTGGATTCTCTTCTGCGCAATGAGTAGCTAACCGCCATAAATGACCAACCTGCTGCTGCGAAAACGTATCCCACGCCATGTTGAATTTTCCAGCTCGTATTGGGTACTTTGTCATGTAAGTTTCACAAACTGTCCCTGTCTCTTCTTCCGAAGTATACGGAAAGTCTCCGAAATTACCTCGGCACAGATCGCCAATATACCGAAGAGTTCCGAACTTGACCGCTGACCAGAGAGTATGCGCACTAGCGTGTGTTTCAAATATTCGTACGCAAACGCGGGAAGTGGAAAATGGCGGCGAACCTCAGCAAAGTGGCTGTAATGGGTTCGTGTATCAACGGTCACGTAGTGCAAAACGATAGCGCTATGTCGGAGCCAATAACGGGGCAAGAAAAAGTTGCTATTCTAGATGCTGGGGCGCAATATGGAAAGGTAAGATCTCCGTTACTTTGCTCAAGGAACGACCAATAACTTTGCTTATCTTGAAATGCATGGTTGTGTTGTCGTGTCAATTTCAGTTACTTTTTAAATATCTTTCAGATTCCTTTTCGGTCGGCACCGCTAATCACGATAACATCGATCGATTGGTTTTGTTTGGACACAACACTAAGAAAGAAAATCATCCAGTTTTATTTTTCGCATGATGTTGAGCCAAGTTAATCTTCAAGCGATAACAGACAAGTCACAGTCATCCTTGTCTGCAAGAAAAAAATATTAAGCTTATACTCCAATAGTATTACATGTCTTACATGTACGTCAGCGTTTTTAAGCATAATTCATTCATTTCGTCAAAGAAAACAGCTGGTTGTTCGCTATGAGTGGTATCTTATTTTCTCATTTAAATAATTCCTTGTGGCCGGCTGCTCCCAAGATCGAATCAGGTAATGTTAGCTGGTATCTGATCCGATCTTGATCATGTACCCTGCTGACGCCAAGTTTAATTTTTGGTAAAAAAAAAAAAAAAACATATATTTTACCTCAAACACAAATCTTCCAACGTACTGCAGGAGATAAGCTGCAAAACTAGAACTACAACAAAACATTTTACTGTATAGATGTTTTTTGGTTCAATTTCATTCTTTCTTTTCTTTTCTTTTCTTTTTTCGAGCTAATTTGCCACATAACTAGAAATACGTACCTCGTAATTACCCTCACAAAACTTGGTTTGGTAACGGCACTCAAGTTAAGCCCTGTCGGTCGGGGTTAAGAACTGGATGGGTGACCAAGCGCGAATATCGTCTTAAAGGTCCATACGTTGTTGCCATACCCAGAAACAAATATTTAAAAAAATCGAATTTAAACCAAACGTAAGCTAAACCTAAACTACACCTCACATGTACCTTTTTTGTTAAATCATTTCTGCAAGATTCACATTATAGGTATGAATTAAAATTTCAGTTTATTAAACTTAATGTTCTGTCATTAGGTCATAGATCGTAGAGTGAGAGAACTGTGTGTGGAAACAGAAATTCTTCCCCTGGACACACCTATATATACCATACAAGAGAAAGGTTTTAGGTAAGAAGAAAACTTTGCAGGATGTTACGTGTACAGCTCTTAACTTTAAGGAGGCTGCGTGGCCGAGTGGTCGATGCATCAGACTCGCAATCCAGTGGTCCCTGGTTCGAGTCCCACTCTGGTCACTTACTGAATTTGTTCACAGCTGTCCTGAGTTGAAATCCTTGGCCACGCTTGTAAATAGCCGACTGGTTGGCTCCTTCCAGCTGGGATTCTGAACCATATTATGTTCATTTCAATTTGCTTGTTTTGTTATCCTGAAAAGTGCCATAAGGGGAGAGGATACATTTTTTAAAAAGTATTTATCATTGTAACTATAATTATTATTATTATTTGTCTTATATTAGGCAATAGTGTGCTTTGGTAATTTATTGTTCTCATGGCAATGAATCAGGATTCAAAAGTCCTTGTGGCCAAAGTCAAACTTCCACAAAAATTCCAAATGCCATTGTTTAAGATGTGGAAAAACAAGTAGTATAATGTAACAGTAGTGCCATAGGTTTTATTTTATAGTCAAGCCAGGTGAAGCGTAAGCTCATTCTCCAGGGTGTCTATGCACCTGCGGTACTCCCCACCTGACTGGTCGCATCAAGACACCCAAGGCTGGAGACTGAACCTTCCCTGTAGGTGAAGCGTAGCCCCTGAGATTCTATTTTATGAATTTATTATTTGAAAGTTGAATGACCACTGCTCAGGTTGTTCAAACGTCAGTCACCGTCAACAACAGTCCTATTCAGGACTACACTCACAGGAACGATCATGCTTCACCTACATGTACTTATGAAATGACTCCTGGGTTCAAACCTTTCACAAAGTTGAATCCATCAGCAGTTGTAGATTTCAGATTCAGTGCATCTCGGCATTCCTGCATGCATAATGAGCAGTGAAGTCACACCAGTGGTAGTTTGTCAGTTTTCTTGACTTTGATAAAAAGTTTTTCAAAGCAATTTTATCCATTCAAGAATTCTTCATTCTTACTCAATACTGAGAAGTTGTAGCCAAAAATTCACTGCTCATTATGTATGCAGTAATGCAGATTTAAATTTGATACTGGTTTTAGCAATGACTGATGGATTCATTTGTCATATAATTGATTCATTATGGAATCTAGTGGAGTACATTTGACCTTGCTTGTCTGTAATTGCAGGGTGCAAAGAAAGTCAGTTTTACAGCTTGCCATTCGGGCAAGCTGTAGCTAGCATGTACTAGCCCGAAAGTCATTTCAACTAGCCTCAAAAAAATTTGATGAGCAGGATTGACTACAGTTCTTCTGGAATTTGAATTTCCCCCAAAAAATTCACCTGCCCATCGTGTAAGTTAAGAACAGAATTCACTAGCCCGACAGCAAAATCCACTAGCTCCAGGCTATCGGACACCACTTTCTTTGCACGCTGAATTGTTACACTGTAGGACTTTATCAGTAGACTCTAAAATGATAGAACCATCATAAAAGACTCTGACCTAATGTTCTCTCTGGCTGTGCCTGTTTTCTCACCATAGGGGTATAATAATATCTGGAGGACCCAACAGTGTGTATGCCGAAGATGCACCCAAGTATGATCCAGCTATTTTTACCATTGGACTGCCAGTCCTAGGCATATGCTATGGAATGCAAGTATGGCTAGATGGATATAAGTAATTTGTTGAAATGTAGAAGTAGTTAAAACCCAGGTTAATCAAACTCTCTATGGGAAAAATTACTTTGATTTACTTTGGCATTTGAGTTAACAAGGTTCTACTAGTATTCTACGGCAAATATCAGCACTTTCACATGCTTTTTAGCAGTTAGGTAATGGTATACATTGTACATGTTGTTCATAGCATTTTTCTTTAATAAATGAGGCGGGAGATGTGATGAGGAAGAGACAAAAAAAATTGGGTCGTGTAGAAATAATTTTTTTACCAGCAAACAAAGCTATTAGCTTACCCTTATGTTACTTCTGATCTGTAGACTATTGTCTATAGGGGTAACAAAACATGTAAATAAAGTCATCATCATCATTGTTATTGTGTTTTTGTCTTGTAACTTAAGATGCTAAACAAAGAGTTTGGAGGAAGTGTGATGAAAAAAGACATCAGGGAGGATGGAGTATTCAAGATAAATGTGGAAACATCCTCACTAATTTTCAGGTACGGGATGGTATACATAGTTGAGTACTTCGTAACTCAATGTTAACGTAATAAAGCAATTCAAAGGCCTTTCTCAGCTCATGTATTCTGTTCATTTAAATCAGTGAGAGATCTGGAGAGATCTCATTACCATTAGAGAGTTTGGAGTAGATCTTCACATATACTATACCCAGGGTTTGAGCTAGGATGTGATCACTGGGGGACAATTTGTCCCCTCGGCTAAAATTCTGGGGGACATTTTCATTTTTAGGGGGACAGAAATTTGTACACCCTTCTGCTGATGCAAAGGGGTTTGTCTTCTTAGCAGGGCTTCTGAAAGGTCTCGGAAGAAAAAGTCAAATTTCGAGGGATTTTTAGGGACAAATTCGCGGAAAAATCAGCCGATTTCGTGGGAGTTTTCGGGGCAAACTTCACCGAAAAGCAATCGTTAAAAAAACGGCCGATTTTGTTGTTATTTTCAAGGCAAATTTCGCTAGAAATCGATCGGTTTTGCGCTGATCAGACCAGCCTTTTTAACGTTTTTCTAACAGAGGTCATCATTTGCTCTTTCAACAACAGTACGCTCCAGAAATGAACCAATGGCAAAGCCTTTAACATCATGGCTAGTGCCCAATTTTTCGCAACATAATCTGTTTGCAAGTTTCAGTGACGAAGTTCCAAGATAAATTTGCAAGTTTACGGCAAGTAAATAACCCCTATAGCTGAAATAAGTTTCAGATATGTTGTACAGGCATGTATTTGATAAGATTTCTACCGAATTTGGCGGTATTTTTCGTGTTTTTGCGAATTTCGCGGCTCCGCGACCGCGCGAAGAATCAGAAGCCCTGTCTTAGATTTCCAACAAAAATAGCAGTAGAGCGTGACTGAAACGTAACTTTGGAATGAACTTTAAAGGTGCGATAAAATATACTTTCCACGTTCTGTTTCAGCTTGCAATTTCTGTACTGAAATAAATCTCTTCATGTGTGCTTCCTTTCGAGTTTTTTCCCTAAATTTTGAAGGGGACAAATTGTCCCCTTGGCCGTGTTTTAAAGGGACAATTCCAATTGCAGTGCGGGATTGGCGCAATGGCGCGGCCTGGCTCAAACCCTGCTATACCTTCTAGTTTTAGTTTCAAAAAAAAAATGCACAGAAAACAGTATATTGTTCAATAGTCGTTACATGTACATGTATATTTGTTGATGTTAAGGTTTTGAGGAATAATATAACTGTATAACCAATAGACCGATTTTCATTTCATCTGCATAATTATATAGAACAAACAGTGTATTTATTATTTCTTTCTTTACAAATAGAGGTTTGCAGCCTGAGCAAGAAGTATTATTGACTCATGGAGATTCTATTGATCGAGTTGCTAGCAGCTTTAAAGTCATTGCCAAGTCTGGTGATATTATTGCTGGTATGTATGTTGTAGTTAATTTTTTATCTCAGGTAATTATTTGTTTTTGTTTTGTTTTTTGGTATGGTAATGAGTGCTAATGAAGTTGAAACAAAAGAAAAATAAAAATTACCTGAGATAAAAAATGAACTGCAACAAGTATATAATTACACATTTTATAATAACATATTATAATACATGGTAGATGGTCAAATCAATCTTTTGTGCTGACACATGTTTGTTCTCTAGGTATTAGTATTATTATTGTTATTATTATCATCGTTATCATTATTACAGTATTATTATTATTATTCCAAGTTTGGCTTTGTGATGCAGACACCAGAACATTATTTTGGCACTGTCAGGGATTTGGTTTTAGGTTAACTATATTAACTGAATTTTTTGAGTGCTTTTTAAGGACTAGTACAGTGGAACCTCGATTTATTATTTAAGGGCCAAGGGACTGGCAAAATTTGTTCACTATAACAAGGTTTCGTTTAATCAAGGTTCTTTTTCATATATTTTACTGTTACTGGGGAAAAGAAAATCGTTTGTTATACTGAGGACTTTGTCATATAGAGGTTCCTTATATTGAGGTTCCAGTGTAGCACTAAAAGTTCATCACCTTCATGTCCATATACATTTACTGTCATCATCATCCAGGGTTGAGACTAAAATTTTAAGTTGCCGCGTAAATACAACAAGGAAGCGGGGAATCAAACAGTTAGGAATTTCTTTTAGTTCTATTTTTCCTCTATTTTCCAATAAAAGTAGCCGGGGACTACACTCATAGTCAGGGCTTCTGATATTTCGCGGAAAAAAACCCAAAATTTCGCGGGATTTTCAGGGGCAAATTCGCGGAAAAATCGGCCGATTTCACGGGATTTTCACAGGAAAAAAGTCAAAATTCGCGGAACAATCGGCCAATTTCGGGCGATTTTCGCGAGAGAAAAGTCAAAATTCACAGAAAAATTGGCCCATTTCGCGGGATTTTAGCGGAAAACAGTCAATTTTCGAAGGATTTTCAGGGGCAAATTCTTAGGAAAATCGGCGGATTTCACTGGAAATTTCAGGGTGAAACTTCGCCAAGAAACAATCAGTAAAAAACAGCCGATTTCGCTGGGTTTTTTGGGGAAAATTGGCTAAAATCGATCAATTTTGCGTCGATATGACCAGCGTTGGTGAACGTTTTTTTTTAACAGGGATAATCATTTGCTCTTTCAACAACAGTTCGCTCGAGAAATGAGCGAATGTTAAAGCTATTAACATTATGGTTAGTGCCCAGTTTTTCGCAACGTTCATCTAAAAACGCCTGGTAGTTTTGGGACGTTGTTTACTCGTTGCAGTGACGAAGTTTCAAGCTAAATTTGGACGTTTGGGTTGAATAAAACCGGTCTAATAGCCAAGATAAGTATTAAATATGTTTTGCCGACATTTATTTGGATACATTTCTGGCGGATTTCGCGGTATTTCGCGGGTTCGCGACCGCGCGAAATATCAGAAGCCCTACATAGTATCCGGGGGAAATCCCCAGCCCCTGGCTCTTAATGACAGCCCTGATCATCACAGTAGACAATCACAACTCCATAGGCAAACCAAAGTGACACAATAGGGCTGCACGGACCCAACTATAATTGTACATTGTATCTGTTTTTGTGGAAGTGTCATTAGTTTAGAAGTTTGATTTTCCTGGGACCAACAGAAACATCCATAACAAAGAGATGTCACTAAGGAGAAGTTCAACTCTATACGTACAACATGTGTTAACTCTTTGTAGGCATTGAGGATGAATCACGCAAGTTGTACGGAGTACAGTTTCATCCAGAAGTTGATCTTACAGAGAATGGCATAACAATGATCAAAAATTTTGTTTATGGGGTGAGTATACATTAACGTCACCTTTTATTTTCAAATTTTTTTATACCATTGTGGGCTGAAGATGGGTCCGTAGGAAAAGAATGACTGTTGTAAAGTTGATGTGATAAACAATTATCAAAATAATTAATATGTGTTTTATCTGTGAATTTGCCAGTTCTGATGTACATGTATCTTAGTTTTTACTCATCCAAGTACCACTGGCTGAGGAAGAGCATCGTCTATGTCACTCTTAAAAGATATCAGCTACTTTTTTTCTTTTAAGTTGAAGTACACGTAATGTACAGTTTATGAAGAATTATCTCAGACCTTGTTGTTAAAGGCAGCTACCAGCTACTTTTTTTAAAGCTTTGCTCATGTCAATACTTGAGATGCAGACCTTGGTATCATTTCACCAGTTTAAATTAATAGTCACACTTCACTGTGGCTTTGCCTGAGGCAAATAGCCTGCACAAAACTGAATCATTTCAACGTAAAGAGAAGTATTACTTGATAAGAGACACTAATTCCATGTTTGTAGAACGACATTTACTATCAGTATTACAGAATAGCCAATCTGGTGCTTGTGTTGATAAAAATAATAATAATAATGCCCTTTTACATCAAGGGTGCTTAACACTTTAAGTGCTAGTAGTGACAAAGATCAATTTTCTCCTAACAATATCCATACATTGTCAACAGATAAGTTATGAGAATTAATAAAATGATCACCCAAGCAAACATGCTTTGATCTTTTATCAAATTCTCTCAACTCATTCTTTAAGGAAATGTATGGAGATCAGTTTGGAGAGTTTGTATGTGGATACTGGGGCTTAAAGGGTTAAAACCTGGCATGCCAGACTTGCTTTTATACAAGTACAATGAGAAAAGTTGCTTTTTCTTTTTTTTTCTTTTTATTTTTTTATCAGGTTGTGGGTTGTTGTGGGACATATACGGTAGATTCCAGAATGGACACGTGTATCAGACAAATTAGAAAGACTGTTGGCAATATGAAAGTTTTAGTAAGTACTTTTTGTCACAAACTTTGCTTAATTGTGTACAAAATAGAAGAACACACTCCTAACAGACTAGTGAAGTTTGTATGGGACAATGTTGACTGAACAGATCTTAGCCTTGTGTCCTGCATCCTTGCATATTTTGTAGAAGAAATACATGTACCATCATCAGCAACTTGCCAGAGGAGAGAGGGCCTGGGATCTACTGAAAATCAGGCTAATGTTCACCTTGGGTTATTACACTTCTCAAACTCATTAATAATTTATAAAAAATACAAAGGAAATTAATGTTTAATGAGTGTTTGGAAATCACATGAAAAACTGCTGATTTTTGCATCCTTAATTTCCCCTTCTTAAATCGTTTTGTTTGAGAAGTAATATCAAGCATTTGACACAGTGTTTCATCAACAGATGAAACACTTCATCAGTGTTTCATCTGGCAGTGAAACACTGCATCTCATGCTTGATATATTACAACAAGAATGTGCTCTAAGAACTGCACATGCAGGAAACCCAATGCTCTAAACCTGTGAAATCAAGAGAGCTGCTAGCCTTTGCCATAGATGAAATTTAGTCTGTCTGTCAGCCAGCCAAATCCTTCTTCTGGGCCCCCTGCTGTGTATGAGAATTTGGGTACCGTAAATTATCGATTAAGTGCCGCGGCGCTTATTTCAACTATGGGTAAAACGCTGAGGGTAATATAGAGAGAATTAAGTGAGGCGCGAACTTGGTATGCACAATATAGTACAAAATATGTAAACCTTAAACTGTTTCAAGAGTTACCCTACATTAAAATGTTAGAACTCACGAGTTGGTCGAGGTCTTATTTCTCAAGCGATGTCAAGCACCGTATCGAAGGTGGGACGTTAATTTGTAAATATTCAAATTAGTGCCGCGGCACTTATTCAAGAGTGGCGCTTATTAAATTAATCTCATGAAAGGTGCGGCACGTATTCGATCATTTACAGTATGCACCGTGATCTTATTGAGGGTGCTGAGCTATTGTTTGAGATTTTTGTAATTCTTAAGCTTTCCTACATGTACAGTGTAGTCTCCCAAAGGGAAAAGAAAGCCACCTGGAGTGTCTAGAGCTGCTTCAGAAAAGCCCTGTGCATGTACATGTTTCAATCATTATTAATTCTGAAGGGTATTGCAGGATCTACTGTATAATATTATTGTGCTGATATGGGAAAGCTGTATTGTTTAAATTTATCCAGGACTGAAAACTTGATAATCGTGGCTGGTTTTATTTCAGGCGCTATTAAGTGGAGGAGTGGATTCAACAGTCCTTGCCGCTCTTCTTCATAAGGTACTTTCGTGAAATAATAGGTTGCATTTCTGTTTCATTAATGTCACCCAACCGCCGATAGCTACAACACTTTACGTTGTATATGTATATTTGAAACATTCTGGTTTTGAACAAAAAGAAAAAGTTACTTAATGTACTTAATGTACAAATCTTAACTGCTAAGTCATGGTTTTAATTAATGGGTGCCCATGAGCTTTCTAGGTTTACATTGTACTTAGAAGTTTAAGGGCACTTACCAAAAGTCAGAACTGGGCGTCCAGACTGTTCATCTTTAAAAGAACAAAGAAGTATGCTCTTTTCGAGAGTTTTCACCAGAAAACCAACAATGCTGTGCACAGAAATTTAGATAAGAGTAATCTGGCTGGACGGATCTGATTAACGGTGGAATTTTCTTTAGCGATAGACTAGTTGGCGGGGCAATTCTGACTAAATGAAAGCAGCCTTAGACTGAAGCATTTTGAACTCACTTGTAAATCTCTATGTCTTCTTTTATTTTGTTGTTTCCAGGCCCTAGCGCGTGACCAAGTTGTTGCAGTGCATGTAGATAATGGTTTCATGAGAAAAAATGAAAGTCGCCAAGTAGAGGAATCACTGAAACGACTTGGAGTTAGATTAAAGGGTAACAGCAATTAGTACACTCTATCTTTTTTGCGCATTTCAAGAGTCCTTATAAAATCCTTAAACCTCGCGATGAACAACAGTGTCTATCGAGAAACGAGTCATAAACAAACTTTATCAAAATCCCAAGAGTTAATCCTCTAATAAGAATTTGACCAACAATGTCATGTATTGAATTTCATTTCGTAAAATACTGTAAGACGAATAGTGCCATGTGAAAGTAAGACTGTAGACGTTTTTCGTTGATCTTCAATATGTTATCTTGTTTTGTTTTACATTTGCATGAATCGGTCAAGAACTTATCTCGCATCCGCTAGTTCGAGAACCTCGGTCGTTCTCTTTTCTTTGGGCAGTTCTACATGTAAATGTTATGCTACATTGTATAGTCTTACAACAGCTCCATACGTCACGAACAACATTTTACCCTTGCTCGTCAATAACACAAAGTTATCGTAAAGTCATAAAATATGTGGTAAACATGAGTTCTTGTTTTATGATAATCACACTGTCTCTGTGTTATTCTTCTCCAGTTGTAAATGCTGCTCTTCGGTTTTACAACAGTTCCACAGTAATATCAGGTAGAAAAGATCAACCGGCCGTCAAAAAGCAAATCACGAAAACTTTAAACGTTACGACCAATCCTGAAGAAAAAAGAAAGATCATAGGAGATACTTTTATTAAGGTACGAACTTGTTGTTTTCTGCCCAATGTTTGAGTTTAAGTACGAATGTAAAGGTGCGCTCGCTCTGCGGGCGCTCATATGTGGACAAAAAATACCCCCGAAATTGCGCCCCCTTTGAAGTGGAGTTCGATCTGGAACAAGCCATCTTGAATGCTTGAACCTTCAACATCGCACGTTTTAAAAATAGGGAGATTGGTTTCTGCTGTTTTTCTTTATTTCTTGCCTAGTAAGAAGTTGTAAATACTATTTTCTTGGTATGGCGGTGAAGGTATTTTGGCCAGTTACCGGTTGTAGACCCGGCGGAAGTGCAACCAGGGGCGCTTTCCATTTAGGCAAAACTTCCGGTTGGAAATTCCGGGTTAGAAGGAAAGGCTTTCCAACCACAGAGCCTCGTTTGCAATTTCATTGCTCGTGTGAATCAAAAATCTAAAAGCGAAAGTAATTTTCAATCACTGTGGCAATAGCAGCAGTTTGTTGCTGTTTTGTTAGAAGACATTAGAACAGATTTCAGAGAACTATTTTCAACGGATTCCATTCTGAACGATAAGAGAAGAGGGAAAAGAAAAACTGCAACTGCCCGTGAACAACGCTCACCGGCAAACATTGGAAATGGCGGGAAAAATTCAAGGCGCCAGCCGCCGGCCGACACAGAATTGCGCAAATGGAAGTGGAATACCTCGGAAGGTCCTTCGGTTGTTCCGAAAAATTCCCGGTCGAACTGCGCGTTCAATTTGCTTTTAAACCGGTCGATCCGGTAATTTTGCCTGAATACAAAGCGCTTCAGACTGGTATTACTACGTTATGCCGTGGAAGAAGTGAAACTTAACAATTATAGATTTGAATTTGCTGTACGGGTGCGTGTGTTCTTTCAGGTTATGTTACACAAATCAAAGAGACAATTTTTAACTGTACAATCTTTTGACTGCAGATCGCTGATGAAGTTATCAGTGAGCTTAATCTCACAGAACACAACACTTTCCTGGCACAAGGTATTTCCATAATCATTGTTTCATTTCCAGTACTAGGTGTTAGTACAATGTATCTTCAACCATCTTGACCATACAGGACATCTGCGAACTCCCTTCATACAACTTCATTATTTTCTCCACTATTAAGGGAGGACAGGCGGGGATGGTAACCCGGGAGAAAGGGGGAAGGGGTAAGGAGGCGAGAGAAAAAAGGGTAGTCTAAATAATAGAAAGATTAAAGGGAAGAAGCCAAGGAAACAAGAGGTGGGAGCCGGTTATGCAATGTACGGGAGGCTGGGGGAGGGGTTGGACCTCCTGTCCCCACGCCCCGCTCTTACAAAACGATGCCAAAACGAGTGTTTAGCCTCATGAATTCTTTAACCTGCAAGATGGAAACTCTCGGAAGAGGGGAGGGAATCCTACAGGCTATTTATGCTTTTGTTGTTGTGTTTTATGCCGTTATAGGTACCCTTCGACCAGATCTCATTGAAAGTGCGTCATCACTAGCAAGTAGCAAAGCCGACGCTATCAAAACTCACCATAACGACACGGAATTAGTTAGAAATTTACGAGCAAAGGTGAGCGCACAAAAATCTTCGAGATATTCCTCCGCAAAGTCGCGAGATTATTACAGACCCCTGACGTTTGCAAGAGACTAATCGGCTCGTGACTTTTTGTTCATGTACATGTATGGTAGGTACGTTGCAGTCTCCCAGGCAGCCGTTTTTTGGATGTCACGCAACACTCCCCCTTTTTTGGGAGGAGCGTTGCGTGACATCCAAAAACCGCTGCGAGGGAGACTATATGGTAGGGGAGCTCTCCACGATACAAACGTCTGAAAAATATAACGCACTTTATTTGAGTGTCAACGTGTTTAGTACGAAAGTTCTAGAGGCGCCCACTATTTTTGGGACCGCAATTTTACTTGGTTATCAGAGCCAGGCGAATGTCTGCCATTTGCATGACCAAGGCAGTACTTCTTAGTTTGTTAGACCCTGAAGGGGAATCGGGAATCGAACTTGCGACCACGCGCTCTGTAGTGAAGTGCTCTACCGACTGAGTATAGGGAACTTAAGCACCAGACGTTCTTGGTACCACGGACGCCAACCGGAAGTATTTTTGCAGCATGACAGTCATTGCGCATGTCAAGACGTTCTCGAGCTGCGGTTACGGACTTCAAAACGCGAGTTCTCAGGTTGAAACCAGAGGTTCCAATTCTGTGTTCTTCGAAGAGTGAAATTCTCCGTCTGAAATCATGTTTTCTTCATAAGAAAGAAACAAAACTTAACGCAAATCGTTGAAAGGCATTTTCAACTGAATTATTCTGTCGGCGTTCGTGATGGTTTCACGTTGTTTTGCCTAATAATTTGCATTTGGCATGCAAACCGCGTCCCCGATCCAGTTCTGCGCGGCCAGCTATGCCGTTCGTGAATCAAGAACGTCCGGTGCTTAAATTCCCTTATATCCTGCATCGGCGACTTTGTCGAGGTTTTCATCAATCGCTTATTTGATAACCTTGAATGTGGGAGAAAAAATTACGGTGTTTTATTATGTGCAAATTCTGGAAAAGTATTGAATTTTGCGTGCAAAAATCTGTACGAACGTTTTGAATAAAAGCCCCTAGTAAATGAACATTGGACTGCAATAAACTGCAAGTTCAAGCAACGCGGGGTCAACGAGCCAACTTTGAGATAAACGCCTAGGACCTTTAATATTTAGAAGATATAGTACCCGACCGAACTTGAAATACTTGTTTTTATTTCTTTCCAGGGACGAGTTATCGAACCATTAGCAGATTTCCATAAAGATGAAGTCAGAGCTCTGGGGAGAGATCTAGGTCTACCAATAGAGATGATTCAAAGACATCCATTTCCTGGTAAGTTATTGTCTTTGTTTGCTTTGCTTTGTTTTTTGCTGTCGCTATTGTAGCTTTTTCAATTTCTTAGGGTTTTATCCGTTTTTCTTTGACCTTTTATTTTTTATTTCCATGACTAATAACATTTTCTTCAAAGTCACAAATGTCCGAAATTTAAATGTATTTCTGATCCCTGAAATAGATGACTTGTGCACTGTATAGAATTTACCTTGAAAGACGTAGCGATATTAAATCTGGTCCTTTAAAAGAAAACATTGCGTCAAAAGCAATGCTTGCATCTCACAATCTAGAAGGAATAAAATAGATATGCTTTTAAAATCCACAGACTTCAACAAATCTCTGGGCGCCATCTTGAAAGTTCTTTTTTTATCTCCTTCAGGTCCTGGGTTGGCCATTCGCATCCTTTGCGGTGATGAACCTTACCAAGGCAACGATTATGCTGAAACAAATATTATTTTGGGTCAGATTGTAGACTTTGTTACTGCCGTTAAAAAGGTATGTGAATGACGCTTTGTACCGGTAGAATAAACACACGCTTGACGCTCGGTTCATTCAATTGAATGCGAGAGGGCTTACTCGGCCTATATATTACGGCCTATAAGTTACTCTGTTAGTAAATGTCATATTCATTTATGTGTAATTTAAAAAGTGAAGAAAGAATTCCCTGACTGTACAAACAGCTTTTATGCGCTCATAAATTGAATTCATTAGCTTATGACACATCTCATAATGGCCAATTTTAGCACGCTCGGGTTTGATCTGTGTGAAACCAACAAGAAAGAATAGAGACGAATAGCGGTTTTTTTCGGATTTCCATACTTGCATCGTTAACTTCCGTTTTTGTTGGTATATTTTTAAGTCGGTTGCATAGAAACACAGGTGATACTTCTTTGGATGCTTTATGTTTTGATTGTAATTGACCACTCCAGAAAATACCATAACATACCATAATACTCTTTGTTGGACACTCCAAAATTTTGCAATGACAATGACAATGCTTATGCAAAATTTTGGAGTGACCAACAAAGAGTATTATGGTATGCTATGGTATTTTCTGGAGTGGGAAGGGAACTGGAGCCGAAAATGCGTCCCGCAATTGTTTCTGGGATCGTTCCTGGGGACGTGCCGGTCAGCTATTGGTCCCCAGAAACAATCCCAGAAGTCTTTTCAAAGGTTAACTCGACCCAGTCTCTTTCTCGTTTCTAAAGTGGTGAATTCCTCTCTTTTGTGCTTAGCCTCATTCACTGTTCAGTCGAGTTAAACTTAGTACTTCAGAGGACGACAGAGAAAATCTATTGGAGATCACATCAAAGTACAGAATCGGCGCCACTCTCCTGCCAATCAAATCTGTGGGGGTCCAAGGAGATGGCAGGACTTACAGCTATGTTGTAGCGTTATCAAGCAATGATTCACCCGACTGGCTTTCGCTGCTGTTCCTTGCTAAACTGATACCTAAAGTTTGCCATAATATTAACAGGTAAATTCTTTCTGTCTTCTAATATTAACAATAACAGTGTATTACATTTAAGCGATCAAGGTAACGAGAAGTAAAGAGATGAACCTTTTGCGCATTCCGCGTCAAGGTGGATTTTCGCTGTCGCGTAATTTTTCCATGCGTACGCACGTAAATTTTACGCGCGTAAATAAAATAGAGACATGTATGGAAGGCGACATAGCTGCGTGAAGATTGGAGCAAGTCAAATTGAGGGATTTTCCCTCGCGGCTCATTTCGCGTGGCGGCTCCGCCGCTAAGAAAGTAGAGACCTTTAGATTCGAGAACGAGAACGACTACGAGTACGAGATTTGATTTAAAGATTTTTCGCGTCTTGTCAAAAAATAGACACCGCGGAATACTTCATTGTACTATTTTTCACCTGCAAAGTTAGCACTGTTATCGGTTTTGAAGGAGGTTGAGCCCTCTCCCGATTGCAAAATTCTAAAACTTCTAACATTTGATAACTTGTTCCCGCCACTACGACACTCGCGATAAAACTCGTAGTAGAATGACGACGGCTACCACGTTTTCCCGCCAAAATAACGCTGGTTCTCGCGCGAGCACCATTTACTATTGAGAAAATCTTGTACTTGTAGTTGTTCTCGTCTTAGAATCTAAAGGTCTCCAGTACCTCGGGCACAAGTAATCCCGCCAGCTACGCAGGCTAGGGTTTTGGGACTTGGCAATGGCCTATTGCACGCCCGTACAAACATTCTCTTACTGGGGAGGTGATCGGAAGAAGGTAAATCTAATTAATAATAAATTACTTCATTACGACTTATTTGAGTTTTCTCACTTTTCTTTCAGAGTCTGTTATACTTTCGGGAAAAGGATCAAGTTCCAGATTCAGGAAATTACTCCCACGTTCTTGTCAACAGGCGTGATTGGTACAGCGAGGCAAGCAGATCACGTGGCCCACTCTGTACTTCGGAACCACGGTGTGTAAACTTTGCAAACTCAATTTGAAGAACTTAACAGCGGCGTGGCACCCAAATGAAGCATGTGGCAAAACATTTAAGCCACATGGCACTTCAATTGCTGCATGAACTTAGATCCCTGAGACTGTAGTCTGCGAAGTGATATGTTCATGCCTGATTCTATTGCCTGCAACACCCATAATGTTGTTTATACTCTTGTACACTACATAGTTTTTACCCTCGTTAAAATAGTCAATGCGTTTCTGTGGTATTCTGGGGAAGTGCTTCTCTGAGGTAACCAGGGGGTTGTTTTGTGACTGCTTTGTATTTGAATTGCTCTGCTTTATGATTCGCTAAAGGATTTCGTGCCTTTTTCCCAGCCAATCAGGAGAAAACCCCAAACAAATCACGTGACTTGCTCACACGCGTTTTCCCGCCGGACTGTCACTCGCGGCACGCATCACCTTCAAGATATAATTGGTTCATTTGAATGTCTCCTCGTGTCATGATTGATCAGAAGCATTGCTAAGGTTTTGCTTTTACGATGCTCATTTGAAAACAGCCCTAATAATTGATCACTGCATTATTCTCGCAGGTTTATTGGCTCAGATCAGCCAGATGCCCATCGTGTTAATACCCGTTCACTTTGACCGTGATCCGATATACCACATTCCATCGTGTCAGCGGTCTGTGGTGATAAGAACGTTTATAACAAATGATTTCATGACTGGGGTACCCGCCACACCAGGAAAACATATCCCTATAGAGGTAAGCGACTCTGATATCTATGAGGGTTCAAGGTCTGGTATTTTCAATCCGGTGTTTTGTCTCGAATAGTCTCTCTCGCAGCCGTTTTTTGGATGTCACGCAACGTTCCTCAAAAGAAGAACGTTGCGTGACATCCAAAACATGGTGCGAGGTAGACTAAGTCTCGAACCACTGTAGCCTTATCAATTCTGGAATGTTTCTTGGAATTTCTTTTTAAAACGGCAACTTCTTTGGTTTTCACCAAAACGGGCGCCTCGAGTTAGTAACTACCGTTCTTGTCATTTTCTTTAAATCTCTCTACTCATTTCTTAAGGGAGATTACCAATGGGCAGAACTTGCTGGTGAGACCTGTCCAATCGTAAGGAGAATTCCACTTTTAATCAGGACCATCAGTTTATTCCTAAATGATATACACGGATGTGATGGATTTTAGTAACATTTCGAGAAATAATATTTCATTTTCAAGTTAATGGTCAACCTGTGTTAAGGCTAGTGGAAAGTGCCTTTAGATGACACTTTATGTCACTTTACGCCCGTTTGTAAAAATGATTTTTACTGTTATTCAGAACTGTCCAGCCATATAGTTTCTGGGAGAGAAATGGAGAGTTAAAGAGCTAAGCCAGGAGTTTTCCAATGTTCGAGTTATCCTAACCGAAGGCTTTTTTGTTCTTCTCCTAAGGTTTTGAAGGAAATGGTTGAATCGTTACAAGACATTCAAGGAATCTCGCGTGTTCTGTATGATTTGACCGCCAAACCGCCAGGAACAACAGAATGGGAATAATTTAATTGCATTGAAACGACAGCAACCATATGAAGGGTAGCATGCCTCTCTTCATTAAGCACCGTATTTATTTGGAGCTCTGATTTTAGCCTCGCCAGGGTTTGTGAAGGAACGGCACAGCCGTCCGTGCTAACTTTGGGCTCCGTCACAACTGCACGCCAACATCCCTAAGAAAGTCCTCTAGAATGAAAAAGCAAATTGTGCCTTTTGAAACAGGTCCCCACTGTTCAAAAGATGAATATAGCGTTATCCACCGGAAAAATCGCTTTATAACAGCGCGCGTGCTTGAACAAAATCGTTATTTACGCACGCCCGTGCGTAAATAAAGATTTTTTCATGATGACTAGTTAAGCTGTGTTTTTCGTCTCTTTTCCTACACTGTAACTACTAAGTACCCCAAAATCGACGGAAATGATGAAAAACTTTCTAGATTTTTTTGGAATTTAGCTTCTATCCGCTCAAACCAACAGCAAAAGCGGTAGAGATGTTTCGCAAAAATAAATGGAACCTGAATCGTTGAAAAGTCCGCTGTAAAGACTGACGGACATTCAGCTGGAAAAAGACCGCAAATTTTTCTTTGTCGGGAAATATCCAATTTGTATAGTGTCCTCCGTTTTAACGCTTATTTATCCTTTAAAAAACAAGCTAATTAGAAAGTAAACTCAATAGCGAAAAATTATGCACTTTTGTTATCGCCGAACAATCCGACTGAAGCAAGAAAATTTCTCTTGCAATAACAAGACAAATTACACAAGAAGACATAAATTTCTTACTCACAAAAAAACCTCCTGCCAGGTCTTCTCAAGAAGCCGTAATGACCAGCCATTGTTCGTAAATGAATATAAAGTAGAATGACAGTCGTCTTCGCTAAAAAACAAGTTTTCTGGATTTCGCCGAGCAAAACATCAATATCTCACTGACATCTCAGCGAATCCAAACCATACTCCACTACTTCGTACGATCATGTGAGTATTTTAACTTCAGGTGGACTTTAAGACTCTTTTACCTTTGTTTCTGCTTCGTTTCCATTGATCGTTAACGAACAAATAAGCAAATTTTCTTTCTTAGTTTTACAGAAAGAATTTTCTTTTAAACTACGATTATGCGACTGTTTGTAACCAGCCAGTAGAAGCGTTTGTTTTTCTGTGTCACGCGTTACGACAGATATCATTAATTGACTCCGTGCTTTTAGACAAAAATGGTAGCGAGAGACCCCTGTGTGTCTGGAAACACTTTCGAAAAAAGAAGTAGGAGTTTCTAACTTGTAATGGTTTGATTTAGTAAGCTTTAACCATTTCTCACTGTTTTAAAGCCAGTAGACATGGATGAATTTTAAGAGTTAAGGGAAAGAATTGCTATTACTAGAGATGCTCAATGAATTGTGTACTGAAATCGGTCTGTTAAGGAACAAAAAAAATACTGTTGCTCTTTTATCCTTGGGCAACTTCCCGACTTTCAGCCTTCCTAGTAACTTTCCAGTGGCTCGCAGCAGCTTCCCGCTCTTAACATTAGCGACTGCCTTGTTTCCCGCCGTGTTTTCCCGCCGCCTGAAACCGGTTGCAAGCGCTCCAGCGGTTAGAGCGCGTTGCCAGGCAAGGGAAATCTTGCAAATGAGCTCTGTACTCCGTATCATTTCTAAAATAATATAATTTATCTGTACCTTATTGTTATTTAATCTACATTCCTTAATACTTTTTTTGATAGTTTCCTGGCTCTTTACTTGTTTAGTGTTCAGTACTGTGAACGTTACATTTAATTGCTGCACTGGGCAACATACCACTCGGAATAAGTGAATGTTTCAACAGCTAAGATTATTTTCATTTGAGTATCTTTGGGGGGTGGGTGTCCGGAGTTTATAAGCGAGTCCCACTTAGCTAATAAACTTGTAAATAGTTTTTGTAAAAGTTACAAATAAATATCGTGTCTTGTGGTATATGCTTTTTTTACTGACATGAATAATCTTGGCTTCCTGCATACCTTTGGCATCGGTTGGGGCTAGCCACAAAATATGCCAGTTTTTTTTTTTTTTTGTTTTTTTTTTCCATTTTACGCTCTAACTTATTCTATCAATCAACATATTGAAAACTGCTAGTGTTTGCAAAATTTTTCATTACAATTTACTACGAGTCTCTCAATTCAATGCAACTTTTATATAATGTACGACTGGTGTTCCCATCCAAGCCGTCATTAAAATTTATGCCGGAACAAACCTGTACTATCGACCGAGTGAACAAGAAAACAACGCCATGCTTGAATATTAAACTCCGTACTCTTACTGACAGGTCACGTGACGTGATGAACTCGTGATTAACAACATTACATCCCTCCTCTTCTTGGGATGAAGACTAAAAATTGCTCCGAGTCTCTCAATTTAAGAAAAAGTTTTCTTATTTGACGAGAAAATTTAAAACAAATCATAGGATAAGAACTCTTTTTTCTGTGATTTAAATGGGCAGTTTGAATTTACGAGAACAAAATCTTATTCTCTGATTTGTTCAATTTTTAAGAAATCTCGAATTTGTACAGATAATAGCCTGATTTGTAGTGATATTTGGCTTAAATACCACGAGTGATATTTCAAAATTGTTATACTTGAGACAATTTTGAAATATCACAAGTGGTATTTATGCCAAATATTTGTTTATACTACTACTCGCAAAAGGTTTGTAATTTTTACATGTGGGTATTTCAAATTAAGCTGAAATACCACTGCTCTAAGCCAATCAAATTGCAGAAATTTCTCATGTAGCAGTATAAAGAGTGTAATAGTTTTGGGGAGGCCGCGGTTTCGTTGAAATCGTAGCTGTTTAGTCCCAGGAAGCACCACGGGATTTCAGTCTTAAGCGAATTTTCTAAAACCTAAACCTAAATCAAAATGATTAGTTAAAAGAATAGTGTCCTTAATATAAGTTTTGTTTTGAGTAGCAAAGGAACCCTTGTGTGCAACTCATCTTCTAGTGTTTTAGTCCTTAACAGAACATCTCCGCCTCTGTTGTTGATACACTACTCAACTTGCCATTTTCATTTTCCAACATACCGGTAATTCTTACTTACACCAAGACATCCCGCGTAAATGCCTTCGGGCATCTTCTTGGTCGTACATTTCTTTATCTTCATTGCACGACTACGACTTGAAACTTCCAGATTTCACGTTATATCGGGGATGTGAACATAAGACAATGATGTTCTTTTTCGTTTTCTAAACTGCGATACAGACCTTTAGAACCCAACTACAGAAAAATTCGCCAACATTTGACAAATTGAGCGAGATGGAACAAGAGCGATGATGTTTGAAACAACGCGAATGGACTTAGTTTTTAAGTGGGGTTTTCGCCGCCGTCGCCTATTAGACACAACGTCGACCCTTTCTCAAGGATTCAAAAGGCCAATGTGTGGACAATTGTCCTGAATAGTTCCGGGAATTAATCCTATCTAGCTCACTTTAAGATGTGCAAATCATTATCAGTTTTTCAGTCCTCATCATCTCTAATCCTTGTCACCCGAGGGAACGTGATTGACATTCCATCAGCTTTAGAGTTGTCGATTTACTGAACTCTGCTCCTGTTATCGATTTACTGAATACTGTACTGTTGTCGATTTACTGAACTCTGCTCCTGTTATCTCCCATACTGGGGCTTTCTGCGGAAAAAAATGCAAGTCATAGTCTACTTTTTTGCCTGACGGGAGAGCTTTTTAGCGCCGAGCTGTACTGTGAACCACTGGCGACCTCGTTACTCGCGGTATAAAAGTATCTAAAAAAAACATGGCAATTTACTGCAACAGATGGAGAGTCGCAAATTTTTGAAGTTAAATTTAGTTGTGTGACTGATGCCAGATTTAAGCTTTTCATCTGACGGGTTTACGTGTTTCAAGTTCAGTTCAAAGTCAATTCGCTACGTCTTATCGGCCCTTTCGCCCCATTTAACGGAATCCAAGAGAGTCTTGGATTCTGGATTCTGGATTCCACACAGTGGATTCCGGATTTCAGGTACTGGATTCCTGATTCTTTGTCAGTGGGACTTGGATTCCAGTTTCAATCGTGAGATTCCCGATTCCGGATTGCAAAACCCAGGGCCCAGTTGTGCGAAGGCCGATTAGCGGTTTCTTTTTCTTGTGCTCAAAAGCATTTTCTCGGATAATTTTCTCTGTTATTTTTAGAGCTTCCAATCATCAACCTGTTGACAAAAAGAATTAAAACTGAAATGCTTTTTAAGCTTCCAAATCTGAATTCAAATCTCGCACTAACCATGGGTTATCTTAACCCAGCTTTGAACAACTCGGCCCAGGATTCCACGGCAAAAATTTGCTCATTTCCATATTCCATAAGCTTCTGTATTCCGGAATCCCTTACATAAGGCAAACTCTACTCAAACTCGAAACTGTTATGCCTCACCTCAGACACAAGAGACTTTCTTTATAAACTTTATAGTAGTTGATTATTATTAGCAATTAAGCTTGTACCTTTGGATCTACAATAACGAAGTCAGGAACTAAACTGCGATGAACATTCGGCCATGATCAGATGATGGAACCTTGGAGAGGAAATTCCATACTGATAACGACTCACTACCTGGATCTGGGTAATGTTTCTGATTATTTGAAGCAAACTTTCCACGCAGCACAACCAATCAGAAGCACTATCCAGAGCTGGGCAATGACTAGTCATCAGTATGGAATTTCTGCGCCCGTTTCTCAGGCGTTATTTCGCGGGGAAGGCAGTGGCGTCGCAAAATGTCGGCTGTTTTCTCAGGCTAAGATACGTTTCCTCTCCCTTTCGTCATTTTTCCGTTTTCCTTTTCTGTTTTGCTCCTGCCACGCAGACCACACTTGAGTGCGGCTTGCAAAACGTGCGACGCGTTCCCAGCATTTTTTATGGTAAACGTCTGTTGAGGATTTGCAATGCCAACTTAAATGGCAGTTAGCTCATTCGGTGGAACGCAGGCCTGCAGAGCTGGAGGTCGAGGGGTTTTGATTCCCGGGACCAGACCAATACTCTAAGTCTTAAAATAGTGAGGAAGAAGGTATAGGCTTTGCCCTGTTGCAAACGGGGTGAACCTTCGGCTATAAACAAATTAGAGAACAACGCTTTATAAAATGCATAGTGAAAAAATGAGGGCGATAGCAGGTATCGAAACCAGTCCATTTGCTCGGAAAGTTATGCGTTAGCGCACGTACGAGAACAATAGAAATGACCTTACGGATTGAAGAACGGACCTTCAGTTCATCCGTGTTAGTCCGGGACTAAGACAGGCAATAGCATAGAGTTACTAGCTGTAAGCCACTAAGCACAAACAGTGTTCTCAATTAGTACTTGTGTGCTTTTATAAGACATTAACACCAGACTGAGGTAAAGTGCGATGATGGTCTGACTGACAGCAAAAACGGTTAACAAAAAACACACATTTTTTCTATTGATTATCCTTTAATGCATCTTCAACAAATCTTTCTATAGTTTGTTTAACAGATTATTATTAACTGCACTGAAGAATCAATTGAGAAAAAATGGTACATGAGCTTAAGGCTCAAAAATAACATTTCCAAGGATACGCTTACAACTATAGCAAGCAACTGCCAGAAAGAAGGTAAATAGTAATACAACAACAGCAACAAAAACATGATACTAAAACTTAATACCCACTAATTTCAATTTTGTTTAAAAACTACATTCATCAATTAAATGAGCAGATAAATAAAAAGTTGAATCTCCTTTTAGCTGTTAATACATTCACAGCCTAGTTTTTATAATCGTTACATTCCAGAAATGACAAACTACATGAAAGGAGAAACCTAATGTCAACTAGAAAAGGTCAACAATGACAAATACTTCACGAGATGACATTGTTCGAAAAATGACGGTTCAGTTCTTATTCTTGATAATTCTGAATTTGAACTTTACAAGAATATTACCACTGGTAATTAAGATCATAATATTTATATCCCGTCAAAAACCTGGATGCGGTTGTTATCCATATCACACACAACTATCCTTCCACCACTAAGATTTGCTGCAGACACTGGACTCTCAAACTCTCCTCTCTCACCACCTTCACTTCCAAACTTTGTAACAAACTTTCCATTCAGTTCAAATAACTGAACTCTGTGATTACATTCATCACAGACCATTAGCAATCCTTCTTTGTTAACTGACAAGCAACGGGGACAAAAGAATTCTCCATCCTTGTTTCCACGTTTTCCAAATTTAGAAATAAACTTTCCCTCAAGATTAAACATTTTAATGGAATGATCACCAACGTCTGAGACTATAAAATATTGATCGTGTTGAATACAGTGATAGGGGTCGACCAAAGAACCTTCTCCACCAAATTTACGTAAATACTCGCCACTAGAAGAGAAGATCTTGATTAGTCTGTTATAATTATCAGTAACAATAATGTCACCGTTGCCGTTTATTGATAAACCTTCAGGGTATTTGAGCTGATTTTGACGACTTCCTTGTTTACCAAACTTACTAAGAAAGTTACCATTCCTATCAAAGACTTGCACCCTGTGGTTATTACTGTCTACCACTACAGTATTGCCATGACTATCAAAAGCGATCCCTGCAGGGAACTGAAACTCACCATTATTCTTACCCTTCCTACCAAACGATCTTAAGTGGGTACCATCACTACTAAACACTGAAACCCTGTGGTTCCAGCATTCAGTCACAACAATTTCATCCTGATCATTCACTGCCACCCCCCAGGGCTTGTTAAGCATTCCAACAGACTCACCTTTTTGTCCAAATGACAGCACAGATCTGAAGCGCCTGGTTTGTACCTGAGTCTCAAGAGGACTGTCACGAACATTTGCCCCTTTATTCCCAGCAATTACTTTACTACTTTCTTTACCTTTAGCTCCTGATTGTTGCTCTTTAGTTTCGCTGAAAACAAATTCTACATTACCTATCCCCTCGCTCATGCTCAACAGGTTAATCAGTTTTTCACTTTTAGTGAAACTAAACCGAGGAATACATTCAATGTCATGGTTTTCTTGGGTGCTCTGTTCCTGTAGGATTGTATCATGTGTTTGACTGAATCCCAGGATTTCAGTACTAAAGTTTCGTTTCAACAGAGTTTCATTGTCTTCAATTGCTGATTCAATTAATTTCACTTGATTTTGAACTTCGTCTATTTTCTGTGAGAGAGATTCCAGTGATTTTTTCGCTTGATTATCAATCACTTCAAAAACATCCTGTTTCCTCGCTTCGATGATTGCAATAATTTGGTCTACAAAAGACTGCACTTGGCTTTTTACGTCGGCTACTTGCGACTGAAGTTCGATGCTCTTTTGGTTGATTTCTTCCACTTTCTTTCGTTTTTCCAGTGCTTTGTCTTTCAAAGATTTAATAGTGGATTTGATCTGTGTCTTGCGGGCATCCGTAGCTTCTTGCAAAAGCATCTTGACATGATTATCATGAAGTGTCAGAGCACAAGCGCTACAAATGGCGACTTTACAGTCCTTGCAAAAGAGCTCCAACTCTTTGTTTTCATGGTGTTTCTTCTGACAAAATGCTGGTCGCTCTAAAACAGCCTTGATGTCTTGATCTTGAAAATCTTTCAGCGCTAGCGTTCTGTGGTCTTTATTTTCTCGAATTATGTTATGTCCTACAATACATTCTTCACACCAGAAGGAACAACACTGGAAGCAATATAAGGTCTGGGTGCTTCGTTTCTCGCAGTTTCTGCATTTGACGTTGACTGTACTGCACTCTTTAATTGCTAAGACATCTAGCAGCCTGTTTATTCGAAAATTGGTGGGAAGTTCGCTGGGATTTCCACTTCCAGAAATCTGAAACTGTCTCCTACACTCGGGGCATGTAATTTTTCCATGGACGCCGCTCGTTCGTTGAATTCCGTTCAGGCAATGAAGACAGAAACTGTGCAAACAAGGCAACTGCTTTGGATCAGTGAATGTACACATGCACACAGGACAGGATACTTCATCATGAAGATTGTCCAGCAAGGTCTTTATATCCATGGAAAGGTCGGAAATAAGGTTAGTTTTGAAAAATTGTAGCCTTTAGCTTTTTAAACTGTTGACGACCAAGGAATGGCTTTGGGAATGAACAATGAAGACTTGTCTTGTGACACAGAATATGCTCTGTGTTATTAACCAATCAAATGGAGTTCCTTGACATGTTTTGATGGTTTGGCGTAAATCTGTCTTCCTGTCTTTCCGAGAATTGTTGATCTACCACACCTAGACTGCGAGCAGTCTCTTATTTTTCTTTGCAAAGAACTAAGAACGCGAGCGGCAAAGCCGCGAGCCGCGAGAAACGAGGGCGTAAAAGAAGAAAAAAAGAAAAAATAATATTGTAATAATAACGTCGAGGTTTGCAATCGCGCTGGATGAGATAAGGACTAGACGGAAAAAGCGGACTGCGAGCAGTCTAAGGTAGCCCAAGCTCACTATGAGAGCCCTGAACGTTTCGCTTAATTATGGAGAAATAGTTGCCTAGTCCCTGTACGGCGTCTTTCCAGGCCCTCTCGGTCAATGCATTCGGTGACGTATCCGAGATGAACGGCCGGGAGACGCCTAGACAATCTGGGAGGCGCATGCGTGAGCATTTTTCAGGGAAATTAGTATTCCAAATATTACGTTCTTCCGCAAGCTATGGGTTTGTGACGTTGGTAGAGTCAGCCAAAATTGTCGATCGTTTGCTTAAGCCTTTAAATGTCCCTGGACAAGTAGCATATAGACCATTGGAGATTGATTTCGATCCATGCGAGCTTATCCCTACGGAGTGTTTCGGAGAATTTGTCTCCCTCAAAACACATTGTTTACTTTTACTTCACGCAAATCATGTCATGTGTAAACGAGTGTACACAAAATATCAAAGGATCTTTTGGAAGTTGGATAAAACTAGTGCACGCTGTAAGTACGAATAAATGGAATTCCTTTTAAATTAATAAATACATCCTAATTGAAAGCCGCGTTCACTTTTATTTTTTGAAAAGTTCACACGTTCAACTAAAATGATCTATAAATAAATTTGTGCGTGAATATCCTTCGCTTAAAGATCGGCACTATTGACACTATTACAAAAATAACCAACCTCGTTTCTATTATTAAAGAACAAAAATATTACTTTGAATCGGAAAGAATACTACTGTATAACGTGCAAGTAATTTCTCTTTTAGTTCATTTTCAAATGAACTTTTATTGATAAAAAGATTTGAAACAGCAGTTTGTTGACATTCGACTCAAATTTAGAGACCAAATTCAACAGCCTGTCCGATTAGTTTGATAAGCATCCAAATCGAAAAATTAAATTACATAAAATATTTCGAAGTGAAATGATAACGAGAAATTTAGAGGAACAAGCCAAAATAGAGAAACGAAAGATAGCTTTTCATATCCAAGAATAAATATAAACTTATTTCTTTAGCTTACCATCCGATCCTTGATCAAATAATTTTTTTGCGACGCTGTTTTGCTTTGCCTACAAATAGTTTTTGAGATGAAATAAAATTCAGATTAGCCGGAATGAAATAAATTAAAAAGAAAGGCCAAAGGAATTTCAACAATGAAAACGTGCATAGAATAAAAATGCTCAGTTTACCTCTTTATCCTCTGTACTCTCCATGGCTGCTGGACATCTTTCATCAACGCGGAAAAGTTATTGACAGCTCGGCCGCTTCCAAAAGCTCCGCCCCAAGTGAGACAAAGGGCGCGATCCATTCAACCAAAATTCAGATCGGTCCGACTGGGAAAAGAGGACCACCTCAAAAGATGGACCAGTTTTTTCGAAACTTTTCCGGTTGGACCAAACCGATCCATTGAGTTTTGGACCGAAATTTCCGGAAATTTTGGTTGAATGGATCGCGCCCAAAGTGTCTCACTTCTCCGAGTTTTGTCTAGGCCTCAGAAACTTTCTCGGACCACGTGACCCGAAATGCATCGACCGCGCATAATAATGAGGCCTAGGGACTAGGCAAGAGAAATAGCTCTCTTCCCCCCAGAGGCTCCCGCTGGGTATCCCTACAAAAATAGCAATAATCGAAAAAAAGAGAAAGCCTTCCCATCGTGCCCCGCGCGCCCTCTTTTTCTTTCTCCCCAGCCTCCCCACAACACAACGAGGCCTCTGCGCAGGAGAGACGAGAAATGCAGAGAAACCTCCATCAAGCGGACACCTTCGGTACCCTCCCAAGTGTTCGCTTGATAGAGGTTGTAAAGATTTCGTAATGTTTATTAACGATCAACTTTCAACGGTTACTCTAGCCTGAATTTCATCCGATTGCTTCGAGTCGTTTTCTCCTCTCAGCAACTAAGGGAGTAATAACGACTCGAAGTAATCGGATGAAATTCAGGCTACGGTTACTCTGTACTGTGATACAGTTGCATGTTGTTAAAGAAGCTATCCAGAGTTCAAGTTCATTACCTTTCATTACCAACTGAATTTGTTTGTAAATGCAAAAACATTTTGACTTCAGTACGTATTTCAAGAACGTAATCCAATACTACTATTGTCAATTCAGTCCGGTTAGAAATTAGCCAAATACAACTTATTTTACTGTCCGCGCGCGTGGGCCGCTTAATAGAGGTGTCCGCTGAATAGGGGTTCGTTAAAAGGGACTGATATCAGACGTTAATTTCGGGACCCGGCTTAGTGTCTTAGTGTCTAACGAAAAAGAAATCTGAGGCCTGTTCCTCCATAGTCCCGGTAACGGAAGGCCAAAGTTTAAGTAGTCTTTCAAATTATACAATGAATGAAACGAACAGTCAAAGAAAACAAAATTGACTTGTTCGTAAGCTAGGAACCGTGCTACTGTTCGACAGGTTTGATTTTAAACTTTGCCTTCGGGCCCGAAAAGTTACCAGAACTTACGAGAAACGGGCTCTAACAGAGAACAATAAATAAACTGATAAATGCTTTTTCTCTCACCCTTTATGAATTTCCCGCCGACTTTTCCCAAATTTTTCCACGCAGAAGACAGCGAAGTAAATCCTTGAACTAATAAAAAGAGTTCTTCGTCCGTGAGCTGAGAGTAATGAAAAATAAGTCCGAAAAATGAAAGAGAATAGCTTCCTCTACAAGCCCAATGTTACATTAGAGATCGAGAATTATAAGGACAGCTTATAAAATGAAACAATAAAACAAAGAAAATAAGTCGACAACAGGAAGGCGAAATTTGGGTTCCATAGTGATCTTCTCCAACTTTTCAAATACCTTAGGATCAACCGGTTGTCACCAGGTCGGTAACAGAGGGATATCATTTTCTATTCTTCTCTCGCTGCGTCTTTTTACTATTTGTGATTTTTCCTTTTTTCGCTGTTTTACGCTGAAACTTCCTTTGTCATTCTGCCCAAAATAAAAACTTTGAGTAAGTCTTGCCAGCGAGACTTTTTGTGTTGCCATGATTGTGGCTGTGACGATGCTTTTCAGAGTTTTTTAAAAACGATGAGAAAGGAATAATTATAGCGATTAACGAGAGACTCGGAAATGGTCTAAAGTAGAGAGAAAGCAGGGGACTGCCTTAAATTATCACAGATAAAGCACGGAATGAATTTAGGCCTTAAAGAATACTCAGTGTTGTTTAAAAATACCGATTGGATAGTACTATAGTCTTATAGTTTAGTACACTTACCACATCTTTGTATGTCAGTTAACAAAAGACCGAGTGAGTTGATGCTCTTGTGTAAGCTCAAGTTATAGTTAGTATTTGCGAGAAGAAGAATAGAATGACAAGGAGACCAACGTTTCCTGAGAGGGGTACTGAAAAGGAAGATTTGTAAATAATGCCGGAGAGGACACCGGAAAGCTTTAAAAAATTTTGATTTTCATTAAGAAACGAAAACGTTTCACGTAAAGTTTTTGCCTAGTAAATAATAAATTAACTTTTACGAATAGTTTGCTTAACGTCCTCGGAGATCAATAGCGTTATTATCTATGGTATACTTGATCATCTAGGGGTAAGATATTGTTTTACCCTGGTGCTTTGTTTAAAGTAAGATCATAAGTTTAAGCAAAGTTTGTTAACATTTTAAAAAGATTTCGAAAAATAACCCGTTTGGCTAAACATTTAGTAAATTATTTACTAACTGGGGGTCGATCGTTAGTGAAAAGGAAAATCTAGGTGTCAGAAAAATGGCACCTAAAATAGCTAGCTAACCTGGCATTTAAACAAATTATAAACGGTGAAAAGGACTAACCAAAGTTGGATTTACCTAAAAACGAGGCGAAACTATTATTAAAAGATATTCTAGTTTACTCAAAACTGTGGAAAGACAAAGACCGGAAGAGAGTCAATCAGGCATATTAAACACTCAATGACCTGGTCTCGACTCCGGTCGCCTCGGAAAACATTGATATGCTCGGGAAACAAAATCAACTGTTTCCCAAGGGACCAGTCTTTAAGTGTCATATAGTCCACGGGAAAAAACTTTTTCGCGCACAAATTTATGAAAATAAATCTCGCGAGCGGTAAACATTTGTGGGTAACAGTACACTGTTTCCTTCTGACGTCATAGATTTTGCAATGTTGCCGGCTCAGAGATTTTGGCGGGAAACAGTTTCATTGTTTAGATGTCATATGATCTTGAGGTAACCAATGAGAGCGCGCGCTGATGGGAAAAAATCCAGCTATTGTTGTTACATTCCATATATGGACAGAGGATTTAAATGATTAATTAGACTCCCTGGCGAACTTTTTGGTTAAGTTGCTGGTGAATAACCAGGGGTCAATTTAAAAAACTTTTACAGGTGTAATTTACAAGTGTAGCTATTGTTTTCGGAACCTAAAACAATGGTTACACTTGTAAAGTACACTAGTTAAAATTTTATTTAATTGACCCCAGGTGTCACAAGGTCATTACATAAACTTCACAAACTGTGTCTTTTTACCAGTTGCGAACGTTTTTTTTTTGTTTGCAGGTTCACATCAGAAAGCTCTGTCGTTCGTTACTTTGTCTTTTCATAATGAAGGCTTTGATAACAATTAACTTCGTTGTCTTGATGGTCGTGATTAGTGTGACTCAGGCTTCCAAAGGTATGCATAACAAACTGGAATTTTTTTTTTTCGTTTGCTCGTTTTTGTATTTGTTTGTTTGCTTTGTTTCTTTGTTTGTTTGTTTTTTTTCTACAGCTAAAAATGAATATTAAAAAGAACAATAATCTATGTCCGGAAACAAAGAAACAATTAAACAAATAAATGGGTTGGGGGAGGGATAAAAGGAAAGTACCAGATAGTTCATTATACCAGTGAAATGTTTATGGCGCGCAGTTGTAGGGTTCAAGTCTTGTTTTTAGGCTAATTATTAAAAACATATTTTTTAAGGGCTCAACGATCATAAATACTTCGACGCTTTTATCAAAAGCCCTCTCTCGTGGGGAGAGTTCCCTCAACTGATTAAGGCGTTACATTGAAGTTCTGTAGGACGCCTCTGATCAACTATAGGCAAATGATTCTGCCATCACGTTTTGGACAAGTGTTGCATGGTTTAGAGCAATTTATTTGCAACAAATAAGGGTGCGAATACTGTGAAATAAGCGATATCTAAAAGCGAATTTTTTATAGACAAATTGTGTACCTGAAATCAGTGTTACTTAATTGAAACTTGACGAGCTTTACGTTGCTCAGATCGATATATCCTTTACTGTTACTTGAAGTAAAAAGAGATGTTAAGTGCAGTCATTCTATGATAGAGGTATCACGGTTTTTTATGGAAGGAAAATAAAAAGGGTACTTTCCGGTCAAATTTTTATTTGAAAAGGTAAGATTTTATACGGCGTGGAGAATCCCCGTAAAAACAGGGACCAATACACCGTGAAAAGGAAGACGCCTGTTCATGAATTATTCATCCTTTCTTGTTTCAGTCTTTGTCTTGTTTTTATGTCTTAAGCCAATCTTGGATAATTCTGTCCAAGATTCTTTAAAAGAAGTTTAATGAGTTTAATGAAAGCAGGAACTTTATATGAACTTGTGGTGTAGTAATCTTTGAGGTTTCGTAGTAGATCCCAGTTGTTGAAATATTCAGATCACAACTAGGAACACATGTAAATCAAAAAGACCTCCCAGTTTTAGCCCTAAAAATGGGGCTGTTTCAGTGAGCAAAATACAGTCCTATTATCGAGTCTAATTATAATTTGGCCTTAATGAGGGCCAATACAGTCCCGGCTGGTTTGGACCCAAGAACTGAAATGGGTTCCATCGTGGGCTGGAATTCGAATATCCTTTTGATTGAGCTGTTATGGTGCCCAAATGGCTTCAGGTGAGGCTAAATTAGACTTTGACCTTTAGGGCTCAACTGGCATTTTGGGGCTGAAACAGATCATTTTAAATTTTCAGTGAAGTAACGTGTGCTTATGTTTTTCTTTAGGAATAGAGAAGTGTGGCGTAGCACCCAATACGAAGCCAGTTTACTTTCACGATGATTGTCCAGATGATTATCCTATCAGTGGTGATAAGTGTATCTATGGTACTGTAAGAACCCACATCTGCTGCTGCAAAAGGTATAGTGAGCAATTATTATAACTTTACATCTTCAGGTAGTATTCTACTTTCTCCAAATCAGTTGCTCGATTGAAGACTACGACAGCTTATAGAGATTTCATGGCAGAAGCGCCCTGGACTCTCTTCGTGTAACTACTAATGTCACAGTCTTAAGGCGCATTTTAAGTAGACTTAAAATGCGCTGCATATCTGTGATGGGTTTTATTTACTCACTTTCATTAATTATACCTATTTATACTTTGTGAAAGGTTTGAACCCAGAAGTCATTTCATGAGTAGGTCCGAAGTAGGTAGAGTTTGATCGTCCGGGTTAACGTAGACTGACATTGACTGACGTTTCGACAACCTGTGCGGTAGTCATCTTCAGGGTGAAAATGAGAAGTCAGTTGATGGTATTATACTCTGGTTATTGACCTGATTGGTCAATTACGTCGCGATGTTATCGGTCCGCTGTCATTTAAGCCGTGATGTTATTGGCTATGTAATTGGTGCGTTTCGATCCGTCTATTGTTACAGTTTAACAGTAGTCTATTGTGCTAGTCAACTGATTGTCAGTTCTCCAGTCGTTCTCTCGTAGTTAGTTTTGCTTGATTTCATCAATAAGTCGTTTGTACGGTGCCCGTAACTGTTAACTACGATTCAGTGGCGTTTGTTTTAAGTTAGTAAACCAGCTTTCTAAAGTTGATAGTAGTCTGTAGGATACGTAATACATGTCGCAGAGTCCTAGTCGATTTGATGTTTCGTCTGTAAATAGTGTTCAGCAATGTGCTTGTTGACGTTGCTATTTCTCGTCGCTCATTTGTGTTCGGTCAATCGCGTGCTAAGGCTTCTGCTGGTTTCACCAATGGAAGTAGCCTGCCAGTCGCAAACTTGATCTTGTATACTGCTCCCTGCCTGTCCTTGTTTGTCTTTGTTCTTGACATTAGTAAGTAGTCGCTGTAAAGTGGTTATTGGTTTGTGTAGGAAACACGAATATTCTAAGGTTGTAGCGTACGTGCGATAGTTTCAGAGGTGCCTCTGATGTACGGTATAGTCGCTGTCGTAACAAGGCCAGAGTTGACGTTGGTCTGAGTGTTGGAATTAGAGTTACTGTGAGTGTTCTGTCTAACAATGAAGTCCGTGCTCTAGTTGTTTTTACTAAAAACGTTGTTTAGGTAGTCACTCTCGTCTTGTAGGCTGTCAGGTGAGTCGCAAACTAATTGCACTCGTCTCGTCAAAGTCCGTATGGTTGTAGTCTTGTGAGAGGTCGGGTTGTAGGATGACTGGTCTAGTAATCGGTCGGTATGTGTCGGTTTTCTGTAAATAGTCGTTCGTAGTCTGTCGTTGTCGCCAGTGACCAAGCAGTCTAGAAAAGGTATCTTACCATTTTTTCCGATCTCCTTGGTGAACGAACTGTGCTCAAATATGAGCAGAAATTAGACACAACTTACATTTTCGCTTCCCTTTCACTCAAAGCAGGTGAATTTAAAACTTTTTTTTAAGAAAAGAAGAGATTCTAGGATTACCGAGACGGCAAAATGCGAGCAAAATTTTCTCCGTAGTCGCGACTACGCGAAACAGCTCAACAATTCACCGTAGCCGCAAGACTACGCAGGAAAAATGAACAGTCATGTGATTCTGATCATGCGCGGAAGCATGTTTAATTAACCGTAGTCCTAGTCGGTAGTTACCCTATCTTAAAGTCCCTAAGGGACGGACCATTAGAAAAGTGATAAGGGGGGGGGGGGGGGTGGGGAAAAAAACAAAAAAAAATTCATGCAAGGGAAAATGCCAAGAAAAAAAATTCATGCAAAGGAGAAGGTAAAGAAAAAAAATTCATGCAGAAGGAAGGTCCAATTGTGACTTTTTCAGAAAGTCTGAGTTTCTTTCAGAACGTCTGAGGTTCAGAAATCAACAATATTACCAGGCACAATATGAATAAACAAAAATCACTTTCTTCTTATGAAAGGAGACAATTAGAACCTTGTTTTTGTTTTGAATTGCAGCTAGTGTACCTACAACATACACTGTATACTGTATTATAATAAAAATAATAAAAGAAAATTTGTAATAAATAAATATTAGAATTTGGTAGCTTTGTAAATATTCTATAAAATTATTTGTGCCCGCAAAAAGATACACCCACGCTATTGGTCACTTTTGCACCTTTGATGGGCTGTAGGAGAGGAATTCCAGAAGGCAGGGCCTGAAAAAATGCACAGGGAAGTCGTCCACTCCAAGTGGCTTCCTCCTCTCTCACTGTGTGTACATTTTCGAAAAGATTTTGCATTAAAGTGGCCTGTATCCTTTGATCTGTTGTGAGTGTAGAATAATTTATTAAGCACAAAAACATAGATAATGAATCAAGATTTCACTGTTCAAAAAAAAGCAATATTTGACAAAAAAAAAATTCGTGCAGAGGGATTCACCTGAAAAAAAAATTCCTGCACAAGCAGTGAGCGAAAAAAAAATTCGTGCAAGCTGAAAATTCCCCCCCCCCCCCCCCATCACTTTTCTAATGGTCCGTCCCTAATTGCCCAAAGACCAGACCCTTAGAACCGCACGTGGTCAGTAATCTTAAAAATCTGTTTCCTAACGCCCTTAAAGATTGCCCCACCAACATTCTAATAAGAGATCAGACGCTGCGATCGTCAAATCAAATTCGGAAGTTTGATTCATGATGGCCATGGTTTCGGTTGGTAGGCGGGCGAAGTTGATGACCAAATTCGTGACTCGTGAAAATTGGTTTATAAAGACCGCGCACGTGAAATTTGTCAACATTTGCACGTGAAACGGGACCATGGGCCCGTTTCTCGAAAGCCCTGGTAACTTTTCGGGCCCAAAATGAAATATTCAAATCCAAATCTTAAAGGATAAGAGCGCGGGCTCTAAATAGCAACCTGTCCATTTTGTTTTGTTAGCTGATGGTTTTATGATGTTGTCTAAAACAATATCAAAACCTCTCTCTTGAAGGTAAACAACAACAGTTTTTCGTGCCCGTTAATTATCGGGAGTTTCGAGAAAAGGGCCCCCATGATCCCTTTGCTACCCTCAAAAATGAGCTGGCTTCATGTTTTTAACTACAATATAGTTTGGGTACAACATAACAAAGAAATGACAGTCTCCCACGAAGTCAAATGTTTAGTTAGATCATAGACAAAAGAAATGTCATACAATGAAACGTGAATTTTTTCTTCGTTTCTTCTTTAGGGAGGCTACGGAAGAAGAAGGTAAGTCAAAGTTGCTCTACAGTAGATCAATATAGATCATTCGTCCGACTCACAATCCAGCTAACCCGGTTTCGATTAAATTCCTCATCTGCTGTAGTAACTGAAGTTATCGTCGGCCACGCTTGTAAATAGTCAACTGGTTGCCTCCTATAGTTTGGGTTTTTAACTATGTTATGCTATATTTAAATTTAATGACTGTTTCGGCTATTTCTAAATACTTTCAAACCTCAACCGCCCGTAACCTCCTTTGTTAAGACTGTGACTTGTACCACTTGGGACGGACGTCATCAGTTATTTTTTTAGCTTTCTGGTATACGAAATCTCCTTCTTCCAAATTATATTGTACAGTCTTGGTCTTGTATGCTGGTGGACCGCTGATTATGAGCGAGTCCCCGATATAGTCCTCTATGACTGGCGTAGTTATAATTAAATTTCAACTACTCCAGTAGCTCAGTGGCTAGAGCATCCGAACTAGAAATCGGACGGTCGTGAGATCTATTCTGACCAGGAGCTCAGAATTTTTTCTCTGCCAGTTCTTGTATAAGAATTCTCCTTCTTCCAGATTATACACAAGTTGGTCAAAATATTAATAGACTAGAGATACCCCAAACCTTGATTGATAACCTTGTGCATGGGACTTCCCTCCTTTCACCTCCTGGAGAGGGGCCAGGGGACAGTACACCCCACCTTATTTTTAGGCCAAACTGAGGCTTGCATAGTCAAGAGAGCTTCTTAGCGAGAGGGGTGGGGTAAGGGAATGGAGTGAAGAGACAGGCAAGTAAAGGTTAAATTGAGGGAGAATTCTCATTTTTTGTCTAGAAACAGAATATTTTACATAATGTGTGCCTATCCGACGTTCCAAATCTGTAATTAAGCCTTAGGAACAAAAACCAACATTCTGCTCGCTTGTAACTAACATTTAGAGTAGTTTTGGTTGTGACCGTTTTTTCGGATAAAGAGCAACAACAACAAAAAGGTGTTCAGTGATAAAGACAATATGAACAAAGCTGGTTACGGCCATCCATAACTTAGCTTCCTTAATAAACTCTCGTTCTTGCATAAAACCAGGATTTAATTGTACTCATGCGTCTCATCCTCCTCAGCTTTATAGTTGCTTTTACTTTCTTTTCTTAGTTACAAAAAGCAGCGATAAATGTTTTAAAAATTCCTGCTACACGTTTACGGAAAAGGGATATGGAACATGGAAGGAGAATCGAAACTCCTGTAAAAGCAGCAGGGGCGATTTGGTCTCCATAGAAACTGAAGAAGAGTGGCGGTTTATCAATAAAGAAATTCAAAACCGCAACATCGTAGAGCCCCAAGAATGGCATGTTGGTTTGAAAAAGGAGCAGGGAGATTGGAAATGGGTAAGCGGGCAACCACTGACAATCAACAAATGGCAAAAGGGCCAGCCAAGTGGCGACGGTGATGTCGTGGTAATGGCTAAAGATTACCCTGCGGATACACAAGGCCTGTTAAATGATCTCAGAGATGACATTACAAAAGCTTTTATTTGTGAAATACCTAAAGGTAAGACGAGAAAGTTAAAATTGCTTGCTTACATGGACCAAATACGACGGGAGAATGATACATGAACGTCAGATATGAGCTCAGAGGCCCTGAGTTTGATTCGTCGACATGAGGGTTGCACAAGGTGTATTAAGAACCATATTGTTGCCAGAGTTCTCCAGGTTCGTTTGGCAGGTCCCACACTAATGTGGTGAGCGGAACAAGTACCGATGAGATTTCTTAACACAGAAAGCTGAAAAAGGAGAAAACTAAGCAGAACATCTGCTCTGTTAACGAAGGAGGCAATACAAGATGCTCAACCTGAAACGAAACTAAACCATATCAGAGGCTCTTTCAGACCTAAACACATTCAAGTAACCACCGTGGACCTATGGCTTATCCTAAGATCCACAAGGTCAACTCATGCTCCTTGCATATTGCGTCCTGTGGCAACACTTTTGCCTATATTTTTGGTCTGCTTTCTTAGCTAACAAATAATCTCCACTAACAGGTAACACAGATTTCATGGTAAAAAAAATCAGTGCGCTTTCCTGGTATCTAGCATAAAGTGTAAGAAGATGTACTTCAAGTAGTCGAGAAGTGTTAGACACACCTGTCTGAACGCACGACTTGGACGCGGACCTCTCGGCAATATAGCCGCCTGACACTCAAAAGAAACGTATGGTTTTTCTGGTTGCTTTTCACTAGCAAATGTTCCTGACCCGCTTTCTATCGATGTTTAGTTTCGAAGCATGGCTCATAGAAAGGCTCTATATATCCGACGCTAAAATGCAGTTTTTGCATCCAAACCAGATTTTGCGACGCCGAAGAAGACACCTTAATCTGGATATCCCAAGTGCAGCGATCGCCAAAGGAAATCAACTGGCAAACCTTGCAAACCTAAGATCTGGAAGCCCAATGTAGGGGTGGGGGGAAATTTCTTCTCCGTCTTGGACCAAGACAGTGCTTACATCTTCTTACAACGCGTCAACAATCAGCAACCATCCATCCGTTTCACTACTGAGACTGAGAATACAGCAAGATCAGCCCCGATTTGCAAGAGGGCCATGCAGACGGCCGCCTTACAACAAGCGTCTACAGGACACTATCACACACCTTTTACCATTTAGCGGAATTCACACCATCTTCAAACAGTAAAGCCTAGTACTATGAATTGTTTTTATACGACAGACAGGGGCGGATCTAGGGGGAGGGTGCAGGGGGTGCGCACCCCCCCTGAGATGACCTGCGGTTTTCTAATACAACTAGCGGTATTCTGCAAAACAAAAAAAAAACTATGCGGTTTATGGGTGTTGAAGTAGAGCAAGAGACGAGTGAACCCCTCTCCTAAAAATATCCTGGATCCGCCCCTGACAGAGGCTAGCGTCTCGTAACCAAACCTTTCAGTAAATTCAAAAGAGAAGAAACATCTCTGATCAGTGCTTGTTTCAAATGGATATCCCTCTTCTTTTATGCGGAAAATCAATACAAGAACAATCCTTAGCTGACAGCCCGTGGCAGGGTTCAATTCGACCGCTGTTTTATCCGTAGTCCAGGGAGCGTCCAAGGTTTAATAGCGGCCGTAAATGCTACTGATCACAGCCGCCTACTGTGTTACAAAAGAAACTGGGTAATCACTCAACCTTATACTTGGAGTAAGCAATCAAAACTTCGCCATCTACAATCTCAAGCGACTACATCTTGAAACTACCACAATGAATAAACTCAACACGTTTCTAGACAAGTTCCAACCAGATTTAGCGAACGATTTAGTGTGGGAAAAGGTGCCTCCAATGGAGTGTTCTTAGCAGTGACATACAAGCCGAAAAAACTCTTTTACTTTGATTGTGGGTCAACTGTCTTGAAAAGTTTTATCCGCAATTATTGGTTGAGGGTGAGAGTGGTGAGAGTGATATGAAGTATTACGCAGGTTGAAGAGGGCCTTATAAAACCTTATAAGATATGGAAGAACGCATTTAACATTATATTTACTAATGAGAGGACAGTTATAAAAAGACAGCAATCCTCAGCTGTCCCTTATCAACTCACAAGGTGAATCTTGCAACATAAACACTCCCCTTTGAAGTCAAATATAAACGGGAAGATTCTTGAAACAAAACTCGATGAAAAATCATGGACTATAAGCAAATCAGGCCGGCAAATTAATCGGTTGTGTTGTGTCTACATGCATACGGTCGCATTTTACAAACCATTTGGACTCCCTTGTGCATGAACTTTTCTTAAAACCAGGAGCAAAGTTTAGTGTCACTAGGTCTGTAACAGATGGCTTGGGTATTATTTTAATAGGCTTGACTCACAAAGTCTTTATAATACTTGGAAACCCTTTCTTTTGCTGTTTCACAATGGGACATTACTTCTCAGTATTTTTACCCTATCGTTAATATTCATTAATTGTCTTCGTTAGTTTCTTGTCGTGATTTCCATGCCTTAGGCTAACGGAGTTCTTTTCTTCTGTCTTTCAGGTTCCGGAGAGAACGAAGGTATGTAGGACATCCTATATGTCTACATCTATAACAATAAATTCCAAGATCCCTAGGGGGGCAGTGGGTTTGAGGGTTTGTAAAAAAAAAAAAAGAACGCATTTGCAACAAGTCGAATCATTATCTAAAATATTTGGTGGAATTAAGAGAGTTCCAATCGTTCATTGTCCTTGGCCAGAAACTGAATCATGGCAAACACCACTTTGGACAGGGATGGACTAAGCTCTTTTTAGACTGCGAGCAGAGTTACTGCACGCGAAACACAAGCATGCGAGCGGCGAAGCAACGTCGTGGTTTGCAATGGCGCTGGCTGAGATAAGACTAGAAGGATTTTAAGAGAAAAGGCGGCCTGCAAGCAGTCTAAGCTCTTTTGTGTTTTGTTTTGCCCTAGCTTATTTGCGTTATGTGTTTTTTTTCCTATACCCCTTAAGTTTTCTTCATGAATAGAAAGCGATGCATTGTTTTTGCTTCCGTTGGGTGAGGGGTGTACTGTATTATCTCAAGTAGATTAAGGCCTGGGTCTGAGTCATTTATGGTTTTTATGTACATTTTCCAAAAACTACCGTTAAAAACATCCACGAGGAATGATAAATGGTAAAGTAAACTAAAGTTTAAAAAAAATTAAAAAAGAAATCCAAATTATTTGTCCACCTGTTCGACCACGCCCTCTATTCCTCAAAAATTGTAACCAACGATTCGAACCACTTGCCAAACGAGTAGCTCTAGTTTCTCTGTATCAAAACATTGACCCTACAAAGTGTCTACGAAATCAGCTCGGAATGCGTCGAAATGTTACAATTGGCAGGTGCAATTGGCGTCCATTGATTAGTGCCAGTCCTCATCTAAATAAAATATTCGTCAGGAGAAAGACGTTTACTGACCTCGTGTCATTCCGACTGTTTTTACAAGTGGACTGTTAGGAGCCACTTTTTAGACCTACGAAAGGAAAACGGTTGCTCTCTATTTGATGGGAATTTCGACCCAAAGGATTTCTCGATAAAACAGGGTGTGGCTGATTACAAACAATTTTTAAGATGAAATTATAAGATTTCTTGGTTATGATTAGCCTCAAATTATTAGTCGTGGGGTGTCTTGAAAATACTTTACATTACATCCCCTCACCCCCCCCCCCCCCCTTTAAAAATTCGGAGAAATCTGTAAAGACCCAGGCTTTAATCTACTTGAGTTATCAGAGGTTTTGTAAAATCCACTTAGTGGAAGATTAAATCAAGCAATATTTTAGTTCGCTGCTTACGTTAAAAGTAAGTTTGCTTTTTTATATTTTATAAAACAGCAAAGTCTTGTGGCCAGGAGCCTGGTACAAAACAAGCGTCAAAAAACATGGCTTGTCCGCACGCGTTTCCATACCCGTGCAACTTTCCTAGCGATAAAGGAGCTCAATGTTGCTGCACAAAGTAATCAGCATTTTAATAATTATATTTTATGTATGATCTGGTATATAGCTAACATATTCTCCTGAGTCCGTTGGCGGGTCCCTTCCGATCGTTATACTGGTTATATCAAGGCTCCACTGTAAATCACTGCACGAAAAAATAGATTACATCCAATTTATCCGGAGCAAATATGATGCCAAAAATTTCAAACTAGGGGGATAGTAAATACCGTATTTGTCCTCGAATTTACAACCCCATGTAATTTAGCGTGCAAAATCACGAGGTACTTACCATCTTTGCCCCTGGTCTCTTCTTTGTAGTATAGGCACTTCTTATATTTTTGCACCATATTTGCTCCGGGCACATGTATTTGATGTTAATAGACCTTTGCACGGTTTTTTCAACGTTTGACATGGACAATTTAAAGAAAATCCATCCACTCTGCTGGAAAGATCGCCTTTAAATTAATAAATTAAAATTGCCCAGTTTGAAAGTGATTAGTTGAAAATTAACGATAATATAGCTCCTGAAAGTTGCGAAATTTTAGAGACGTTTGTAAATTTTCCCAACTTCGCTCACTTATATAGGGATATATAAGGGACCTGCACACATGCTGAAGTGTTGAAAATGGAGTAACGTAAACTGTCAGCTAAGCCTAGCAATTATTCCGATATTTTTACTCAGTCTACTCTGCTCAGTCACCTCAGTCTGTACGCTAGAAGTTAAAATTAAAAAGTTAAAATTATTAAAATACTAATAAAATAATTTTCATTGAAGATTTGAAGTGAAATAAAACTTATTTCTTTCTTTTGCTTGTTTTCAGGAAAAAGAGTCTAGAGGGTAAGAACTGTGAGTTGTTTAAGTCTGGCTCAGATCACTCTTTGAGCCGTTTTCTTTTTTTTTTTTTGAGTAGAAAGTGATCCATTATTTGCATGAGGAAGCTAGGGGTACCATTTTCTACGAGAGGTATACCAAAGGGGTACATTTTAATTAAACTGGTATACCCTAAAAGGGTAAGGGCTCCAACCTCGGGACTTTTAAAAGTCTTCTTGCAAAGACTTTGTTGATTACTGTCCATTTGCTCTTCCCTTCTGAAGCAACATCGTAACAGAAGACATCGTGCTTTAAAATGTACCATTTAAGGAACGGTACATTTAAAAACACGGTTGTTTGAAATAAAAATTGATGCCTGAACTTTTTGGCCCGTTAGAAGTTTCGTAAAATCCATTTATTTGTAGGTTTAACGTAAGTTTGCATTGTTACCTTAAAACAGCAAAGGTTTGCGGTAAGGTACCTGGTACGAAGAAATGGACAAAAAAGATGGCATGTCCGCACACGTTTCCATACAACTGCAACTTTCGTAATGATGATGGGGGTACATGTTGCTGCACAAGGTAATCAGCATCTTACTTATTTGAATATTTTTCAGCTGTGTGAGCTGGCAAAACTGAAGAATTATGCTCAGATTTAGCTTCATTGCAACTTGAGCCCTCTGCTATTCGGACACTGGGCGTTCTTGCATAAAGCTGCAGTATATTTTTCATTCCAAGTCTATAGTATGTTATGGAACCAAGCCTTGTCTGAAGATCATTAATTATTGAAGATCACTCACATTTGAATTGCGAGCAATGTCGACTAAAGTTTTTTGATACATTTCACTGTAAAAATGAAAGAAGACGCATCTTTAGCGTTCTAAGCACTTATGTCACGATGGAGACAAATCATTTGTAGCATTGCATTATAAAGGAAAAAGTGTTACTCGAAACGTCACATCAAATGATATACACTTATTACACTGTTGTTGCGAGGTCATTTTCAAAGGGATGTCTCTTTCACGTGGGTCCAAACTTTCAAGGCGGGGGTCTTCACATTTTCAGGGTTCCATGGGAGCTAAAAATTTCACGTTACTTTTGGAGGGCCGTTACTTTCGGATTCCTCGCCACAAAACCAAAAGTTAGATGATTTTTTATTCCAATGATTAATTAAATTTCAAAGTTACTGTAATTAAAGTTAAATAAAACATATTTCTTCGTTTTTGCTTAGGGAGGCGAAGCAAGGGTAATGCCTTGGAGGTACAACTTACGATTCCATCGTCTGAAGCCAACTGAAGTGAATAGAATATTAAGAGACTCGATTAGTTGCTTAGGACTAACCTAAGCCGTGATTTAGAGGTTTAGAATGTACGAGAAGTAGTGTAAAAGATTAATAATACAAGTCAAAGTGTAAAAATAATAAAAAAGTGCAATCGAAATAAAATTCTGTTGGCGTACACCTCAAAATCCGTACAATCCAGAAAATCCCTGCCGTGCGGTCAAATCGTCTAATAGCTTACAGCGTTCGAGCTACTTCCGCTGAGCTATTCCTAGTTACCCCCAGAACGGAGAGTACCCTGCCAAGAATGCAAAGCCTTTTTCTATTTTACTTTACAATGACATTCATCAACCGAAGGAAAGTGAACAAAAGTCTCCATGATTTTTTTATATGTGAACATGTAAAAGCTAACGAAGATAACGAAATAGTGTTTTATGCGAGTTCATGACAAAAAGAGTTGAAGCATGGGTAATAGAAAGACTTTTAGACACTTTATGCAAATTTAGCGTACTTTAACTGTATTTTAACTAGCATTAATTTATTTCAGTTCCTTGGTAATGGCGTTATGAGGTCGCCGAAACGTCGGAACTTTATTTCGATTTCGTCACGTGCCATGTGATGAAAATGTTTCCCGCCAAACGTCTCTGAGCTGGCAGCAATGTTATGTAGTATGGGCGAATGTATAAGAAAATGTTTACCTAGTCCCTCTTCCTCACAATTCCGCGCGGCCAACGCGTTTCGAGTCAAGTGGTCCAAGCGAAGACAGTACGCCTCGGATACGCCAAAGAAGTGAATTGACCGAAAAAGCCGAAAAACAACGTACAGTGCCTATGCAAGGTAAATGTAAGTGTTCTCTGCCCCGGCCTCGGATAATATTACTTACTCCGGTGACCTTGATTATTCGGGATATCACAAAAACATCATCTAATAATTGTTTATTATCATTATCATTATCGTTATTATTATTATTATTATTATTATTATTATTATTATTATTATTATCATTGTTATTACTATAATCTTTTACAATGAAAAGGCAACGTTGAGATTTCTATCCGAGTCACATATCAAAGCCGATAGAAATAGAGGGAACGTTTTCCAACTGTTTTAGTGAAATAATCGGCACAGTGTGACCTGTTGGGTAAGAAAAATAAGCCTGATCTGTTGCGTCGAAAAAAGTATTTTCCTTGATGCAAAAAGCTACGCTTCATTTTCTCTTCCACGCTAGTCATTGGCGTGCTATATAACATTTTCGACGCACGAGCGTCACCTTGTGCGTCAAAAATTTTTTTCTCTATGCAAGAAATCACACTTCATTTTTTTCGACAAAGCAGGTTACGTTTAATGTCATAGCAAGCTGATAAAATCGCAAGTGCACAACAGACATAACAAAAACAGCAAAAACAGTAAACATGTGCTCTCTCTAGTCGACTCTAGAGAGCTATTTTTGAAAGTTGTGCTGGTTGTGGGCATGGTTGTGATAGTTGCACAAATTGTGGGCGGTGGGGGATCTTTTTACTGTCCCAGTTGGGACTTGTCATACTTGACATTTGGGAGTTATGTGATTGTAATATTGCTTGTGGTAGTAATCTGAGTTATGTAGGTCAGTGAGTCTTCTTCTGGACGTTGTGCTGCTTGCCCACTGCAATCAGTGAGTGAAGTGTGATCGGCAAAGAGGCGTGTAAAAAAGTAGGTTGTGGCTCCGCTAAAATCATTAATCTAGATTAATCTAGAATTGGGCAAAGAACAGATCCTTGCGGTACTCCTAATTTGATACCTTGAATATCTGAAAAAACACTGTTCACATAAACTTTTTCCTTCTTTACTAAAGCTAAGATTTGAACCCGGCACAAATTTTCCAGGCCTACGATTCCGTAGAGGGACAGTTTAGATAAAAGAATGGAATGATTTATGGTATCAAAAATTTTACTAGGGTCTAAGAAGAGCGTTACAGCCAATTCACCATTATCAAGGCTTTTGGCAATTTGTTCAATTAAGTCAACTAAACAGCCAGTGGTATTTTTTCCTGGCCCAAAACCATACTGACTGGGCACAAAAACATCTTGGATAGAAATTAATAAGAAATATTAATTTGTTAAGTACTCATTTTTCAAAAATTTTACTCAATGTAGGGAGCACTGAGGTTGGACGATAATTAGTGCAAAGCATGTGAGAGCCCTCTTTAAAGACTGACTCAACCTCCGCAATCTTAAGGCTATCAGCAAACCTCCCTTGAATTAACGATAGATTTATTATATGCGTTAAAGGCTTGACAATTTCTAAAGCTCCTACTCAAATAACAGAAAAGGATGGACCTTATCTGTACCAAACAATTTTTTTCCGTCGAGGTTTCCTAGTAACAGAAACACCTCAACTTTACTGATTTGAGTGAATTTAAACTTGTTCTTATACTGAGTTAAATATGATTTATAGTGACGGTTGGATTTAGGCAGGGAAGTTGCCTTTTTATAGAAACTATTTTGTTCCGATACAATTTGTATTTGTTATCCCATGTTAAATAATGCTTTAAGAGCCACATTTTTTATAAAACTTATCACGCGTTTTTATTGACGTTTTTAAGCCAGACGTTATCCAAGATTTGGAAGATTTATTTCTGATATTCTCCTCTTATAGTGCTTGTCGAAAAGCCAACAAGTTTGTTTTGCAGTTTATAACTCGATCATGTCGATCGGCGTTTCTTACTAGTCTTGGTAACCCAACGTAGTTTTCTTCGAAACCCGCGCCTCAGGATTCGGAGCAAAGCGCAGGAAAGTTTATTTCTGGGCTTTACAACAAGAAATATGCCGTTGTGCTGGTTGTGACATGGTTGTGATAGTTGAGCAGGTTGTGGGCGGCGCGGGAATTTTTTTACTGGTCCAGGTGGGACTTGTCATGACATGTGGGAGTTTTGTGATTGTAATATTGCTTGTGAAAGTTGTCTGAGTTATATAGGTCAGTGAGTCTGGTTCTGGGCGTTGTGCTGGTTGCGGGAGTTGGGCGGCGTTTTATTTTACTGCTAACCAGGTAAGGCTTTTTTCATCCTCTCTTATATAAAATCCTTTTTAAATGTCTGTTGAAGCATAGGCTATAGAAAACATGGGTTTCGACTACACGAAGATTAAATTTTTTATACGTCAAAAACATGTGACAAATATACCATACGCGCACTTTCCATGAAGAGTTTTATGGCGATATTTCGCGTTACGTCACCTATTGATATTAATGTGCCAACCAAAAGCTCATTGGCTCTTCAAACAATGGGTTCTTTTGGTCTCAGTGGTTGGCATGTTTGAATAACAAACACAATGTTTACAAACAAGAAATATCCCTGTATTTTTTACAGCTTCCAAACATATTTTTGCTGTCAGAGTAGACTACGCATGCACCTTGTCAGTCATTTCAAAATGAAGTCTGCCATCATTATGATCTTACTTGCCATGGTGGCTGTGACCCAGGCCAACAAAGCAGGTATGAATAACATATACGGTTGTCAATCAACCGCGTTTTCACTGCTCAAAAATATATTAATAACAGCACAAAGAAAAAAGTCAGTATATAGTATTAAAGTATCACATTGAGAATTTGGCTTTCGCATATGAAGATTTATGCAGATCTCGGACGAAATACGTTATACACCTCGGTCGATAACACTCTCCTTGATCTCCATAATTCTTCATGTCATACTCACTCTCATCCAATAATTGTTGAATACAAAAATTAGGCAGCGGAGCTAAGTAGGACTACCTATACCAATTCAAATAATTCTTCACAATAAGACGTCTATAATAGGCGCCGTATTGGGACGAAGAGGGCTAATATTTTCTATTCTTAGTTTGTAGCTAGTTCTAACCACTCCTATCCCCAGAAATAGGGAGATAAGTGATAGAGGTGCATTTGTCAGGGGCACCCAACGACCGTTTTCTGGGAAATGATCTGAAATGGCTCGTTATGCATCCTGGAGTGCTTTAAAAGCAATATAAATGAATAATTCGCATCGCTAAAAAGATTTGATCTGTTCAGTCGTCCTAGGAGTGGTTTGAACCTCTCGAATTTTTTAGGGCTGTTTTTCGCCTTTCCCGAAAATAACAGCCTACAGTGAAAGTTTTCCGAAAACGTAAGATTACCTGACGAGTTTTTCCCTTGACCGAAATTTTTAGGGGTCCTTTCAAGTTTTCTCCGAAAACTTTATCTGATTTGTAGATCAAGTTAGATATACCAAGGGGGAGGTGGTACTCCGGAGATGATCGAAATGGGGAAAATCAAAACCAAAAAAATTTCCACGGATGTCTAGCGATTTGTTTTCAGAATTTATTCCCTTAAGGCTGGTTTTCACTAGCGACGGAGTCGTAATCAGAAGCGTAGAGCTTATGATCTAGTGAAAATAGCGTTCCGATTCCGTTTACGATTCCGTCGCTTACGTTCCTCTTATGATCTAGCGAAAACCAGATTGTCCGAGTCGTCAGCAGATGCAGAAACACTAAACCAATCACAAAGCGTGGGAACGAGCATTGTGATTGGTTTATCCTTCCGCTTCTTCGTCGGACTCCGACAATCTGGTTTTCACCAGATCATAAGCGGTACGTAAGCGACGCGGTCGTAAGCGGAGTCGGAAGAAAATGGAAACGTTCTGACTCCGATTCCGTCGTGCTTATGACTCCGCTTACGACTCCGATTTTTGATTTTCACTAGGTCATAAGCACTCTTACGACTCCGCTTACGACTACGACTCCGACTCCGTCTCTAGTGAAAAGCAGCCTTTAGAAAATGCCCCATCCCATCCCGAGAAAAGTTAAATGAGCGGCTCTATCGCAGGAATTACGACACGCAATACCTTCTCGGTGGTCAATCTACCATTTTGTCTGTTTTAGACGTAGAAAGCTCATTTAGTATTAGGCTGTGCCACAGGCAGCCTATAAAAAGCATTCGAGAACCTTCCCTGCTAGCAGAGGTCTCTCACGACGAGGCAAAAATGAGAGAAAGGAGAGAGACCTCTGCCGGCTTCCGACGCGTTGTTTGATGAAGCCGCCGACCAGATTTCTGGTCGAAACTTACCGGTTTTTAAAACCGGTTACGTTTAATGTGTAATGCGCGTGCCTTGTTAAACTGTACGATGACAATTATTGAGCCCACAGTGAATTATGGCTTCCATGAGATCCGCGAGTTTCGAAATTTCTCACTTTGATCAAGCCATAAAATTATCCGTTTCTAAGCTTGGCGACAAACGTATATATAAAAGAAATAACTTCCCTACGAAGAAAAGTCTTACTTGGTTTCCTTAAAGGACGACGGGCTACGGCAAATTTTTAATTTACCAACTAGGAGTACGAGTGGCGGCCGAGTTATCTGTTGTTTACAATTACAAGGATCTCTTCTCTACAGAACCAGTGGTTTTAGTTGTCTCTCCTTTGAACTCCTCAGCTAAATCCTTCTATGAGAACATCTACAACTTCAAAAAAACGCCTTCGCGCTAGAGGTTACCCTCACAATCTCATAGAAAAAATCACCTCTGAGGTTAAATTTACCAAACGGAAGTCAGCTTTACAAAAGAACAATGAAGTGCGAAAGAAAATTCTGCCTTTCCTTACCACATACCACCCTGCTTTGCCGAACCTTAAAAACATTTTAATGAGCAAATGGCACTTAATTCAAGATCAACCACTACTGAGAGAAATATACAACGAGCCTAAGATCATTTCATATAAAAGAGCAAAATGGCTGGGAGATATCCTTGTTAGAGCAAAACTATAAGGTCACGTATCACACTATCACGAGCTTATGAGTCGTGTTTGGCCTGTCAACACCTTTTACCTTTAAAATCTAAACCACGCAAAAGGCATCTAACGTCTTTTCCAGACCCAACTGGTTTAATGGGCGTCCGAGGCGACGCTCTTTCCCCAAATTTGCGAGATTGTGGAGTTCTCGGCATCGTTTCACATTGCGAAGAATTCTCCACAACATATACCCCCGCCTTCAACTGAAGTTTCGCGCGCAAACCGGTTCCGTGGGTTGTGTCGCACGTGAGAAAAACGTCACTGGTTGTTAAGGAAACGCCAGCGCAGGCGTGATAGGAAACGCGTCGGAAGCCGGCAGAGGTCTCTCTCCTTTCTCTCATTTTTGCCTCGTCGTGAGAGACCTCTGCTAGCAGGGAATCGAGAACCCAACCCACCATTCCCTACCCACTTAGTATGTCAAGAGAAATGATATCAAAGTTCATTCACCAGACCAGTTCATTTGTTGAAATAATGTTAATAAAACAGTATTTTACTTCGAAGAACTTTTAAAGTAAGTTTGCCTGTCCTAAACAGCAAAGTTTTGTGGTGATGTGCCTGGGACGAAACCCGTTGAATTCTACAAGGAGTGTCCGCCTGAGTTCCCCGTCCGTGACGGTGACAAGTGCTTGTTTGCTACTGATCGTCTGCACATCTGCTGCTGTAAAAGGTAATTAGCACAGAATAATAGGTGGGCAAGAGAGAATGATGCTCATTTTCTCTTGAGGTGGGTTCATACTAGACTTTTAAAGTGCACTTAGCGGCCTAGTGGGAACCGATCTTATATGTATGACAGCTTACCGCACTGTAGAACAAATAAAGACAGTTTTCGGTCTCTTTCCAAGGCCCTAACATTTTTAATGCATTTAATGTATTCTTCAAAAATGACTAAAAAAAGTTCCTTATCTTAAACTCTAACTCTTACGTCGGTTTTTTGTCTTCGTTTATGAGGAAACCTACTGTTGTATAGGCCCCGTGTTTTATTTAGGTTTCCTGGGCATAATAATTTATTTATTTCAATCTTTTTCCTCGTATTTAATGGATTTGTATAGTGTGGCAAATTTGAAAATAAAAGACAGAACAGATAGACAACTTGTTCCAATGTAGCTAAATTCTGAGCCCACAGGGACTTATGTCCAGAAATTCACACAACAACGAAAATGACAAATTTGACAAAATTTTGTCAACAATATGAGGAAAAAATAATAACTTGGAGAATGTGGCGAACTGCAAGCATGGCGAAAATTCGCCATCGGTTTTGTGAGTATTCGATGAAATGCCAAGAAGGACCCCTTCAGAAGTGGCAAATTTGAAAACAATGGCGAATCTGGCGAAAATAGTAATAGCGAATTTGGCAAAAATCCGCGAAGAGTTTGGCCAAAAATTCGATGAGATAGCAAGATAGTCCCGTGGTAAGTGGCGAAGTTGACGAATATGGCGGCGGAATCTGTTCAGTGTTTTCAGTTATCAGTCTCGATAAAGGAAACGAAGTTAATATCACTGAGTGAAACTGTTACTTTAGCACTAGTCCAAACGTCAGCGAACTGTACCTACTATGCACCATGGTTTAGTCTCCCTTACCTCTCACTGACCTCTGTTTCTTGAAAGAAATGTCTTAGAGCTATGAGGTGAAAACAAACTTGTTTCTTTGCTTCTTTTTCAGTCCTATGACAGAATAATGTGCGTCTTGGAAGTGCGACATGGGATTGTTACGGCCGAAGCCAAATTGTGCAGAGACTCAGTATCTCAGGATGATACGCAGGGGCTTTATAGAAAGGTGTAATATCATTACAAATAAATGACTCATAACAATAAAAAACATTGAAAACGAGACTCTTTTTATTGAAGAGCCAACAATTTGTTGGTGTGTATTAAATACTTTTTTATCTCTTGCACTCAAAACAATTACACTGTTAAAGCAGATCTCTTATCTGGATCATTTAGGAAGGCTAACCTGCGACCAGGCTCCCCACTGGGGGGAAAAGAAACAAAGCCGGCGAGCGAAGCGGGCCGAGAGGTGTAGTCTAAGGAGGGGAAAAGGTGGCGCCGCCCTTCCCCCTGCCCATGTCCACCGCTGGGCTCACTTCGCTCGGTGATATTTTTCCCATTTGAACCCGTTTCCTGCCTTTTTTTCTCACAGCGGAGCCTGGTACCAAGCTAAGGAAAGCCAGCTTTTACAACTCTTACGAGTAAATTTGAATTCTTGACGCAGTAAAATTTGCAACGCGTTTACAGCAAACTATGCAGAGATGACACGTGACCATCGAGCGATTTAATGTTATGGCGTTTTTGCCGTTTTCAACGAGAATCTCAAGAGAGGCATTTTTAGTTAATTCGTTGAAAACTGACATGAGTGTAAACCGTACTTCTTTATCATAGTAGGATCGATAATCGACGTTAAACCGCAAGAAGCCGTTGGCCGTAAACTTTACGTCTAATGCTCTGATATTAGACAGGTCAAGCACCAAGTCTACGGCGAACGAGAAATGGCTGCTTCTTTTTTGCTGTCGGTAAGCATCGCGTCTTGTGCTTTAAGTCGGCGTATATCCCAAAAGAAATGGAATCTCAGCATTCCATGCCATCCAGCGAAAGGGGAAGATCTATAACTCGGTATAGTCTACATTCTATAGCCCAGAAGGAGATCGGATACCCCATGAACTGTACACACCGAAGAGACCTTATCCAAAACTTCAAAGTTAAAAAAGCAAAGTAAATAGAGTCCAGAAGCCTTGAACTCAGTTAACTACAGTTGCCTCTTCCTTAACCACTATTATAAAGGAGCATTCGGCCGATTCGGTACCAACAGCCGTAGTTTTATAGAATATCTATGGAGTTTCCGAAACAGTAAATAAATGTTTAATCATTCTCAATCAGTACTTTACACTAATCACTATAAGTCAGGGTAAAACATAATTTTTGTATATTTTCCTTTTCTTTCGTACTAAATTGGCCCCCTCCTTCTTAATTTTATAGAATTTGTTATCGAGTTCGAAAACAGTAAATATAAACCAATCATTCTGGATCGATCGGCGCTTAACCCTCGTCACTATGAATCAGTGCAAAACTCAATCGCAGCTCTATTTTCTTACTTTCCTTGATGTTAATTTCCTACTAAATACGCTTTTCTTCTTCTTAAAAAACGACTACGAATACTAAGTTGTCTAAACCTCATGAGGTGTCCTCCTTTTGAGTTATAGAACCTAAACGCTACTCTGTAGCTTGAGTATCCGTCGCTAACTGGTCAGTTGCCTTGTTCTCGTCACCAGTCTTTTGTTAACCAAGTCAGATGCACAGCGACTGTAGCATTGTTGAAGATATGGCAAAAAGAAGCCGATACATCCGTCATCAGGAAGCAAAGATAGAAATTCACTCGGTGTGACGATTGTGCACAGTTGCTGAAGCGTTCCTGAAAAGGAAGGAAAAATAGCAAAGCACATTAAAAGCATACCAAAATTCTCCGTGGTATAAGCTAAAAGGGAATCTACGTTGAGCAGAGAATGAATCAATAAATCAATGATATTTTCACTAGACTAATAATTGATTCTGTTTATAAATACTATTAAGGCGAGAAAAATTATGGGTTTAACGCTGTTCACACGAGAACGAGATTTATCCTTTTACACACGTTATCCAGTCCGGTGACCATGTAGAAACTGCCCTGTTTCCAGATTTCTCTCTCACGAGTAAATTTGCGCGCAAAGCACCGCGGGTAGGGTGAAAGCAGGTTCCTCTCTTATCTCTCCTAGCTTCTGTGGTCCCTTGCCAATGGTCAGCAGTCAATAGCTTTTCATGCTCGCCTTTGTTCGCGACCAACGTGCGAAACGAAGGCAGGTGTATGAGGGTGTACGAGATTGCTTGCATCTTTCACACGTTCTGTGGACGAAGGCCCTACAAGCGTGACTTTGTGAACGCTAACAGACTTAAACAGACTTGTGCAGATAAACCCTACAATCATGCGACCTACAAGCTCCAGTTCCGTTGACTTTTCTAAGTTCTGAGACGATCGCTTACAAGACCTTTGAATTCATTTTTTGGCAAGCACGAGCAAATTAGCCGTAAACAACAGAGAATTCTCTCTTGCCGTAAATTGCGCATTACCACAAAATTAAATTAGTGAAAGAGCAGTAAATCTATTGTGGAACTAGTACCTCTAAGAACAGCAACAATGGACTCTTTCTTGAATTCAGAATCATCGCTGTTTGGCCCTTCTTTGCATAAGTCAAGTATCGTTTTCAGGAGATGAGACCACTGGAAAATAAACAGTATCCTGAAAATAGCTTCACGAACAACAAATACTTAACACTGCAAGTCAGGTTGAACTTTGAACGAAACGATTCAGGGAGAAAGCCGTGACGTTATCAAAAACATCACCATCACTCTCAGTTTCCCAGTCTTTCCGCGGAAAACAGGAGAAGAGAGAACGCCTATGGACTGAGGACTAGGGTTGGGTCTAGCGGGGCTATTTTTGGATCATGAGCACTTGTGCGGAAACGTTACCAATAGAAACAAACTGTACCAACCTTCTCAACATCTTGATCGAAATAAGTGTCTGCATAAGGTAATATTATTTCAGGAAAATCCTCCAAAATGACAGCAACAGCCTGTGCCAGAAAAATAATTAAAGTTAAGATTTATTCTACGTACCCACCGAGTCGCTATGTGCTTAATGTGAAAAGAGAACGTGTGGAGGTGACGTCATAGTAGTCACTTCGCCTGAGAATGCACCTCATAAAACGCATTCTAGGCGTATTAAGAAGCTTAAGCAAAGGCGGTTCTGAACGACACAAGTCAACCGAAAGTGGAATGTTTGCATTTTTGGGCAGTGGCAATGGCCAAATTTGGGAGCAAATAGTCTCAATACTGGAGTAAAGAAGTAAAGACACTTAGCACTACAAGGCATATTAGAAGGGAAAAAATTTCACTTCCGGTTGACGTGTTTAGATCTAAAACGCCTTTGCGTAAACTTACTATTTCATGATAAGCCTTTATCCCCATGGTCAGTTTTCGAGGCCGTACTGGAGTCCTCCCTATTTGCGTCAGTAGACGCAATCAAGTGGTGTGGCTTTCAAACCCTTTCAGGGATACTTTCACATAGTATTACTAATTTTTCTCAGTACTTAAAAATAAGATTGGGCGATTTTCTCTAACTTTGATCTCCGATAATCTTGGCAGTTACAAGTAAAGAAGTCCTTCTCACCTCAGTATATCTGTTCACATAAGAAAGACAAAGAAGAAATACAGATGTCATATCTTTCATCTTCTGATCCTCAATTCTTCTTAAAACAAAATCACATAAGTCGCTGCTGACAAACTTGGAACAAAGAAGAGCCTGAGGACAAAAATAATGCTTCATCGTGTTAGATAATCCTCGTTGGGGTTAATCTTATTAGAGAGCTTTAGTTTCGAGGAGGAGGACGACAACGAAGGACGACATTTAATTTTAAGTTTTCTCGCCTATTCTCTAAAAATAGATACCCCGGAAAGCTTCACTGTACCTTTTTTAACCACAAAAGTTAGCACGCTTATTTCCGATGAAGGAGATAAAGCCCTCTACCGATCGCTAAATTACAAAATTTCTAACATTTGACAACTTGTTTTCGCTACTACGACATTCTCGCTAAAAATCGTGGTAGGATGGCGACGGCTACCATATTTTCCCGCCAAAATGATGTTGGTTCGTGCGCGCAATACTTAGTATTGGGAAAAGTCGTCCTCGTCTTAAAATCAAAAGCCCTCTATTATACCCAAGTCACACGACGAATAACAAAACAAGTGTTATATAGATAATTTTATGATCCCCAAATAACTTAATTAGGCACGAGAAACACCTTAGTTTGACTCCAGAGACTCCAGAGAAGGGGGTTGAAACTGTCGTTTCTTCGTTCCTTCCGAAGCCATGAACCGACCAAAAAGCTTCAGTATGAAAAGCTCAAATTCAATGACAAATTCATGCCTCTGCCTCTTCACGCTCTGTTCACGTGCACCAGCGGGCAAAGGTCACTGGTAACACAGTACCCACTGACCTCCACTGTTCCCCTCTTCTAAAACTTTTGGCAGGAAATTTCTTGTCAGGTGCCATGTGACCAAGAAGTAGCCAATGCATGTCGCTCATGTGGTGGGCGTAGCATGCGTGGCTGGCGAGATTGTCTTCGTGCGTGACTGCGTAAGACAGGTGCTCGATTCTCGCGGCTTTGCTCGCACGGCTTCGTAGTTCCGCTCTAGATAAGAATCCCGCCGACCACGCAGGCTATGGTGGGCGCAAAACTATCGAATAACTTCACGACCGAAATAGAAAATTTCTACTTCTCTCTCTCTTTCTCACTACACAAGATCCTATCGTCGCCCGCGGCAGCGATTTTTGGTACTTTTCATACTTATTGCAGAAGTATTTGCCAAGAAAAGACAAACTTCTAAATCACACACAGAGTCAAAAATGGTTATCACTTTTGGTGACATAAACATAGCAAGAAACCTGTCTAGCATTTTCTCTGGTTTCTTCCCCTTTTTGTTTCTGTCGTCAAGTTGTTCAACATCTCAAACATAGAACGAGTCTAGTTACCTGTAGCTTGAGAAGATCCTCATTACAGCAACAACAACAACATTCATGTACGCGCATTGACGTGTCTCCAGTGTGCATGACTCCCGCTCCTCGCCGCGAGGGACCGGAAAACAATGAAGACCGAGACAACTGAGGAGAGCACTGGGGAGAACTTGTCTTGGAACACGGACAGCCTGGGACTGAATGAGTCAACGAACCTGAAATTTCAGCGAAAATATAAAAATTTTCAGGATTTTCTTCAGATTTCAATTAAAGAAGAGTAGTCTTAGCCTATCTCATGGACAGACAGAGAAAAAACCGGAAAATAAAATAGTCTGAGAAAACAGCCGACATTTTGCAGACCACCACTGGTTGCCCTGTGAAATGACGTCAGAAGAACGACAGCAGAAATTTCATACTGACACGTCATCAGTATGGACTGTCTGCGCCCGGTTGGCCTCGCAAAATGTTGGCTGTTTTCACAGACTACAAAACAAAGTTTCTGCTCCAAGCTGCAGTTACCTCTTACCCTGAAAAGGTGACACCTTGTTTAACCATAAGTGACGCGCACCAAAGTGACCTTCTCCTTTAGGCTAAAAAAAGAGAAATTCAAGACGGCGTAAGTTATAAGGTGCCGTTTTATGTGACAAAGAACGAGTCCCTATTAGTTTGCATTTTAAGGTAATGCGAAATGCTTAATACAAGAGAAGAAGAGAAGATCAAAAGAGACACACACTACTATCAAATAAGTATAAACCAAGATCACTAAAGTCATTAATACACTGCAGGAGCCGATTAGTACATTGTACACTGTAAATAGCAAAGAACAAAGGCGAGCATGGATAAGATTTGAAGAATAGAGTGAATAGGATACTGTGAGCAGCCAACTAGACAGATTACGCCATCCCAAAGAATGGTGTTTTTGGTTGTCGTTGTTGTTGATGGGTCGTCACTTGTTTCCATCCGCCAAACTGACATTTTCCTCTCAGTGGCTCTCACAAGACATTTCACTTTTCTTACATGAAACTTCTCTGTCTCTTGAAAGTTCTGTTCATAAACGTCCAAGTCTCTTCAATTTTTAAGGAAAAAAAAATTCAGGAAAGCACGAGTAGGATTCGATCTCGGAGCATCGGCTACTCAGTGCATCATTTTAACCCCTACACCACCGACGATTTGCTAACAGTGATTGGTTTGATTTAGCAGCAACCCTAACCCCTAACCCTAACCTAAACCTAACCCTAACCCTTACTTTGTGTACGAATCATTGATCTGTCAACGTCAGTTTGGCGGATGGATATAAGTGTTGACATTGTTGTTGTTGATGATGATGATGATGATGATGATGACAATGATGATGATGACGATGACGATGACGACGACAATGACGATGACGATGACGATAATGATGATGATGATAATGATGACGACAAAGGCAATAATAATTACGTGTAGAAAAAATTCACTAAAGAACTGTCAAAACTAAAAACTGACCACATGTTGATGTGATGAGGTGGACTGGCGCTTTCTTCTGTGGCTCCTGATTCTTTCTAGATATACACCACATAATGGAATCTACAAAGAGTGAAAAACCTATGGTTAAGCGGCAACCGACGGACGAACGTACCTATTCCATATTTCGTATCGTGACTGGCTAAAATATAGTACCATTAGCTCAACCAATCCGAAGTAACTGAGACCATTCGCAACTTGTTCATACGCATAAGTAGGTTGAGTATGATCGTCCGGGTGAATGTAGTCCTGAATAGGACTGTTGTTGTAGACAGTGATTGACGTTTCGACAACCTGTGCGGTAGTCATCTTCAGAGTCAAAGTGAGTTGTATCACCTCAGTTGATGGTATTAAACTCTGGTCATTGACCTGTTTGGTCAATTACTTCGCGATGGTATTGGTACGGTCGTCTGTCAGTTAAGCCGTGATGTTAAGCTGTGAAGACTCGTCATGTAATTGGTGCGTTTCGATCCGTCTATTGTCACAGTTAAACAGTCGTTCATTGTTAGTCAAGTCAAATTGTCAGTTGTCCAGTGGTTCTCTCGCAGTTAGTTTTGCTTGATTCCAACAATAAGTCGTTTGTACGGCGCCAGTAGCTGTTGACTAGGATTCAGTGGTGTTTGTTGGTACACGTTGCATACTCTTGTACTCGCTATAACAGTCAAAAGCTTACCCAGGCGGGGTCGTGGTTAGGCACCGGCTACATATATTTTCGTCCCGATCGATTAGTGTAATTCAATTTCTGCGTGTATTGTGATTGGTTTCGTTGAGAATTTGCGTCTACTGTGATTGGTTCATTTGAGTGTATGCGTATTGTGATTGGTTCAATAGTCCAGGTTTCGTTTTGGTCTAACAACACTGGGAATCATTCTAAATTAGCTAAGCGATAAAGCTCAGTTGAGCGGTAACCTGCCTCCCGGGGGAATAATGGCTACTTTAAATAGGTTTAGTTGAGGTAAAAACAAATGTCCTAAGGATGAAAAAACTTGATTACCACAGTTGCAGCAAACGAGTCAACTCTGCCTTTATCTGAAACAAAAAATAACATTAAAAAAACCTCAAATACGTTTATTTCTATGAACAACAAAACGCAGTTGGGTGAAACAATCCTTTCGTCTAAACATAACATAACATAATCTTTATTTAACGTGGGAGAAACACTTAGCTAAAGCTATTTTGCAGGTTTTCCACAAATCAATATTAAGAAAGAAAGAAAGAAATATGTACATAGAAATGTAAAAATATAAGCAGTGTAAATGGATGATAATTTAATTCAGTGTAAATGGATGACAATTTATACGTCCTTTTAATTACACACAAACCATTAAGCACAGCTTCCATAAATCCAATGGCAAGTTCATTCTGATGAGCATCTGGTCTACTAGCCTGGAAGGTAAGTGCATAAATTAAATAAGACTGGTCGCACGTCATAGGTGATCAACACATAGATCAGTTTTATAGCAAAACTGCAGCAAGATACGCTTTTCTTTACAATAAATAAATTCAACCGAGGCATTGGAGTAATTAATCTTCTCTCCGATAGCTCAATAGACTCTTTCACGGCTTTTTCAACTTTTGACATGGACCAGTTACGGAAAATCCGTCGACACCAGTGGAGAGAGGGCCTTGAAATTAGTAAAATTGCTGAGTTTGAAAGTGATACGTTTTAAGTGAGCGAAGATATAACTCTTCAAAGTTTCGAAAATTTACAGACATTACGGTAGGCGGCAAGTTCGTGCCCCCCACCAAACAAACGTCTGTTTTTAACTAGTCACTTTCAAACTTGGCAAATTTACTCATTTAAAGGCGCTGTTTCTAGCGGAGTAGACGAATTTTCCCCAACTTATCCATGTTAAAAGTTGAAAAAACCGTGGAAGGGTCGTTACTCTTTTTCCTTCCATACTGAATTTCCAAAAATTGCCCTCTGTACAAGTGCAAATTGGCTTCCGGTTTTTATATTTCGCGCGTTTTTGGACTTCAGGCTGAGCAGGTCGCGGAATATATCTTCGTGCCTCGAGTGGGAAACACACTGAAGGCATCTTCGGATGAAAAACTTTAATCTCAAAGCAATTATGCAGGTTAAAATTTTTACTGCAATACAAACTTTTAGGTCTATTGATGAAATACTTTATGTGCTAAGCAGTACCTTCCGCTAAAAATGTTTGGCAAAGTGGATCTGTCTTATTAGTTGGTAGAGTAAAGCCTTAAAGAATGCCATACTTTGACCATTCACACGAAATCTGTGCATCAAGTTATTTCACATGGTATTCTTTATTTTTCCAGATTTTTTTTAAAAAAAAGATTTGCAGTTTAAGGGTTAGTTTACATCAAAGTTTTGATCTTACCCCGAGCAAGGTTAGAAGAGTGTCCAGCGACAGGATGTATTTGTCATGAAGCTGAAGAAGACCTTGCAAGAAAACCGCCGGTTGATGCTTTCTTAAAAGCTGAAAAAAGCAACAACGTTTAATAAACAACAAAAACGATTATTACCCTTTGCGGTTGAAGAAATGACTGATATGAGAAGAGGGTTGTGGAAAAAAGGGGAGGGTTTTCCCGCGCGTCAAGTGCAACGACTCTGAAGGCTCTTTCAATGGTCGTTGTGCTCATTTTTGTCAGTTTCGTTAATTGTGATCTTGTTTGCTCCTTTTGATAGTTTTGTATTATTGTCGTTCCGGTCGTTTTGTTCGTCTTTTGGTCATTTTTTTTGGTCGTTTGTAATCTTTTTGGCCGCTCTTGTGTTGCTTGCGTTGGTCACCAATGACCGTCATCTTTGGATTTTCGTACCTTTTTTGCTACCTGTTAAAAAGTCCCTAATTACCGCAGCGACACATCCCTCCAAGTTTCCCTTTGTCTTTTCTCGCTAGTCATGGCCGACTCATTTGACGTTCCCAATTTAAGGAGTCCTATCTCAACAAACGCTGAGAACCAATACTTTAAAGCGGACACATGACGACTGAAATAATACTACACACCTGTGCCAGCGGTGTAAAATGAGTTCCATCCTCGTGTAACAGGTAATAATGTGTAGTCACGACTTCCACAAGCTTTTTCTGCATGAAAAAAATGTCGTGACTTATTAACTGCAAGCAGTTTTGTAGAGCCCCAAGAACTAGACCCCAAAATCTTACATAATCACACACGGGTAGTTAAATACAGGTTTTTTAAGGGAAAGTGTCCAACCAGGGCGAAAAAACTTTTTTAACAGCCAAACGCCAGAAAAATGTCGCATGATTTTCGCCACAGCCGCGTCCTCAATCCCCCGCTCGATTCGCCTCTTTCATCGCGCTCGCTCCGTTGTTCGCTCTTTTTCCCGCGAAAGCACCGGGTGACAAGCTAAATGCTACAGCTGAACCATTTTAATGAACTGCTCACGAGAACTTTGACTGTACTCGGATCTGTTAAACAAAAGAAATTAGAGCAAAGTATTACAGGTACCTTAGGGATGGAAAACAGGGCTGCCTGCGCGTGATCAGGTTCACATTGATGAAGATACAAAACTGCTCGCACAAGGTTATCCAGTGGGGAAAGGCTAAAACAAAATAACTCGATCAAAAACTGTTTCCAAAGAAATGAAACACACAAATAGACAAATAACCGACTAAACAGCTTTCACTAACCTGTACACACCTCCATCAGCGAATTTCGCCTTCTTCAGATCTTCCAACGCAGATAATGCGGTGTCTTAACAGAAACAAAACGAAAAAACGTTCTTCAGTTCCGAGCTGGACAGATCTAGCCTGGACGTATTTCCGGTCTTCGAGAAGTGACGACCGGAAATAGGTCCGCGTTCGTATAGCTGGACGGATCGAACCATACCTGAGGAAAAGCCACTAAGAGATGACACAAGAATTATCTCTGCAACACGTTCAGGTTTCCCTTTTGAGTACAACTTGAAGATTTTCTTGGCTGTGTTCTGAAAAAAGAATGAAATAAGTCTAAGAGCTTTCTATAAACAGCTTTAACCCATAACTTTGTTGCTCCTAAATATTATGCAAGACCAATTAGCCCTTTTCTGGGAACCCGCTACTAGAGGGTCCCCAAGTGGAGAAGTGTGACGTCACGTTACCATAGTAGCAAAATTTCTGGATCTGGGATCTGTGATCCAGAAATTTTGCTACCATGACAACGTGACGTAACTACTCCTCCTCTTTAAAGTTCTGCAGTGCCGCCGAAATTTCATTACGTCTGCATGTCAAATCTTTCACTTTGTTGCAAAATGATTCGTAAACCTCAAATACATGTAAAACTCGGCATCTTGCCTCAGATACAGGAACAGGTTCATCGGACCCCAGCAGTTTTTCATCTAGGAAGTGGATTAAACCCTCAGCCACAGTAGTCTGGCCAGACTTATGGTACGCCCTGTTGACAACGTCTCGCAGCGAGAGGCCAGTCATGTTGAAGTAATCTGCACTATCTTGGTAGACACTGGGTATCCTGAAAACAAAAACAAAAATTTTAAGGCATCAAAGATGCTTGTTGGGACTGAAGCACACTGCCAAATGTTAGCCATTTTTAAAAGACTGTTTAAAGTTTAATACATGTATACAGCTGTAGCAAGATTAGCTATAGGTGGATTTAATGTTTTAAGTTTTAGGTAAGAATTAAATTTTTACCTTTGGTTGATTCTCAATTTTCTTCGTCTCCTAGCCTAACCTGTGTACCAGAGGTTTCTTTCTCTAGTGCGGGTGGATGCTGCTGACAGATCTTTGGTCAAAGGATGAAGCAGTGAATGTCGAGGCCAGGCAAAATACTTTAGCACTGGTCACTACACAGACTTGACCAAAACCAGACACCACGCATGAAAAGTCTCTGGCACCCATGGGTACTCCCTTTTGAAGAGACCACAGTTATGGGGCTCCTAGCTCTAATTTATCAATAGTTGGGGCTCAGAGACAAAGGAAATTGAAAATCAACCAGGGTTAAAACATTTTAACCTGAATTTAATTTTGAACTACAGTAATAACATTTACACTTACCTTGCATATAAATCTGCCAGATTTGCAGCAGACTCACACAGCAATTTCTTTATTTTCTTTCTCTTTTTGTCCTCTTGGCCAGTCACACTCGCCAAACAAAGGTTTCTTAGAAACATGTGCTGCTCACAAACAAGATGTTGGTATGCCTGTGCATTGTGCTTCTGACATCGGCTTGCTAATGGCATCTGTAAAATGTGAAAAGTATCATCAACATCATTTCACCCCATACAAGGTAATCTAAGACAGTCCTACACTGTGGATTCCAGAATCTAGGTACTACATTCCAGATTCCTTCTAAAGCAGGACTCCAGATTCCTCGAGTTAAAGTAGATTACAGATTTGAAAGCCCAGAATATCATATTCCACAAGCAAAAATTTCCCTGATTTCAGAATCCCGATTACCTCACAAGGTGTGAGTAATTTGTTTCCACATCTACTGTGGACAAAACATCCAAACATCTTCAAGGACATCACATACCACAGCTTTGTAAAGTTGTGTTGATTCCATGTTCTGCAAAACATACACTGTCCAGTCTGGTTTACTGCTGTCTCCTTGTTCCTGTTGAGGCTTTGGTAGCCTACTTCTAAAACTTGAAAATTCAAGAAACAGGAGAGAAAGGAAAAAAGTGTTAACATTTTTAGTCTGTGAGCAAACTCTTTATTTCTGGTGAAAGAAGGGAGCCACAAGAGAACCGTGAGGGCAAACTATTCCTTTTCTTTCCCTGCCCTTTTCTGTGCCACTCACTCATGACTTCTCACAACTTCCCCAGATGCAGAGCTTGCTCGCAGGTTTTAACATTTTGAGCTCCTATACTAAGAGGGTTATTCTTCATGCTATTTTATATGAAATCCTCTGCACAACGTCTCCCATTTTTTTGGATAAACTTGTCCAGGGCTATAAAATAATTCCGTCAGGGTACTGGGACAAGTGGATTTTCTTGCTGGGCAAGTTAGTAACTTAGCTTACTTGCCCAGTGGGCAAGGGGGCAAGGGTGCAGGAAGAAGTGGCCCAATATGAGGGCTGCTTGCAAGAAGGACAAGCTAGAATTTAAGTTTTTGCCGAGCCTTAGGTCCGGTTCAGACGCCGAACTTTTCATGAGCTGAACCTAATTCGAATTAAGGCTGACCCAAATTATTTAGACCGGCTGAATTGATTCGGATGCCAATCTTAATTCCAGCTGAACTAAATTCAAAAGGAAAAAAATGGTCATTTTGGTCAAACTACTTACAAATACGTTATAATAATTTGTGCATTAGGTTCAGTACATGAAAATTTTGGCGTCTGAATCAAAGCCATTCCAAAGTTGCTCCAAAGGCAAAATTCCCAGCCGGGTTAGGTGAAAAGAATGGCTGAGCTGTTCCAAATTGAAACAGGCATTCCTAATTGATTCAGATGCCAAACTTTTCATGTACTTAATTCAATGTATTAGGTTCAGCTCATGAAAACTTCGGCATGTGAACCAGGCCTTATTGTCCTTAAAAAAAACATGTTTTACCACTTATCACCTTTTGCTTCTTTGCAAGGCATCGTGTGAAGCTCTTGTTAACAGCACAACACGTTCTTCAGTAGCCAACACATACTGAGAACCAGCAAATGGGTACATGCCAATCAAACAGATGTCAAGAGATGATGGAGGGCATCTCTGAAGAAAAATAAAACAGACAAGCTTAGTTGGAAGAATTCTGCTGCAAAACCCTCATAAAGACCCTTCTGACAGTTCAGAACAAAAGTTGTTTTCCCTCTGTTCACCTCGATTAAAATACGGGTAATTCTAGTCCTTATTTCAGTCTGGATTGTAAAAGTTGAATGTGTGAACTCAAATGTCAATCCTTGACAATGCTATTAACATGAACAGATGGACTATGCAGCAATGATGAACAGAAAATGGAAGTAAATGGTAAAATCTGAGACTTGCCAAGACATCAAGACCCTTGTTTAAAAATCTTAGACATTGACGGCAAACATAAAAGGCTCAGAGGCAGAAATAAGGTCATGAGAAAGATACTGTGGGTCTCATCACAAATGCACCAAGATCATGGGGTCAAATTGTCAGTTCGCAAAACCTAGAGAAAAATTGAAGGGAGCCCAGTGCTCTGAACATATGAAATCCAGTGTGCCCGGCATACGATTTCTATCAATGAAAAAGCTGAAGATTTCCTAGTCACCCAAGAGAAAAAGTCAGGCGCCAGGGGCCCCAGAAGCTGCTAGCTTGCAACCCTATATCCGAACACTACATATTTAACCTACCTGTCGCAAACTCTCTAGATCAAAAACTGGCAAAGTCCATCCACTATCATTGGTAAGTTTATTCATAGCAGCAAAATAAGCTGTTTCACTCAGTTTAGTACCAGAACTACCACTGAGACCCAAGCTCGCTGAAGCAAATGTTCTTGTGCTCTGAACTGTCTCATTCTCTGTACTACTTTCACTGTCATTTTGACCCTCTTTCATTGCTAATGCAGGCAATGGGGTCCTGCTTCTTGAAGTGAATCTAACAGGCGTTCTTCCTGAGTTGTCAACAGTAAGTGTGACATCTGAAGGCGAATCGCTTGGCAACAGCTCTTTAGAAATTTCCATTTCAGGTGGTTTTGAGTTGTTACAAGAAGTTGAATCTACAGACTCAAAGTCTGAAACATTAGAGTCACTTTCTGATAAGGGTAGATCATCATTAACAGTGCCTGTGGCAGTTTTTTCATTATCCTCTAGGTCAACATGTTCATCTGTCTTGCACGATACACTTATTGGTTCAACACTTTTCGGGAAGACAGCAACAGAGCTGATGTTTGAGTCACTTGCTGATGAGCGTAGATCATCAGTTACAATGTTTGTGGCAGTATTTTGAGGTTCCTCTGGGTCAACATGTCCATTTGTCTTGCAAACTACACTTGTTTCTTCAACCCTTTTGAAGGAGATGGCAACAGAGATGTTTGAGTCACTTGTTGATGAGGGTAGATCATCAGTTAAAATGTCTGCAGCATTACTTTGATCTTCCTCTTGGTCAATATGTCCATTTGTCTTGCAAACTACACTTGTTGGTTCAACAATTTTGGAGGAGACGGCAATAGAGCTGGTGTTTGAGCCACTTGCTGAAGAGGGTAGATCAGTTACACCGAAGGCAGCAGTATTCTGAGGTTCCTCTTGGTCTACATGTCCATTTGTCTTACATACCTCTCTTGTTGGTTCAACACTTTTTGGGAAAACAGCAACAGAGCTGGTGTTTAATGTAGCCTCATCACAGCTACCAACCAAAAACTCGATCACATCACTTTTACCTCGCAAGTCTTGACAGTTTTCTTCAATCCTTTTCAACATGTTAACTGTGACTTCCAACTGCTCTACGGAGCTGTGCCGTTGATCAAGTTTAATGTCAACAAATGCGTTTTCTCTAACCCAATCAGAAGCCGCAGCATACATCCTCACAGTGTATGTCTCAATTCCCTGTCGGGTTATTGCATGTAGCAGACCACTGCACGCTGACACACTGATTGTATCGCATGTATACTTGTAATAAGAGAGCAGCTTACAGGAGCCAAAAACATCATAGAGAAATCCTTCTTTAGGTCCCGAGATGAGGCAACACATCCCACACAGTGTGGGATCCGAAGGACTTTTTGATACTAGTGGAGATTTCTGCATTTCCTTTATATGAGGAATCCCTGAAAAATAATATTAAAATACTGGTGTCAGTTAAGAAGCAAACTATAGCTTGGCCTTTCTAAGAGTCTCATGCATTTTGTCAAGGTGTATTATCAAACACATACAGCTGTCTTGTACTGAATTGCATATTTTTAAATAATATATATAAAAAAAATGTAGTAAATTTAAATACATGTTTTGCGCCCCCTCCCCCCCGCCCCCCCACCTTGTCTTAATTTAATTTAATTTAATTTAATCCATTTTCACTGCATACAATAATGAATCAAACACAAGACAGCAGTGGGGAAGGACTAGTAGGGAACAGTAGAACCATACAATGTACAAGCTAGTCCACCCAATTTTAGATAACAGGAACAATTAAAACTTAATTTTTGGAAAAGCTTAAGAACATAGGATTTATCCCAGGGGGGTGGTGGTGGGGGGTACTCCTGGGAATTCTTGGTGGGGGTGTGCTGCCTGGTTATACAAATCATGACCCTATTTCAGTCCCAAAAATGTCATTTTTCACACCTGTTTTCAGACCTGGTCTCTAGTAACTCCATACAAGTTTCAGACCTGGCCTCTAAGAAATTACATCGTCATTACTAACCTTAGTAATACATGTGAATTAAAATGCCAACAAAATAGATTTCTTGAAACCCATTTTGAATTTGCATATTTCTCTTTCTTTCTTATTCATTTGAAATTTAAATGACATCATGATGATACACACACTCTTGTAGTTCCCTCGTAGTTCACAGAACAGTGCAAGGAGGGAGAAGAAGGGGCCGACAAAAGAAGCATTGGGAGAATAATGTCTCTGAGTGGACAGGGTTGAAGTTTTGCAATGCCCTAAGAGAAGCTGAAAACAATATCAAATGGAGGGAGAGGGTTGCTATGTCCATGGTGCCCCAATGGTCACCATGACTATGGGAGAGGAGCAGGTGCAGTTCCCTCAAAAACCATACCCAATTCCAGACCAAAAGGGTGAAAAAAACCTACCCTTTAAACCGGCACATGTCCATTGGCTTATATAAGGGAGTGCCCCTTCCCCTGGGGGAATCATGTCATAAGGAGTTGATGGGACTGTTGATGACATTGACTGACATTGGGACAACCTTTCCAAACGCCAGTCATTGTCACTCAAAGCCAGTTCTGATTTGTCAGCAGATGGTAACGCCTGCACAGGTTTTCAAAATGTTAACTTTCGGTCAACAACAGTCCCGCTCAGGGCTACACTAACCCAGACAATGACATCTTACTCTCTTAGGAGTTTCAAAGTAGTAGCATAAGTGTGCAAACGAGAAAAGAGGCGAGGGATTTTCTTTGGAGAGTTGACCTTCATTGACAGCCCTGCCAAAGTACAAAAAGACAAAACTCGCCTTGTGTATATGTTGGGAGAAGCTGCAAAGTGTGAAGAGTTGCTGCATCATTGCCATCATTACTTAGCTGCTCAGCTCTGAACCGTCGATACAGCATGGTTACTCCTTTCACCTTTAACATGGGTCTATCCACAGCAATACCAATACCAAAGAGCCCACCAAATACCACAGTCACAGGGTGCCCAGGTACATCTGAAACTGGCCCCAGTACTTCTCTACATTCTGGTAAGCAGTCTTTAAACACCTTTTCCTTTCTTATGGTTGGAAACATAAAATCCTGATCTGGTGACTTCACAGAGGGTTGTTTAGATGAAAGGAATAATAGCGAACAATCATCAAATGACCACAACGTACAGTTGTCATCATTAGCTTGATTATAGTCCTGGGTTTGATCTACATGCCCAGATGTTGTTGCCCTGTCAACAAGGAAATAGTTCCATCCATAAATTACACAGTCAGTTCCCTCTTACTGGCAGACTGCTAAAAGAACACCTCCTCAAAATAGACTCCCGCTGGTTTGATCCCTACCATTTTCCAGTTTTCCCAGTCAAAGCAGTATGATCCATTATGACTACAGTAAGAAACAACCTCTCTCATAATGAACTACCATTTTTGACACTTTTGGTGGTTGCTTACCGGAGGTTCAAATTTACGTGTAAATTAAAAGGTTGTAGGAGGTGTTGCGGGACTTAGGTGCTGGGTTTTTGAGTGCCACCTGTTCATCAAGGGGGTGGGGTGGGGGGGCGAGAATTTTCATTTCATGGTTTCAACAACAGGTGACCTGATCTCAAGATACACATGTAGGCAGCTTGTTGAATAGCAAAAGTGTGTGTCAGGGTGGGGAGGGGGGCAGAAAGGTGATAGACTGCTCTTTTAAGGCATACCTATTTTGCAAAGTTGCACTGTGGCTGGACAGCTTTCCTCTTCCACTTGGGGGCATGGACTCTCGCTCCAACATGAAAACCAACTTGATGACTTGCACATCTAAATTTGATCTTAGGGCTAAATATGAATCGCTCAATGCCAGGCCTTTTATAGACATACTTGGCTCAATGTCTAAGAAGTGTTCTAGGTCACATGACAATGTACCAGTATTGAATCCGTCAGATTGCGGATATCTGTTCCACCTAAACAAGCTGACTCTCGTCTCACCAGCAATAGCAACATTACCGCTTGTAGGACAACAACAAATATCACTAACATTAAATTGAGTTGGAATTTCTAGGGCAAGAAATGCCTTTGCAGCTTCCTCAGCCTCCTGGCTTTGCTTTAGAGAATGCCCTGCCACATACGTGCGTACGGGTTCCTCTAGATTAGCTTTGAACCAGTTGAAGTACGCTCGGGAATGAGTCGACGCACTTCGACGTGATCTTCGTCTCTCCGTTTTCCTTTCGATAGTCACAACGCATTTTGCTCTCTCGTTGCAGATCAAATTTACAGGTTTGGAAATGGTAGGAAACTGGCAAAACAGAGGGAAATTCGGCAGCTCGAGCGAGTAAACCAACACTTTCATTTCTCCCGTTGCAAGAAACAGATAGTCTTTTGTTGAAGTGATGGATGTTGGTTGGAAGGAATCGAAGAAAACTCTTTGAGATTTAAAGTAGTGAAACAAAAGAACTCGCACCATTTTGATAAGGTGGAAGAACAATCAGAATTGAACAATCTAACTTCTCAACTTTGTAACGCGAGTACAATTTCCTGTCAAAAAATCCGCCATCTTTGCAATGAAATAATCGAGATGAAACTGGAACTAGTTTTATAGTACGGGTCGGGTGGGGGAGGAGAGGGATGATGAATTCCTCACAAAATGTTGCAAATTTTTATCATTATTTTCTTGATGTACTTGTAACTTTCCATAAAATAAAGCATTTTAACTTAATTTTAATATAAAGTTGTCTTTTCAGAATTTTTGGGCTAAAATGTAGTTTAGTCTACTGGTCCTTGCCTTTCCCTCCCGTCCCTAATTTTTTTTTCTCAACGCGTGTGACATTCACGAGATCTCTCGGCACAAGGGAGAGAAGGTACAGCTGTTTTCGGTGAGCAGGTTTCCATTTTTTGTGCAAAACCACATGTGTAAAGACACGTTTTTTCTCTCAGACATTCTATTTATATTTATTTGACTACAAGTAGCTATTTAATAGCGTTCATTATTATAATTAAGCGTAACAACCTCAATTCTCGATGCAATTTTTGAAAAAGATATTTGATAAGGTCAGAACTTAAACAATGTCAAAAACGTCGGTAGACCATTTTGCAGTTTTGGGCTTGTGCCTGTCTTCGAGTGAATGTGAGGTTGAGGTTGACCTTGTTTTGATTCAAACCTCATTTGTATTCGTTTGGAAAAAATATTTATGCATGAAAAATACTAGTTAGCATAAGATCAACATCATTTACATCGGAAGGCAGGATTGGTTGTATCAAAACAAGGTCAACTTCAGCTTCGTTTCAATCTATAACTGTAAAATAGGCTATTAGTGTTATTAACTTACTGCAAGGATAGGGAAGGAATGTTAGAATAGGTACGTGTAGCTGGGGTGGAGTGAGGGCAGCGTCAATCAAAGGCTCAGTTTTTTAGTTGTGTAAATGTGATTGATAAAGCAGTCATTGCAAGAGGTTATTGGAAGAGAGAAGATATTGTTGGTTTTCACATGACGTCACTAAAATTCAAACTACAGAACTATCGGTCCTACTGAGATTTTACTTTCACGATGTATTAGAGCAGCTGATTGCGCGCACAACCCATGAAGCACTTCGCTAGTAACAACTTGGAGACGACTGGGAACGAGTCAGTCCTCAAGCCTCTTTCTCAAAATGAGGGTACTAGTGGAAAGCCTTTGATATGAATGAAATTGAAACAAACACAGCTGTTTATTTATATCTATTTATTTTCTCTTGAAAAGGACCATGCACAGAGTGTATTTTTATGGATAATCTGGATTAGTCTATTTTTGAGAGGATCACTGACATTGCTTGCAGATGACATCTGAAGATGCAGGATTGTTAGTCCTGCAGAGTCTAAGTCGCCCAGCAGTTAAAGGTTTTGCTGAGTTTTGCAGCAGTTCTTTAATTGCACATAGAAAGAAAGAGTTAAGTGAAGGCCTCAAAGTTTCCTGCACAAAGCTACAGTACACATATCCAGTAAGAATTTCTACTAATAAAAGTTAGATTTAGAGGTAGCTGATCAACAAATAATCTTATAATCCTCACCCCAAATTTTGCCCAGTCGGGTCTTTGGCATTCTGCATCTTGTGTATATTTTCAATCTCAAATCTCTGCACCTCCAGTCTGCTTTAAAATCCCAAATCGTAGTTTTCAAAGAAGGTGAATTCTGAATCCCAATAAACCTATTAGGAACCTGAACTCTCTAACCTTTTTACATCAGCCACTGTTTGAAGCTATATGAAGCTACTACATGTATCTAGACAAGAAGAGCAAAACTACCCAAAACTATGAGAATTTGTTGCAATAGACCTTTTTACCGATACGGCAGCCATATTGAATTTATTAGGTTTCTTGAGTATTATGGGATGCCCAGAGGGCATGAGCACGATCTTATATATTTGCTCAGTATATATACGCGCACTTTTCGGGCCAATTTTTCTTTAAGTTTTCTTAGAAAAAGATTGTTGTGCTGTGTTTGGATGTAATAATGATTGCCTTTTTTCTGAGAACTATACAATGAAGCTCTTTTTGCCCAAGCACACATAAATACTGAGCAAGTGCCCACTGGGCATCCCATAATACTCCTTCAATCTAATAAATTTAATATGGCCGTCATATTGGTAAAAAGGTCTATTAAACTTGCTTTCAGATTTATCAAAAGGAGACAAACTATGAACGGATATATATATGTTGCTTGGCCTACAAATATCTAACATTCTAACCCTTCACCATCATCGTTCATATATAGTTACATTCACTGCCATATGTGTGTTGCTTCCTTTACTCTGTACATATGTTTTCTTACAACTGCTCCTCATATTTTGCAATTTAAGTGTTTTGTTGGAAGTACTTAATATTTTATTTATAATAATTATATTGCACTTTTTTTAACAGTTAAAGTTGCTCATTGCAAGCCGTGCATCATCAGTACCAAGCTGTCAGTGGTTGTACATCATAACATTTGGTGGTGGACTTGTTGAGGGAGACAATGTCTGTGTTGATGTCAAGGTTGGAGAGTTATCTACGGTAGTTGTTACCACACAAGCTTCAACAAAGGTATGTTACACTGTAATCAAGCTATTTTATACCACATTTCCTCAAAGAAACTAAGCACTTATTTTAAAATTCTTACTATTTTTGTAGAATTTTTGCTCATTGAAGGGGCTGCTTTAATCTATGGACAGTATGGGGGAAGGCTTGACTGGATATTTTTTAATCCATTTATTATCGGTGAATGGGTTGAACCAAGGAGTCATGTCATAAGACCTTCCCATTTTTTTTTTGTTTAGCATCGAATGCATTCCCTGATATTGGGTCGGTTGGTTGGATTGAAAAAAAAAACTAAAAAGAAAAAATCAGAAGAAGTCTCAGAATAGGAGGCCCTGGTACCTCAGGATGACGTTAAAAGTTAACATTCACATATTTGGATTAACACAGTGCACAATGTACTGTAAAAAATGTTCCTGTTTTTGTTCCTGTTTTCCTCAATGCTGTTACTATGCTCATTTTTCAGATTAAAAGAATTATTTCAAGTGAAAAATGGTTTAACTACTTTGCTACTTTTTTTTGAAAATGCCAAAAATTTGGGTTGGTTGGACGACACTAAACAGAAAAAAAGGGGATGGCCTAAGAAAATGAAATACTTTGTGATCATCTGGGTGAAGTCCTTGATAAGACTGTAGATAACAGTGACTGACTTTGCGACAACCTCTGTGGTAGTCATCTTGAGAGGCAAAGTGAGTTATATCAAGGTGAGATGTCATGGAAAGTGGGTGTGACAGGGATGGGTCATAGGCTGGATTTGAACCAGTAAGTTTATTTGCTAAGTAAACATTTGTCACCACCATTTTGTTCAACTACCTTTGTCCTGTAGGTTTATAACTCTGATGAGGGGTTTGTCTCAAAGCAAGGACTACGTGGTCATGTTGCTAATGGAGGATTATTGGCAGTACTTCCAGATCCTGTGGTCTGCTTCAAGAATGCAATGTACAATCAACAGCAGGTACATGTAGTTCTGCCACGTTATTAATGTACAATGAGTTGAGATATATCTTATGTCTAAAAAGGAGAGCTTTTTTAATTCATAATAGTTACTTGGGGTGAAAGGGATGGTACAGAGGTGAACGGGGAGCATTCACCTCCTACCAATGTGTCCCAAACTCCTGGCATTCAGGTGCCATGTGTGGCTTGAATTTGTTGTTGAATCAGTCCCTTGCTCCAAGAGGTTTTTCTCCAGGTGCTCCAGTTTTCCCCTCTCTTCAAACCAACACTTCCAAATTCCAATTCAATTTGGAACACAAGTACATGTTTAAATGAGTTTTAGGAACTCTTGGATAAACAAATTACAATTACAAATACTTGGAATGCCGTATGAATTTGTACAAAATGTTTTATCTTATAGATGAAGTAATGGATTTATGTACTTATTTCTTGTTGCGTACTTGTTGCCTTCATTAATATCATTGCAGGATTTTAAACTGACTTCAAATGGCAGCGTAGTTGTTCTTGACTGGTTTACTGCTGGGCGCATGGCTCTTGGAGAAGTCTGGGATATGACAAGGTAATTATGTGGACACCTTTCCATGACAGATAGTTTTCTTGGTCCAAACTTTTATGCCTTCCCTATATCCATAAAATATGGAATCTCTTGATACAGACATTCACCTTGTACTCTGATAGAACTCCCTGGATGGTTTCATTCTCAAGGTGTCCCAGGGAGGGGGGGGGGGGGGGGGGGCTCCTATATAAAAGTGATAGGGATGCTCGTGGGAAAATTTAAATTAAACCCCTAAGGGAGACCAATGTGGGTGTGGCTGAAGATTTAAATGAGCCTTAAGGGTCAGTGTCAGGGCATTTTTTGTAAATTTCTTTATGCACATTACTAAGTGACACCTGAATGGGCAAATATAGTGACTTTTCATTCCAAACACCCTACTTGAGACCAAAATTTGCTTTTTACACCCTAAAGTGAGATGAAGAGCATCCCTGTCACTTTTATATGGGAGGTCACCCCCCCCCCCCCCCCCCCAAAAGGTCAGGGTGTTTGACTGTAAATTCTAACAGTATAAAAATCAAGGATTCTGTGTTAAAGCATTCCCTGCCCCACCTCTTTTTCTTGTTGGCGAGAATGGGATATCTTTACGTGGAGCTATATTAATTGATATTTAAATTCAAAGTGAGGAATTTGCACTTTTAGCGTGCAAAGAAAATTGTGTCCAATTCCCTGAGACTAGTGGATTTTGCTATCGGGCTGGTGAATTCTGTTCTTAATATGCCCGACAGGCAATTGAAGTTTTTCGGGGAGATTCATATTACAGCAAAACATTACTATACTGCAGCTTGCAGGAATGGCAAGCTATAAACTGACTTTCTTTCCACCCAGACTTTATGTGACAAATTCCTCATGAATACTTAAATTATATGCATGTGCACCATCTGGCTTTTATTTATTTATTTTGTTAATGATCTGAATTATCAGAATTTGTTGTTGTGAGATACTAGAAGGCTTTTAATAAACATATTACCAGCCAATAATTTTAATGTTGTTTTATGAGTGTTAATTTGTTTTCATCAAAATCTAGTTACAAGAGCCACAATAGGGTGTTTGTCAATGGCAGGCTGGTTTATGGAGATTCTGTTAGTTTTGGCAGTGCAAACAGATTCATGTCTTTGAAGGAATCTATGTCTGGCTCAATGGTATTGTAATTCTTCATGACGATAGTTTACTGTACTGTATCAAATCATTGATAGTTATTACCTTGTAATTATTAAATTGGATCATTCTTTCCTTCTGGGTCTAATTAATACCTTGAAAACAAATAATTATACCAGTATGTACACTGTACATTTTGAATTCCCAAATAGTTTGTCCTCAATTTCCCAAAATACTTCTCATGGTTTTCGGAACATATTTTTTCAGCTATTTTTAGCGGGTCATGTATATACGAGAAATGCAAAGCATAATTTGATACTACCAAAACCTAGGACTATTGTGGCAAAAAATGCTTTCAAGTTTTCGGCGGCCATGCGCTGGAATGAAGTGCCAAAAGACATCAAAGAGGCCCAGTCAATAAGAACATTTTTGCTAAAACTTAACGTACCTTTCGTGACCATAATCTTTGTAAATATTGTTTGTAAGTAGGACTTTCTAGAATTATGTATATTTAATTTTTATGTCATTTACTTTTTTATTTTTTGGATGTTCAATTTTTTGTTGAGGGCCATGTACGTATATAATCTGTGGATATCAAGTGAAACCCCATTAAAAAAAAGTATCTATCCACGTTTGTATATATCTAGAGTGGGAGGCTGATTTTGAAACATGCTCCAACTATTGGAGGGGCAACCCTTGGTATTTACTTCGTGCTAATCTGAGGGGGGCATTGGGATTTTCGGTTTTGCGGTTTTGGCTATTTTTTAGATCGGTTTTTCGGTTTTTGTTGCAAAACACTTCGGTTTTTCGGTTTTGGTGGTCATTGCGGTTTGCGGATTTTTCGTTTTTTAGCATCTGGTTTTCGGTTTTCGTGAAAAATACTAGCGGTTTTTCGGTTTTGGTACCCGATGTGGTTTTTGGTTTTTCCTATTTTGTCCTATTTTGGGTTCCGGTTTCTGTTCGATTTGAGCAGCACTTAATCTCGAATAGCCGCGAAACGCCAAAGTTATTTAGAGGAATGCGTGACAAAATAAATGCCATGGTAGGGTATCAAGCATCTCCCTTGACGCCCAGCGAGCCTTTGACCTCGCAGACCAGGGCGACCATTTGGTCAGTTTGCGAGCTATGGCTTCCAACGTGCCTCCCGCGCCAGCAACGAAAGAAGCAATTGTGGATTGTGTTGCGTTTTTTTACGAGGAGGGGAGTTATCAAATGGTAATGTTCGATTAGAGATTTTCGATTGAAATTTCCAGAGCTATAGCTTTGTGCGACTGCAAAATTGCAATTCTAAAGAGGACTTGTGTGCAAATTCTCCTAAGTTAACTAGGCTCCATAACTAGCGGCTTTTCGGAAATTGAGCTTCAAAGTCTGGGCTCGAGAGAGCGGCAGAAACAAAGCCTATGATTTAAGCAGACACAAAAAGATACGAAGGCTTCAGACAAAGTCCATGACATTCAAAAATACTTTGGTGAAATTAGTGTTAGTTTAGTTTGCTCTGTATGCCCCACTTGTCACCATTGTATCGGTTTTTGACGGTTTTGTCTGTGGTTTTCGGTTTTGGCTGAATTTTTTTGCCGTTTTGCGGTTTTGGATGATTTTTTTCTTCGGTTTTGCGGTTTCTAATATACCCCAATGCCCCCCTCTAATCTGCAAATGATACCACTAAAAAAACTAATTTAAAAAGTATATTCAAGTCACCATTGGGGAGGGCTTAAAAGAGCGGGCCAGACCACCCTCAGAGGCCCAGGGGCAGTCAGTCGAGTGCTTGAAAACTGTCATCGCGCCTTTTCTCCAGATCCGACTGACTGCCCCTGGGTCTCTGACGATGGGGCCTGACTAGCGTTCATTAGGTTTCTTAGAGAGGTTACAGCAGGAGTAGCTGCATGTCCCCCTTGGGGTCTGTTCCTTTTGCTGGCTTTAGCGTCTTTTACGTGCTGTTTAAAAAAGGAGCAGGGGTGTATTATCAGGTTTAAAAACTTGAGGTGTAGCCGAAAGTTTTTAAACCTGATAATACACGACTGCGAGTTTTTTGAATGGCTTCAAAATCTCTGATATAGATCAACTCGTTCTTGCACTAATTTATTTAGATTTGGAGTTATTTTGGTCTAAAAAATTGGACGTAAAGTTTAGCTGTGTTTTTATCTGATATAAAGACACTCATTAAACCCTTTTTTGTTGTTGTTTTTTTTTTAATTATGAATTATTAATGAGTTTTTAAAATATTATTTCAATTCCCTGCAGGTGCAAGGAAGCTGTGTTTTCATTGGGCCATATTTTAAAGAAATTAAGAAAAAGATCTTGAAGAAAGTCAATGAAATGACAAGTAAGATAGCTGAAGTGTTACTTCTCAAATAATTCTCTAGTAATTGACTAATTATTATATTAATAATAAATAATAATTATTATTAATATTTAATTAAAGCTCATTTCTGATTTTTTGGCCCCTCAGAGTGCACTGGTATGGACTCAACAAGGAAGAAGGTGATGGCTTTCGCTAGTATCATAGACCCCGCCCTGTGTGATGGAGTTATAGTCAAACTGATTTCCACACAAAGCACAGAGCAGGTACATACATCAACATCAAAACCTAATTTAGTTGTTTGTTTTCTTCTGAAGTGGTAATTTGCATCAAGGAGCACATTTCGAATAATGATTATAATTCCATGCTTGATTGCTTCCTACATATTTTTCTTATTGGTTCAAGAAATGACAGGCATTATTACCTTATTTTGTTATAACTATTCATGTTATACTTTAGTGGAGTAGGAGCATTAACCCTTGCTTGATTGAAATACATTGAAATTCTGCAAAAAACTATCCTGATCGGATCACTGCTGTACCATGGTGTGACAGTTTGCTTGACTTCTTATGACCCTGAAAGGAATGTCAGGTGCAGTTTTATACTCCAAGTGGGCCACCCATGCCAAACAGGTCAAAGGGTAGAGGATCAACTAGCCCTCCAGTTTGCAGTTAGGCAGTGGGCTACATGTAATAACCCTCTCTCGTAAAACTCCTTATTTTGGAAACTGAAACCAGAGTTGCCACTGCACCCTAGCTTTGATAATAATTATTATTATTGTGCCACTGCTCAAAATAGAGTCTTATGGCAAGCATAAGTGGAAGAGCTATGTTCTCTCGGGAACAAACAGAACAAGACAGTGATGATGACAACACCCAAAAACTGAGGATTTATAAAATCAGGGGGAAAATTTATTCAAACCACACTCTGTTGTATTCTTTTATTCTTTTGAGCTTGTATTCTTCTTAAACCCACAAAAAACCTCTGAACTGCGCTTTTGAGGCAACACCCTTGTAAATTCAACATAGCCCGGCCTTATACATCCCAGCCTGTTCAATTTTTTTCCTATTAGTACGTTAACATCAAGACTAAGGGGAGTAAATTTCTCTTTCAGGCCTACTCTTTCTTCAGAACAATCATTGAAGACATTGTGCCAAGACTGGGAGGAAATCCACTCATTAAATGAAAAAATACTTAGATTTTTAATACAACTACCTCTTACCTCCCTGTCACTGGAACATTTTGTGAGAAAGGTGTCTGAGTTACAGACGTTTCCCAAGCAGTGACAGCTGAGAATGAGGGATCTGTATTCACAGTTATGAAAATACTCCATATTTTTAAAAAACTTTTTTATCAGCAATAAACATCTGTTTTTAACCTTCTACAATGAATCACAAAGTTGAATAATGTAATATATCATTTAAGTCACTTTTTTATATATGCTTTACAGCTTGTTTGTAGGCAGTTAAAATATGATCTGCTATCTCTTTAACACCAACTAAGTGTTTTGCTTGTGAAAAAATGGTTGGTCCCCCTTGGCGCATCATAGCTGATTCACGCTCCATGACCTAAAAGGGAAAGTGAGAAAAGAAAAGATTTTTCAATGTTTTGTTCTAGAAATCAGGAATACCAAGGGGGTCTGTCCCAGGTGGAACTATTTTACACTTAACGCCACCTGACCCACCCTTGCTGTTAAAAAAAAACTTTCCCTACTGGCTCATATATGATGATGCATGCTATAGGCTGAATTTTAAGTCTGCAGAAAAATCCTGTGATCTTTCAAAGGAAAGTCTCTTTTTCTGTAACATTCATACAACATTATATACTCAGATGTAGTCTGAAATGTCAGCTGTGTCCATTCCCTAACCCATAAAGGGGGGGGGGGGGGGTGGGGGTGCAGGAGAGAGACAATTTAGATTATCATGTAAGTGAAAGTGTTTTAAAATGATATACCTTAAGATCTGCTCCTACAGCTTCTGCCAAATCAGTTTTGTTCACAACCAACAGGTCGCTTTGTGTGATCCCTGGGCCTCCCTTGCGAGGAACTTTGTCACCTCCTTGATAAGGGAACATCACGCAGAATTAAGAGAAAAAAAAATTGTGTAAGCTATATAATTATGGGAGGATCACACTCTCTCTAGCTTTCCCAGAAAGTATGTTCTGAAGTCATCAAAATTAATGTCATACTGGCTGAATTATTAAACACATGGGCGGAGTTAAGATGGAGTCAAAGAAGCACCCACTGTCCCTCCACACATTCTCTTTGCCTGTAGGTTTCTATTTATTTGTTTACTGTAAATCTCTTCAAGTCTATTTCTACAGCCTTAGGACAAAGACTACATGCCCCTTGAAAACTTTTTAAAATCTATAACACCTATAAACCCAAATAGCTCAATGATTGCCGAATCATCTGTTGGTGTAACGTCAGGTTATTTGGATGAAGTTGATGTACTTGTTTAACACAAGTCTCGAAGTAAACATTGCCTTGCCTCCTCTTAATCGTCCATGAAATTAAATATGTATGACATACCAACCTGCAACATCAATGACGTAGATGATGTAGTCAGCCAGTTCCCTGCTGTAGTTAGCGGCAAGATTGTCTCCACCTGACTCAATTATCACCAAGTCTGGTTGGAATGTTTTTGTCAGTTCTTTAACTTCCTCCATGTTTAATGAAAAGTCCTACCAAAACAATCATGTGAAACCTGTAGTGTTATGCTTCCTTTCAAAGTTTGTAAACAATATTGTGGGGGTTTTTTGATTCACCATTAATATTTTATTTTCCCTTGTACAGTGGGTTTGGCATGTGTGACAATGACTTTGTTTATGGGTGTGGCTGTATGATTAAAATAAATTTAAACCAAAGATAGAATTGAACATCCACATGTTAATTACAGCAAATAATATAGTGATATCTTCTCTCTTAGACAACCACTAACATTGCTGCCTACTGGTAATTGACCAATAATGGTTAAAAACCAGTGATGGTTAAATACCATCAACTGATGATACACCACTCTCTTTCTCTCCAAAGATCACTTAATCACACAGGTTGTTGGAATGCCAGTTACAGTATCAACAACAGCTATATAGGAGTAAACCTAGCCTGTTCCAGGCTCCAAAATAGTAATGGGCAGAGATAATGAAAACTGATACAAAAAATGAACGGGGGTTGGAGAGAGAGAAGACGGCCCTTACCCAGATCATGCGCATCCTATTTTCCCTTGAACTTGTTTTCACCATGTCTCTTACTATCTGAGAACCTGGCATAGGTGCGGCTACACCCCTCAAGATCAACCCCTTCCTTCCAAACATTGTGCCAGTGATTGTAAGAAGTGTGAAAGGCCATCATACCTCTCTTATAGCAGCATGTGGACATCCACCTGTCTCCACAGCCCTCATTCTTTCCTCTGGCAAAGCTTCATTTTTCACTAGAAATTCCCAATCTTCCCTTGAAGCAAAAATCAAGGAATAGGCTATTTGCATAATGGCATCATTTTACTTCTATAACCAGAATCCTTCAGGGTATTCCTTTCTTGTGCAAATTAGATCTTTTGTTATTTAAACGTCACTGAGGTTACCAAATTTAAATATGAAAGAAAAAACAAAAAGAATTATGGTTGTAGTAGTTAAATGATGCAATTATGCAAAAGGCCTATTTGCAGTCATTGCAAGTGTTTTAGGGCATGTCGCTTTACCAAAACAGAACTTGAACTAAATGTTTCAGGGATAGCAGTTACACCTATTCTTTGCTCACCTAGTAAAGATGTCATTTGTAACAACACAGACTCCATAAGAATCCCTTAAATGTCTACAAAGTGCCAACACTAATGCAGTTTTACCAGACCCAACTGGACCTCCAATGCCAACAGTGAATGCCCTCTGAAAAATATAATGTAAAACTCATCCTAGCAAAAATTCCTAAAAAATTATGCAAGACATTTTAATCCTAGAGACATGTTTAGTGTGAGTGTATGGAACCATGTGGAACCCCCTACCCCCAACCCCACTTGGTGAAATCTTTTGGTCATTTCAGTAAAAAGTTATTTGTGATGAAAGATATCATGGTATGGGTATGATAAGCTGGTTTATTGTTTGCCTCAGGATTGTCACTTTGCTATTGATCATGTGAGACAAATGGTAACAAAGCCTATCATCAAAGTTATTGTTATTCTACGTCAGAGAAAAGAGCAGCATGTGCCCCCATCCCTCCCTCAGACCCCTGCACCCTCCCCTCCCCCAGACATGCACACCTGTCAAGTTCTAAAGTTCAGTTCACCTTTAAGTACCACTGAAGATTAAAAGCCAGTTTCTCCTAGAGCCAACTTTATCATTAAACCAATATTTTTCTCAGAGGTTAGTTTATTTTAAGGGCTTGCAGGGTATTTTCAGCGAGCAACTTACTTGCTTCCAGTCTCCTCTATTTATTAACTTGTCTCTCTCCAACCATATTCCTGGGTTTGACATAAATTCATGTGTGTGTCCATGTTGATTAGCTCCATGACTGTGCTCATGATGATGATGATGATGGTGGTGAGATTGGTCAGGTGATTGACTGATATTTCCAGCTGAAAAAAAGGAATGACAGGCATGTGTCACTCGAACTAGTATTCTTACCAAGGGTGAATTGACGGATTCATCATATTTAAACTTGCAATTCAGGGTCATGGTGAAACTCAGTGCAGAAGCACACCCCTCCCTTCTGTATGCAAATTTGTTCAGTAGCCCCCATGCACTGCCCCACCCATTGACCCCCACCACCCCCATCACCCTCCTGCCCCTTGAGCCAGTAGTCATTCTTTTGCTGGTAGCATTTCTTTTAACTTGTTTGTTTTTTCAGTTTTTTCTCTAATGATTCCCTCTTTATTTTGTTCGTTTTCATCCCGCCTTAAAATGCACCGGGAAAGGAGACTTCCAGCAGTCAGTTTATTAACTTGAAGGTAAGTACAGCTGAGCTACCCGAGAATGCAAGGTTGGCCCCCTTTCAATCTGGTCATTTGTCACAATTTTGAGATAGAAAAGTGGGTGTTACGAAAACTAAGACCCTCAAAAACTAAGACCTAAGACCTGAGACCCGTGACCCGTCTTAGTTTTCGAGATTACGAAAACTAAGAGGGGTCTTAGTTTTCCAAATTACGAAAACTAAGACCCCTAAATTTACCGTTAAATTTGACCTAAAACTCGGTGGAAACCGAAAGGATCGAACATGATATAATTTGACAGATCAGACCTGTTTCGGTTTCCATTTGACTTTATATTTCGACGGATTCGATTTTAGGGGGTCTTAGTTTTGGTAATCTCGAAAACTAAGACAGGTCTTAGGTCTTAGTTTTCGAGGGTCTTACTTTTCGTAACACCCATAGAAAAGTTGTATATAGCAGGATTTGATCTTCTAAATCTAATGTTCCTTGATCTAAAATAAGGTGATCGCGTGAGGATGCAACCCGGGTAATACGATACTGTCTGAAGAGTAGAGCTCTTTGAGGCATCTTAAACTGATTTAACGACATTAACGACATCAAGATCGTATCTTTTCAAGTGATAAATTCAAGCAATACTTAACCTTTTATAAAAGTGCAAGATTTCTCCTCGTTGTCTGCCATTTGTGGTATTAGAGCTTCTAACACCGAGACTACAGATGTGAAAGCACCGACTGCATGTGGACAATCAGGCTTTGTAAGTCAAAACCAACAAGGCGTTCGTTTCACGCTGTACATGGTGGGTACTGGGGCGAGAATATCGATGGTTGCTAAGTCGTTCAGTCTTTCATCACACTAATCCACCATATTGACGAGAGATTTGTCGTTTGTTTTCTTTCGTTTTGCCGATTCTTTTCGAAAAAAGCCCGTAAGATGGACGAGTTCCAAGGTGCAGAAGAAACATCTTTCGTTGTAGATGAAGTCAGCAACATTATCAAGGAGTCTGTTGAGGGAGCGATCGGTGGAAACGCATATCAACACAACAAGGTGAACCAGTGGACTTCCAACGTCGTCGAGCAGTGTTTGAACCAACTAACAAAGCTTGGCAAGCCGTTCAAGTACATTGTGACCTGTGTAATCATGCAGAAGAATGGTGCCGGCCTCCACACCGCTAGCTCTTGCTTCTGGGATAACACTTCGGACGGGAGTTGTACTGTAAGATGGGAAAACAAGACGATGTATTGTATCGTGAGTGTGTTCGGGTTGGCGATTTAATTAAACTGTAACCAAGCTGACGTGGAGGAATTTTAATCTCAAGAACATTTCCAAACATGACATTTTTTGTATGATATCTCGTCTTGGATCTTTGAACGACTGACTGCGAGAAACACTGCCTGTGAAGTGAAGTCAAACGCTTAGTTTAATTTGTATTCCAGCAATTAGCTTAATATTTCCCAGAGGGAAAAACCTCTCCGGCTTTACTTTAGCGAAACTTGTGCTTATCAATTGCATGCTATTGTAAACAACTAACAGCTGATGTGTATTTTACCCCTCTAATAATAGTAACACTTTACAATGTTCAATCAAACTTTGCGTTGAGTTGCTGTATAGTTTGTAAAATACAAAACATTAAAGTTGGGTTGTTCGTGAAGATACAGTTTGCATGCAATTCGTGTCTCCGGAATTATTAATTGTTTTAACTAAATTTAGATTAGAAAGCACTAGTCTCCTTTGCTATTAGGCTCGATTTCCGCCGTCTCCCGGGTTCGGCCTTTGATCCTTCCGGGTCAACAGGGGGATGAGTGGGGGCTCATTTTCCCGAACAGTGGCTGGTAATCAAGCCTACTTTGCTATGTAGGTCTTCTTTGTGTTGGGTCATCACTCAACACTCCTCCCTACCTATGAGGAGCATTGTGTGGTGGCTGCAAAGGACACTAAGAAACCACTGACCCAGTTCAGTGACATGGCTTTATCACATACTTTCACCCTAGGTTGCCCCCAGATTTGCGTGGAGAGATTTTACTGACATGGACCAAGGTCTTGAATGTGTGAGGTTTCATTGTAGTATTATTTTATACTGGGCAATCCTATCAAAGACCAAGAAGCTGTGCCAACAGTCACTTATGAAGAGCTGAAGACACAAACTAAGAGTACTGCATTCTCTCTCTCTAGGAGGCCAAGTTTCAGGTGGAGATCCCCTATTAGGGTAAAATCTCGACAAGCAACACGGCCTTTAACCAGCGACATAAGATGACAAGATGGTGACAAACAACTTAACATAAAAATGGGTTGAAACTATGACAACAACAAAGAAAAGCCCAAAAACAGTAGTGAAATACCAACGGGACATAGTGGTCTTGAAATTCAGACGGACAGACGGCTAGAGACATACTTCCCCCTCCCCTCCCCCCTCACCAAGAGGGCCTCATAGATGGGTTTGGATCTCAAGGTGAGGGGTGTAGAGTAACATGTGAACTATTAATAGCCTAAATTGCAAGCAGTTAAGTTAGTCGAGTGGCAGGCCAGAATAACATACAACTGGTGAACAAAGCTGTGAGGATAGGTGTGGTCTTAAGGGATGGGCACTCCAATATTTGGCCAAAATGGGTATGTGCCAATGAACAGCGTATGGTTTTAAGGGTCATGAGGCTTAGCTAGGGTCCCAATTTCACTATTTAGCATCTAGAATAGGGTGTCTTTCAAGACCTGAAGTCTTGAATGAGTTGTAAATGCTGGCTGTACACAGTCTACATGTCTGGTACCAACAGGGAAGTGCAATCAATAGTTTTTGTCATAAATAAAACAGGGCCAAGTTTGAAGTCATGGGTGGCACAACTCTACCCAACCCCCTCATCCCCCACCGGAATGGTACGTGTGACAACCCAACCCCGCCCCTCACCTCTACCCTCTGATTTTCCCCGCTTCCCTGTCTCCGTTTTCTTGAGCAATTTTTACTTCTCTTCACCTAGCCTCCCGATTGATGATCTTGGGGTTTTGTCACACATTCCCTTTTTGACAACATGAACTAAAAGAAAGTCTGAGTAGAAAACTACTCTTCGTCCTTGCCCTCATTGGAGATGGGGTTCTCCAAAAACTCCTACAACTGATGAAAATTGTCGCCTAGATATCACAGACACGCAGGGCACTCACAGAAAATATTTGGTTTTTTAGGAAGATAATAAATCTGTCATTGTTTTGCAACTCTTCGTGGAATGAAGACGATATAAAATAAGGCAAATGTGCGTATATTAAGATTCTATCCTCATGGTTAAAATTCTTTAATTTTTTTGTTTTAATTCTTCAAATTAAAATCTTCCATCGGAAGGCCTCCAAACTAACCCAATGGAGGTGGGGTGATCCCACCTTCCACACCTACCCATGTGAGTACCTTTTAATCTAAGACATTCAGGCCTCGTTAATTTATATTTTCAAGGCTGTGCTCTACGAAAAATTGAAGGAAGCCCAGTGCGCTGAACCTGTGAAATCCAGGGTGTCCGGCATCGGATTTCTAAAAGAAAACTAAGATTTTCTTTCACCCAAGAGCAAAAGTTAGGCACCATGGGTTACACATGGAGAGCACAACTATGTTATTATCCTTCTTCTTTAAATTTTCTGACAACCCCTTTGGAGTGCCTGTTCACAGGATTTAGTGGTGGTTAGCTATACCTAATGTAAAGGTAATCAAATAATGTTTTCATATCTAATGATACCATACTATAAAACTACATTTAATTACTATTTGCTGCTTTTGAAAAGTACAGGCTTTTCTATTCTATGCTATGCTTTGCATGCTACACTAACGGTATTTATTCACACAGTAAAGTGATAGTAATTAAGCAAGTCAATGGTACACTAAAAGACAATTTCATTGAATTTGTAAAGTTCTTTGAAAACTAGCAAAATTTTCTATTAACAGTAACTTTCATTGCTGCAAAGCATTTTTGGATTTGTCGACTTTGAACTATCTCTAAGTTTTCTTTAAAGTCGCCTCACTTGACCATAGTTAGTGACTTGACAAACTATTGGAATAAGAGGGACTCTGTATGAGTGTATTGGATTTGTCCATATTTGGTGACAGTGCCACTTCAAATATCTCCATTTGATATATTGCATAAAATATAATTACACATAAGAGGACCCCAAAGAACAAAATGTGTTAACCCACTCCCTAGTGCCATTTTTAGATACTGAGTTTCCCTATCTAATGAAAATTTTTAACTTTTAACATAGAAAATCACGAAGCCACAGAGATGGCTTAAAAATACTACAGAGAAAGTAAATTGCTGAATGCAGGTTGCAGGTTGCAGGTTGAACATTAAAGATTACAGGTCGCAAGTTACAGACTGTTAATTGCCAGTTGCAAGTTGCACATTGAAGGAAAAAGATTACAGGTTGCAGGTTTAAGATTGCAGAATGCAAGTTGCAGGTTGAAGCAACCAATGTACAAACCAGCAATACACTATTCTCTTTGAAAGTCGTTGAATAATGATCGAAGAATAAAACATGAAGAATCCTTGAGTAACAGAAATGACTGACTCTAGATCACATCTTCAGACTATGTAATATATGAGCTGGACCAAATGGTTAAAAGATAAAGAATCTTTGAGCCATGGGGATGACTGATGCTGGATCACAGGTGATGTGTTCCTTTTTGGTAGGGTCCTGGTCATCAATAATATGAACCTTGTACGTCTGTGGATCAACTATAAAGAAAAAGACAGTGTACACCGGTATTAAATCAGCTGCAAATATTGAAAAAAAAACCACTACAATGCAATATCTATTACTTATGTATAAAATAATTGAGATAGTATGCACATTCTGATTGGTTAAAAACCTATGGTTTATTGTGCCAGTAAACTCATAGTTTTACTTAAAGCTTTTTTATAAAAGCAATAGACCACACCTTCGACCACACCTTCGGCTCATGATTTTACCTTAAGTTGAAATGGTTTGGTATTTCATTGGTGTTTATAAAATAGAAATGGGAACATTACACAACCGCTTATAAGAGAAATTCCGTATCTCCCTGTGGCCATATATGTAATATCCTCTTTACAGCATCATGTTATTAAAAAACGACCAAGCACACCTGTAAGTTTAGGTAAGTAGTTGTTCAAAATCATGTCTTTCTTTGTCACTTTGCGGCACCTGTAACAAGAACGAAATTTAGAAAAAGTGACCACTGAGATTTACTGTACTAAAAGGAGTGGAGGGCAGGAATACACCCATGTGTACCCACCCAATCCCCTGCTTGACTCCCCTGAGAGACAATCCACTTACCCCTTCACTGCTACAGTCTTCTTGCTAATTCCATAAGCCTTACAAACGCTGTTCTTTTCACATTCCTACAAAAACAATTGAATGCAATGATGTGAATTGAGAAGTTGCCATTATTCTGTTGATACAGGGCTTTTTCAATACATTAATCGTGAGAGACCTCTGCTAGCAGGGAAAAAACAGGATTTTTGGAAAATATAAAATCATTTACTATTATTATTACTATTATTATTATCATCAACATTATCATTATCATTACCATTATTCACTATTATTACAATTATTATTATTAGAATTTCTATTAAATATTGTTATAATTAATTTTTATGATAGAACATAGAATATGGTGTCCTGTCCATCCATAATAATTAAAAAGTTTTTCTGCTGTCATGGATCTTCCCAAAATTAGACAGAAAGCAGTAACAGTCAATCTTTGTTTCTTACCAATGCACATCTGTAAGCTGATAAAGAAAAGTTATCTATATATGAAGCGAAAGACTTGCCTGGCTAACAAATACAACTGAGTTGGCTCCAACTGCAACTCCAAAGGCTCCAAACATGGGGCGTGGTCGGACAGGCTGGGGTGTTGGAATAGAAGCATTGGGATTTCCTGGTTATGAGTAAAAGGCAATAATAATTTATTATGGTTGCTATGATCTCAGAAAACAAACAAGATGCCTTAACTTGTACAAGCTGAAATGTTCTGTAAGATTTTGAATGGTACTGCATCTGGCATGTCTTTGGTAAGATTATCTCTCTGAGACTTGGTGCGGCTGCCAAATTGTGGATTGGCCACTTGTAGGAGGCCCCTTGGTGGAGTTTACTGGTAAATATCAAGATATTATATAAAGAGGAATTATGTTACATCATCATTGTGATCATTAAGAAGCACCAGGTGCACTCTTCATGGCAGTTCGACCCCTAGTCCTCAGGCACACTTTTCACAGCGCACAGTTTCAAGATACTTAAAAATATTTCCTAGTAATTATTAACATATAGTTACCCATTTGCGACCAAGCAATCTGGCCTCCCTTTACAACGATCTCTGGTTTAGCACCAAACAGAGCAGGATTCCACAGAACTAAATCAGCCAACTTTCCAACCTGAAAAATAAAAAGTTAATGAAAAACTTAAATAAAATGCAAAACAACAACCTGTTGTAGTAACTACTGCCATTTTATTATAATTTTTTAACAAGAATAGCCTACTGGTGAATGCTGTGTTTTGGAAAATATAATTGACTCAACTGAATCGATTTTTCCTTCAATTACTAATTCAAAAGCATTCAAATATGTATCTCACAAAATGTCTTTCATTTCCCCTACCAACCCCAGCAATTCAGTCTTGTGAGGGTTTTTGACCAACTTGCAGTCCAATTATTTCATTGAAAATCACCTTTGACACTTCCTGCTAACTTTTTCTCAGAAATTCTATTGATCAGTGATCAAAATCATCAAAGCATATGGGGATGTGGACACCATTTCATTCTGAAGTGCAATCATTGATCAAAACTTAACACTATAGGCAAAATATGTTCAATATCTCATTGTAGAAACAACCCTCAGTTTTTGTACAAGCCAAATGCGCAGAAGATGAGTTGCCTGGCACGGTAACTTTAAGTTATTTTTCTGCAGAACCCACCTCAATGGATCCTATGTGGTGAGACATTCCATGAGCTAAAGCTGGGTTTATGGTATACTTGGCTATGTAACGGCGAACACGGATGTTGTCGTTGTCACCCTATTATAAAATAATCAGCAGTCAAATATAAAGTCTGTTATTATTATGATAACTATAATAAAATTATAGTAATAATATTATTATTTGAAAATGGCACATCAGTTGAGATGCCATTTAAAGCCTGGCAATATAAGACAGTTTTTGTTGCTAAAGACTCCTCTTAGAAAAGTTAATTAAGCCATTAAGTCCCTGTCTGTGTAAGTACATGTAAGTATTAACTTCCACAGGAAACCCTGCCTAAGCATGCAATGCAAAAACACACTTAACATAGTAGCTACATGCAGTGACAGACTGTCTATTTTTATAATCATTTTATTTTACTTACAATTAACAGTTTTTCCAGTTTTGTTGGCCACAGACCTGCCCAATTGGGGGTGGGCACAAACTGATCAGATTGGTTCCATGCATGAAGCCCTCTCCTTCCCACCCAATCCACAAACCATGAGGGATAGACAATGGGGTGGTCACTGATGGTCTCCGAGACAGCACACTTTTCTTGGTTACATTTCAGACCCAGTGAGTGTTGGTCAAGGCAGTGAAAGAGAACTAGGAGTCCCCATCCCACAAGTATCTAGTGTCTAACCAACTATCCTAGCCAATCAGCAAAAACAATAATATTATTGAGCGTTTACCTGCTCTTCAGCAAGTTTTCCTCTGAGTTTTTTCATTTTATCTGCTGTTTGCCATGTGCGACAGATGACCTCACCAACACGGCCCATGGCCTGAAACAGTGAAGAGATTGTCATGACAATTCAGCAAAAGAAGAATGGCTAAATGGGTAAGTACTATACTTAATAAGTTTTTCTGACCTGTGAATCAGAAGATATGATGCTTATGGCTCCCATATCATGAAGAATGTCTTCTGCAGCAATTGTTTCTGCCCTGATACGGGACTCAGCAAAAGCTACATCCTCCTTCAGATTGCTAGACAAAAAAATTATGTGAAACATTGACTTTGAGTAACCTACAGTCTTACAGGACTTCAAAAGCACTTTTTCTTGGTAGCCAGCACAGCCTTTCTTTACATTGTCATTAGACCTAAATATACAGTAGCAGCATGAGGGCAAACATTTTCTTTTTTATCAGAGCAAGGGAATGGATTCCGTTTTTCCCTTCTGGGCTCAAAACCAAAGCATCTAATGAGTGTCCTAAACTCAAAGGGAAGAAATAGCCCACAGAGAAAACCAGAACTGGACATTCTATTAGGAGTTCAGCCATTGAAGTTTAACCATCAAAGAGAGAAGAAATAGTTATCAAAAATATCATGTGCCTTTATGCATTTTGGTATTAGAGAGACTTGCAAATGTAAACATCAAGCTCTGGGATCCAAGCAAATATCTAAAATAATAATCAGCCAGCTATCTTCATGCATTTAATGTTCCAACCAGTGGGAGTGGAGGACACCAAAAGTCGCATACCTATTGTGACTCACTATTGTCATTTTTCTTTTTTCCAAATTTTATTTTTCTTTTGATTCACAATCATAAACATTCAATTAAAAACTACTATACTAAATAATTTGAGAGGAAAATTATTAAATCATAACACAGACCAATATGTAGCACCCATGCTACAATACTGAAAACAAGCCAGTAGAGACCTGACTTATTTCTGGGTTATACAGGCGACTCTCTCTTAACGGACACCTCTATAAGACGGACACCTCTGTAAAACGGACACCTAGAGTTGGTCCCTGCCTTTATTTACTCCCTCTATTTAACTCTTTTTAAATATAAGACGGACACGTCTCTAAGACGGACACTTAGTGCCGGTCCCAAAGGTGTTCGTCTTAGAGAGAGTTGACTGTACACCACATGGCTACATTACTAGGAAGTAGCAATGTTAACATACCTGTCAAGATGATGACACACCATGAGCATGTCTAAGTGCTCATCAATAGTATTCTTAGTGAATGGCCGAGTTGGGTTGGTTGATGATGGAATTACGTTTGCTTCAGAGCAAACTTTAATGATATCAGGGGCATGGCCTCCACCTGCTCCCTCAGAGTGATATGTGTGGATTGTTCTGCCCTGAAAACACGCAAAAGATAGACAAGGTTTCTTTTGTTTCTGATGCATGAAAAGAATCACAAAGAAAGCCGCTCGAAAAGTGAATGTTTTTTCTTATTATTTCTTGAAAATGAAGTGCAAAAGTTCAAAACAGTGTTTGTCTACTAAAACAAAAGTCACATCCTAAAATTCAGCAATTTTGATGCATTTTAACAAAATGATTAAAAAACCCTAAGAGCATTCTTGCAAGAAGCCCTACAACTAAATTAAAAGGTGCTCTACAGTAAGAATTAAATGCACAAGGTGCCATAAAATCATGATCTATTTCTTACATCATAAGTTTTTGGTAGTATTCATAAGTGATTGCCACATGAAAAAATGAGGGTAAACTAAAATTCTCAGGTGTTCCCCTCATTGGCGGAAATCTGCCAGCTCAGTCGAAGGGGAGTCACAGGGGAATTGCAGGTGGAATTCAAATTACAGAGACAAAGTTGCAAGATCTCTTTCCTTTTCCCACCCTGCTGCCAGAGAGCCCTGGAGAGCTTGCTCGCAGGATACCAAAGAAAACGCTAAAAAGCTTGACTGTCTATATTGAAGCATTTTTAACATAAGAGTAATCACTAATAATAAACCTTAAAGGCAGCTATGGATTGTTCCACACAGGCTGATTCATTTAGTGTGTCTGTATGAATGGTTATCTGAAAAAAAGACAAATTTTAACTTAAAAGAATTTTGAGTTTAATTTTTTCACTGGTTCTACCAACAACATACAGCATGCACATTTGTTGAAATGTCTGATGCATACATGTCGCAAAATATCAGATGGGCAAAACACCTTCACTGGTTTTATGCCTACCACACCTTGCGGTAACATGACCACAGGATACCCACTTAAATTTCTGTGGCATGAGGCAACTTTTAAAAGAAGTATTGCCACACCCTCCAGGTGTTTCCCTCCCCTCCCTCCTCCCTCCTTCCTCGCATGCCCCTCACCCTTCCCTCGCACCCAAAATCCCCTTTTCCTTCCCTTTCAAATGGCTGCCAAGCAGGCAACATGAATCCAAAAAGACAGAACACAACTCCACTAAGGGCAACATGACCTCAGGATGTATACCCACACTTAAATTTCTGTAGCATGAAGTTGCTTCTGGAAGGAGTATTACTACTCCTTCAAGAATCTAACCAGATGAAACACTATCTAGGTCTAATCTATCAAAAGTTACTGTGCCTGTTACAGCTTGTCTCTCAACTCAGTCACTCAAAGAGAAGAAAGGTTCAGAGACGAACCTTCAACAAGCACCTGAGAATAATACTAACTGCAAGTGACCACCCCACAGTTTGTGAGTCTCTACCTAACACATAATTTATGTAAAACTGATTATCGTTTACCTGAACATCGTGTTTTTCAGCAGCTGTTAGGGCACAGTCAATTGCCGCGGGAGTTGTCCCCCAATCCTCATGGAGCTTTAACCTTTAAAAGAAAAACACAAACAAAATCTGTTGAATGTTGGTTATACCCCAATCAGTCTGTTGGCTGGTTAACTAGATGTTGGTAGGGTTTTAAATTTACAGGTACCATTGCAAAAAACCTTGATGAGATGTTTCTGTCAGTCAGGAGCTCTGCACAGCACCCGCCTTTACGCCAAACGACAAACAACAAACGAGAAACATGAATTTGAACCATGTGACCAAGTTTTCCCCTTAGTTTTCCTTCACTGCTTATTACTTCTACTCAAAAATAAGTACTTTCACGCCCGTTTTATCACTAAGAATTGTTCTGGACAGCATTCATCTGCTTATTTTCTATTCTGAGAAATTCTCAACTTGAATCTGACGTTTGCCATTTGCCATAAACATAACTCTTTATCTCGCTAATATCTTTCCAAGTGCTAGCTAGTTCCTTATTTACAATATCATAACTCACCCAATGGCCCCAGCATTGATTTGCTCTTCCAACTCCTCTGCCACCCCACTAGATTTGGAGGTATTTCCCTTTCCTAAAGGAATAAAGCAATGCAATAAGCAACACATGTGGTATCAACTTTTTTAACTATATAATACATTTTAAGTTATCTCACGCTTTACATCTAAAATAAAACACATAAAAAAGAAATTATTATTACTGACCTGTAAATCCAAAGTTGAGGGGAAAGCTGTCTGTGCTCTGAATCATAGCTCTGAAAACAAATTGTCATCAAGAACGTATTGGCTACAATAATTTTAATTTTATAACCTTAAATTTGTGATGGCCACGACTCCTTAAAGAAACATAGTTGATGATTATTGTACGATGAAAAGCTCCAAAAAAACCCATACTAAGCAGATTTTCTTGGGAGCTGTTTTGTTCTCCAAGTTATCAGCGGAGGAACTATTTTTAAGAAAAATTCAAATACATTAAGAGGTGCATAGGATCAACACTAATAATAACAAATTGAGTATAAAATTCATATTCTTGTGTATCAAGAAACTTACTTGATGTGATTTGGCCCTGGAGTACAAGTTGTTGCACATGTACCAGTTGCAGGACCTACAAAATGAAGAATATTTTTAATTAATCATCTCAGTCTAGACATACTAAATTAACAAAACTAATATTATTGATATCATAGGCCTGTCATTAAGAGGAGGGGACCTGAGGGATTTCCCCTGGCTACTATGAATGTGGCCTCCAGCTTCTTTCAAAGGAAAATAGAAGTAGAATAGAACCAAAAGAGACCCCTAGGTGTTGATTCCCCGCCTTCTTGTTGTATTTACCCGGCAACTTGAAATCTCAGTGACAACCCTGATATCAACACCTTAACTGAGCATGATGTTTTAGCAGGTTAATAATAGATATTAAGATGTTTTCCCTGAAGGACCAATGTCGAAATAAGTTTAAAAATAATGAGGATGCCAACTCCTACCTGTTCCTCCCCCAACCATGGTGGTGAGTCCAGAAGCAATCGCCTCCTCGGCAAGTTGAGGGCAGGTAAAATGAATATGAGAATCAAAGCCTCCTGCAGTGAGGATCAAACCTTCTCCTGCTATCACTTCCGTGCCAACCCCACACACCATTCCCTACAAAACATGCAATTTTTACAAATTAATAAATGTCAGTACCTGGAAGCATATTGAAAAATAATAATACCTTGTAACACGCCAAATTTTGAGAGTTTGAAAGGCTCATGGGTCTTCTTAAATTGCAATAATAAATTGCATCAATATTGTATAAGCGTTCACGCTCATCACCTAAACCAACAACTGTTAACCAGCTAGTAAGGCCACTTCTAAAGTGTAACATACAAACACGTAGCCAGAACAGTAAACACAACTATCTCTGCCATGTTCGTCTTCACACACACAATTTTAGCATGCAATACTGCTGAGCTTATGCACCACAGTCAAACCAACACAACACAGGAAAGCAAATCCAAAACTTGGCAATCCTGTGGCTTTTAAAGACAGGTGAAATAGGCCAGGCCTGGATGGCATCAATAGTTGTGATGTTCTTCTGAATATCAAACATGAGGGGTACTGGGACTAAGACAGCCTTGAGTGTATGATGAAGTTTTACATAGATTGAGTACTATTCAATTTTAGCTTATTAAGTTATTTTACTTCACAAACTAGATAACAGTGTTCTTACAATTTAGCCTTTTTACTATACAGTCAGGGAACGTCAAGCATACCTCCCAAGATTGCATAAATAATGAGCAGTGAACTCACATGTGAGGTAATCATGACAATTCTGCCAGCTCAGTTTTCTTGAATTTGATGTAAATGTCTTAACAACAATTTTATCCATTCAAAGATTTTTCAATCTGACCAAATGCAGAGGAGCTATCATGAAAAATTCCCACATGCAAGAATGAAGATTTGAATTTGAGACTGGTTGCTGTAACATTCATTAATGCAATCTTGGGGGGTAGGCTTGTCCTGCCTTGATGGGAAAAGCCAGTAAAAGTACACTCTCGCTCATATAAATTCAACTCCCATCATCTAGTACACTCGCTTGCAAGATCGTTTGGCTAGCTTAAAGTGCAAAACCTTTCTTGTGAAAATGAGTTTTATTTGCATGAGAATAAAAATGATTTTCATATCTGAATAGCTTTGCCCTTAGCCTCACTTTGGAACAGAGGCTTGAGGCAACTCGCAAGCAGCCTATTGAGGTATTTGTGAAGACTGCTAACTAGCCATGGCCCTTCTTGCTGCAGTGTATGGGGAGCACTAATTTTAGTGCATCTCAAAAGAAATCTTAGTATTGCCTACCTTACTGACCCCTGCCATAACATCTGGGTTACCACCTTTGCCAATAGCAGAAATAATACCATTCTAAAATGAATTTTAGAAAATGATCACAATTTAATGTTGAATTAACTCAGTTTTTAATATCTTCATCATTTAGTAAATCAGTTATACACATCTGCTTATCAAGTGTTCATTCTTGAGCACATTCTTGCAAACCTTCACTGCCTACCTCTACTTCCAATCAGTTAAATGTAGAACAATAAAAATGCATACCAGTCATGGCGGTGGATTATGTAATCACAGCCTGCCTTGTCTTTTTGGAGAGCCTGAGTCACTTGTCTAGTATCCCACCCTGCAGAAGCATTCCGGGGGGGGGGGGGGGGGGGGAGGGGGGATGCATGTCCCTCATCTGAATTTCAAAAGCAGTATTGAAGAAGAGGCCATACGCATGTGGCTGTAGGTATTTTACTATATTGTATTGCAATTTTTCATGTCGCTGTCACAGTTTCAACTTATTTTCATGTCATTTGTCAACAACTCCCATCTGTCTTATGTTGCCGTTTTAAGGCCACATTGCTTGTCGGAATTTTACCCTATATGACGGGGGCATGACTATGAGTATGACACCTGGTATGACTATGAGCACATACAACCTTCCAGCATTTTAAAATACTAAGAAAGGTCCCCACTTCTATCCTCATTTCTGTTGAGCAGTGTGACATATGTCCTGTTCTGGACAATTTCTAGAAAAAAATCATGTACATCTACACCTACCTTGATCCCAACATCAGCTTTAATGATGCCAGTAACAGCATCTACAATGAGAGCATTAGTGATAACAGTGTCCAGGGCTGTGTCTTTGTTGGTAACATTTGCTGCTTGTCCCATTCCCTCCCTTAAAACCTAAAAGGATTCAGAGTAATATTAAACACACTTGCTCATGGTTCATATTCTCAAGGAATAACTTATAAATACTGAAATACTGGTAATTGACATGAAATGAATCATATTTTGAACTATCAATAAAGATATGAAAGTGAACGTGACCTTCGCCATAGAGGGAACAACCTAAGCGGTTGAAAAAAAAAACAACTTTATTACCCCCAGGATCTCATGCTGTTTGGTCAGCTGGGTGTAGAAGGAGATAAAAGTAGCCGGCTAAGGATGGCTAACTAGCTGGCGGTTTTGGCCAGCTACCAGCCCTTATTGACAGCCCTGACAGATTCACTGGCTTGTTGTCTGTTGAGGTGCAGAGGAAGGGGGGGACATGTGTTCACACCCGATTGGTCTCCCTCAGGAGTTTGATTCTAGAACATTCCCACCTGACCCTCCATATAGAGGTAAGTTCCTCCCCCCCCCCCCCCCCCCCCACCCAGGATCCCATACAACTGGAGGAAAAAGGATGTTAACCATGCATGCACAATCAACATCATCATTTTAAACAATTATAATGAACACATCAAGTGACCTATAATATTTTAATATTATTTTCACACCTTGCCACCTCCAAATTTCAGTTCATCTCCATACACTGTGTAATCCTTTTCTACTTCTATAACAAGAGAACTGTCACCAAGATGCACCTGCAGTGATTAACAAGCAAATTAACAAAACACCATTTAAACCCCCTTCCCCCAACCGCCCACCACCATCTCCGTATGTGTGTACTGTTACTTTAAACTTGTGATAACATTTTAGTTTATCAAATTAATTTGATGAAAAGTTGGAGCTATATCACAGTGAGTTCCACATTTTTTGTTTAAAAGTGAAATGAAATTAAAAAAAATATCCTTGTTTACCTCCTGTCATAAGTGAAAGAAACATTTTAAAATGATTCTATCAAAGAGAAAACAATGATCTTTTTTGACAACAATGGATAACTTGAAAAAACTGGCCAAACCCTTTTTTGAAGTGGTAACCAATCCATTTTTATCCTGACTTTCAAATGTCAGAGGCATACGCTTTTATACATGTAGTTGAGGTACATGGTAGAACAGTAATTTTGGAAAATAACTGTGCCAGTGTTTCAGGGTTTTCTTTGATTTTAATGTGTTTTAGCATTTTAAAGTACTACCAAAAATTCCTGACACAGCTGCTTTAAAAACAACAAAGAGGTTTTTTTTTTTTGGATAGAGATTTGATAAAGCTTCTAAAAATGTTACCTCCACTCCAATGTCAGTTGATTAATAAATAACACATCACTGAATTAGATCAGAAACACTCTCCTGACTGACTACATACCTTGTCACCCACAGTAGGCCCAAATATGTCCACATACAGCTGCCTTGTAATAGTCGCACTGCTCACAGAGAATACTGCATCATCCTATGATGACAACATAATATGAAATTAATGAACTTTAAAATATCACTTCATTATCCACACACAACTTATCTTGCCTTTTTCATACATTTCAATAACACACTTTTTTTCAACAAAGAAGTTCAAGCACTGCAGCTTAACAGCTACAATTTGACCAAGATCTAAAGATGCCAAGAAAATGGGAAAAAAAGGCTCTTTTGCTCAAGGACAAGGGAGGGAGTTAAGGGAGCCAGTCCCCTTCCATGAGCAGAGACATGGCAAAACTGGAAACAAAACATGATGTATGTTACAAACCAGAGAAAGAATGGCACAGTCTACAAAGCAGGTATTACAAAATATAAAATATGCCATGAATGTTCACCGTGGAGGCTCTTGCAGCAAGGACATTTACGATTTCTTTTCGGAAGCTGAGCCTCGCTCTCTTGATCCGGTGAGTCGCTAGTAAGCCTGAAGGGTGACTTATTGGCCATTTTTGCTGCCATTGAAACAACTGCGCTACTGCCAGCTGCTGATGTAGCTGTGGATAAGGCTAGCATAAAATGTGTACGATACTGAAAGGTGGAAAGTATATACCAGTGTCTGTGTTGTTTCCCATCACCCAGTAAATTTCCATACGGTAAAAACACTACACAAAGACGGCTATTTAACACGTGTTATTGCAAAATACATCTTCTAAATCGAAACCCTATTGATGAAAACCTCTCTGCCTGCTGAAGGCATCCCGTTCCCCCCAACTGACCTCTGGATCCCCAATTTAGAGCAGCATCACTATCTCAGTACTGATGCTAAACGTAAATTACAAAGAGCCTTGAGAAAGTATGCAGCTGAAGAATGACTATGAATCAGCTTATTAAAAACTCAAAAGGAGTTGGACATGGCTGACTAGAGAGAAGATGGGAAGAACTGCCATGCATACACTGTATATGGGCCATACACATACAGTGTATGTGCTTCCATGAAGAGTAGGGTATTCAAGCAATTGATGGAGAGAGGGGGATAAAATGAATGCACCGTTGACCTCAAGTTTATCAACTTTTTATCAACATAAAATATGGTTGCTTTACCTTTACCGTTTCTTTAGCTTTACCTCCCACCTAACCCAATGGCCAGGCTGGCACACATGTATAATTATAACTGGCTCACAATGTAACAAGACTTGTTAGTAATATCAAACTAGATACAGTAAGTTTGCATGCACCTGTTGTTTATGGGCAAATCCTTCTTCAGCTATTTTCTTCATGGCCTTTTCTAAGTTTTCAGGTATTACAGGTCCATCAACAAGTCCATTTCCACCACGAATCACTCTGAGAAACAAAGAAGTACAGGGTGAGCTAAAGATGCACACAAGCCAAGGAAACCCATGCCACAGTGCAAAATAATCCAGCATCTGTGCAGTCACATGTAGCACCTGTAAAACCCATCAACAATAGATGAGCTTGGGGAATTGTGCATGACAAAGGAAGGTGGAGCAACTAGACAAATCAAGCCAAATACATTTAGGGTATCCATGACAACCCTGTGAGCAGCAACCACCAGGCACAATCACACTGAAAGAACAGTGGAAACCTAGATACTTACCATATACTTGCAGTATACCATGCCAAGAGGGATGAGTGGGCCGGGGGTTAAATCAGTGAGAACTGCCAAGAAGCAAGCAACAAAAGGCAGAATGACTTGACATCGAGGCTGAGCTGTAAACATGCAAAGCCCATGCACACAGCCCCCGGCCACCGCTGCACATCAACCCTGGGGCAACACTGCTGGAAGCATTGCTTTGTGTTTAAATACTTAATTTTACGTGGCTTAAATTACATTTAGCCGCATAAAAATGATATTTATTCTACTCCCCACTTGATCATGATGGAATCCTTATCCATCATAGAGTAACCACCAGCAGTATGTCACCATAACTGATAGAACTCAAACGACACCTGGTTGAAGACAGACATAGTGGAGAAAAATGTCTTGTATGAGGTAACAACCCAAAAGGAAGGCTTGACCGCCGACCTCCAGATCTGAAGTTTGAGGTGTTAACCTCTTACATAGCTACTGTACTCCAAAGAAGATTACATTGACATCATCATCATCATCATAAATTGTTAAGACAGACTGATCTAGAATAGGGAGAGGCCTGCACTCTAACTGGTTGTGTAATTCCAGAAAATATCCATACTCCCCCCACAGAAGGGATTAGAAATTCCTGGGGGGTGGAGGGTTTTCAAAGGCCCAAAATCTTAAGTTAATATATGAAGCTTGACTGGAATTTCCAGGGAGGTGGGGGGGTCTAAGGAAAAATCCCTTGAATGGGGGAGGTATGGATATTTTTTGGAACCACACATTAAAAATCTCCTTTACCTGTTTCCAGCAATTTCAACAAGTTCAACAGTTTTAATGTCTCCTGGTTCAAACCTTACAGCAGTACCAGCAGCAATATTCTGTCAACAAAATGAATAAAATAATAATCATTACCCATGAAATAATAATATTTATTATATTGTAAATGATACTCACATCAAATACAACTAGGCAAAGAATTATTTACAACGGTACCTATTTGCAGCTTAAATATCATTCTCTCAAAAACACAAAATGATTTAATGAAATTAACAATAATAGCTAATAACAGCAACAATAATGATCATAATCATTACGCATCACTTATCTGGTGATATTTACCAGTCTCATGCCAAAAGCAGCCTTTCTGTCAAACTGAAGATACTTATTTGTCTCAATGAAGTGATAATGACTTCCAACCTAAAGATAACAGAAAAATAATAAAAGGTCTAGGGAAGAGAAAAGTAATTTAAAAATTTTGCAAAACATAATGCACTTTAAAACAAAGCTGCCATGGGGGCACTTATGCCGTAAAATCATTCATTAATTTAGTTTATGTGCAAAAGCCAAATAAGCAGCAACGAACAACATCCCAGCTGTTTACCATCTGCCAGCACAGTTAGTGGATATTTCCCAGGTATGATCTAAGCTCTATGACAGAAAACAGTCTTTTTGTAAGATGTCATGTACAGAAGAAGCAGCCCACATCTTGAAGTGCATTTGCTATGCAAAGCACCGACTTTTAATATCAAATATTTACAAAATATAGTCAATTGCATACATTACACCAACAGGCATAATTATCTTGAATTGTGCAATACAGTACATACCTGGATAGGGCGATCACACAGGCTAGTGACCCTCAGCTTTACAGTACGTCGCTCAGAATTTAGAGTGATGTCTCCTTTAGAAGGAATTACGGCTCCTGGAACTGAGTGCTCCTATTAAGTGACAGTTATCAAACACCAATGTCAGTCACTTGTTAAAGTTTGCCCAGAGAAGTTTCAATTTAAATTTTAAAACCACAGAGCATTTCAGCTAGCTCTGATGCCTACTTTAAAAGGCAGTGAGACCACTGAATCAACATTTTGCATTAGCAATCATTTATGTTTCCAGTGATATTGGACAATGTAAGGTAATTTTTGCTTTGGGGCACTCAAACAAACCCATCACTCAATTTTTGTTGTCTGAGCTGTTGTCGAAATAAGTAATCATCAACAGTTAAACACTGTTTACAGAGCAGTTAATGCAGATATCCATTATCCCTCTGGTTCATTATAAAAGATGGGACAGGAGATTCATGGGCGTAGCCAGGATTTTCCAGAGGTAAGCACAGTTTTCCAAATCCCCCCTCTAAATACGTGCCTTGATTAAAGGTGAGGTTACATTGGAAGACTAAGCATTTTTACTGTCTAGCTAATGACATAAAATTCTAAAATAAAAAGAAATTAAAATTCTTTGTCACCTTTTTGGGTACATAGACTGAAGCAAGTCAATCACTCATCATTAATTGATAAAAATAACTGTTATCTTTTGTTTATTTCCTTTATCTTAATTATTCTCCTTTTGATTTTCTTTTTTTCAATTTTTTTCACCCTTTTTCTAAGGTAAGCACCTTTGCATTGTGCATACAGGTAGCTACACCCCTACAATTGCCTCATTACAAATTAGTTGGAAAAAATTTACAAATAATTTAATGTACACTTACCAAAGGCACTACATTTGCACTGGCAGATGCAAACTTTTCCACAGATGGCACAGGAAGAAAGCTACCATACAGCGCAAGACTCAAGTTCCCATTTTCTTGACAAACAGGATCATGAACCGAGACCTAAAATTTTGATCATTGATTAAAACAGTTTTTAAGATTTACTTGGTTTGATGGGTGGAATAGAGAATTGTATGCTGTTGTGTCTTATGTTGCCCCATAAGAGATTTTATTGGCAAGAGGTGGTTTCATTGTAATAACCTCACTCTGTAATCAGCCAAAAATAGAGTTTATAGCCTGAAGTTTCTATCAGGATTAGCTAGAGAAGTACTGTAGTAGTGATAATTATTAAACTGTTCTGCCCACACCTATTTTCACTTATGGTGACACAGACGTCTTAGCTCTGTTTATATGGAGAAAAAATGTACAAGGGTCATCCTCCCAGCCAAGTCAACTTTAGCCAGTGTTTCATTTTATATAAGAAAAATGTTGTCTCCTTTGCCAGGGTCAACAATGCTCGCAAATGCTCTGATTGTCTAAAACAGTACGGCGCTCACGCATGTTCTGATTGTCTTGGCCTGACCGAGTTGACCCACCTGGGCGAACCAAAGTGTTTCATTAAGCCAACTTTTTGTTTTCTTATGTAAAAATTCACCTGAAAATGGATTTTACCTATAACATAATTATTTTGCTTCCCTCCAGCTCCTTACCAATTTTGTTCCATCTGGAAACGTTCCTTCGACCTGTACTTCATTGATAAGCTCTCCTACACCAGGTAACACTTGGTTCACCCCTGACAACAACATTTTCCAAAATTAATAATGGTTATAATAATTTTCCATACACCACCTCTTTATCTTGGAGCAGGGGAGAGAAAACAGCTGATCCTACTTAATGGATTGTCTCTGCAATTTCTAATCTGGGAGATGCTATCCAAGAGCCTTACGGCCAGTTCAGACGCCAAACTTTTCATGAGCCGAACCTAATACATTGAATAAAGTACATGAAAAGTTCAGCGTCTGAATCAATTAGGAACGCCTGTTTCAATTTGGAACGGCATTCTTTTCGCCTGGCCCGGCTGGGAATTTCGCCTTTGGAACGACTTTGGAACGGCTTTGATTCAGACACCGAACTTTTCATGTACCAAACCTAATGCATAATAATTATTATAACATATTTTGTAAGTAGTTTGACCGAAATGAGCATTTTTCTCCTTTTGAATTTAGTTTGGCTGGAATTAAGATCGGCGTCTGAATCGATTCAACCGGTCTAAATAATTTGTGTCGGCCTTAATTTGAATAAGGTTTGGCTCATAAAAAGTTCGGCATATGAACCGGGCCTAAGATTATCGAACCTTATGGTCAGAAAAGAGCAGTTAATTTTATACATTGAATAAGCACCTGGAATATGTGACCTTTAACAATAAGCTTGATTCTTTCAAAGTATTTATGCTTGATAATCGAAAGGAGAATTTGTTGTTAGATTAGGAGTCACTTTGGGCATTATTCTGCAAACACTTCTTCACTACAATAAAACACACCCGGGGTCAGGACTCCCATAGGAAAGTGAAAGGGATGCTCTGACATCAGTTTAAAATTAAAGGAGAGCAATCCAGGCAAGGCTAAGACTTTTTTTACCCCTAAATGAGACCATACTCCAAAGGAGACCCAACCTCATCCCCAGCTGGGTCTTCCTGCTTTCCAATAAGGCAGCTCGGCTGCTGCTGTGATATTGGAAAGCAACAAGACCCTGGGGACGACGTTGAAGGAGACCAATCTGGGCATTACTCAGGCATTTTTGACCCCTAAATGAGACCTTACTCCAACACAGTGTAATGGCATTTGTTAGCTCTATATATGTTGTAATTAATTTTTTTATCTCAGGTAGTTTTTGTTCTTCTTCTGTTTTGGGGCAAGGTAATGTACGCAAATGAAGTTGAAACAAAGGAAAAATAAAAATTATCTAAGAAAAAAAATAACTACAGCATATACACTGTTGGCATTTCTTTCAACACAACCAAAGAGGTACCTTTAAGGGTAAAAATATTTGCTTTCTATCCTAGACACTCTAAGCATTTCATCACTTTAAGACCCCCTGCCCCACCCTGGGAAAAAGACACTGCATTTCTATTGACATGGCACCACAGATGATGACATTTCCTTTGATTGATCAGTAACAGCAGAAACAATACAAATGGCATTGCAAAATTATTCTTGAAGTAGACATAATGACTCATGATCAAGGGATACATATTTGGGGCTTTGTGATGTAAGAATTTATAATTCTCTATACAATGGTACAAGTAGGATTGTTGAAGGGGTACCTACATTACAAGTATGTAGAGAAACACAGGGATTTCTTTGTCTAATTTTTTCCTATGAAAATAGCCAGGGATCACATTCAGGGGCTGGGGGATTGCCCTTAGTGACAGCACTGGCACAGGTACAAAACTAGTACTGGATCGACTCCTTCACACCTAGGGAAAACAATGGCTTTTTTCGTCTGGCAAGTATGTAATACAAAACTTGGAAAGGGTCGTCTCAGTTACATTAGAGAAAATAATGGGTTTTATCATCTGGTAAGTATCGGGTCTCGGTGATCTGATTTCACAAGTTTTGTACCTACTTCTTGACAATATTGGCATAATCATATGTGTACTTTATACACTCAAATCAACAGTATTTATCATTAACAAACCTTAGAACTTATTTTCTTCCACTCACCTAATAACTGCTTTCCTAAGTTCATCAACTCTGCAACAGTCTTTCCATCTCGGATAAATTCATTGAGCTAAAATAATCAAATTTGTGCTAACTAAGAACCTGTTATTATTACCTTCGGGGAGGGGCAGGGGATCTATTTGTACCTGGATCAGGAGTTGTGGGAAAATACGTTTTTTCGTGTCTTTCCTACTAGTTTTAAAAGATGTGCGATTATTGTTGTTAGGAAAGTGTATCTTGTGCCCTTTGCTTCAAACATTCATGACAAAATACACATGGACACTGAATATGCATGACTCGTGATCGAACAGATGGAGGAACACAATACGGGAAGCGCAGAACAATTTGTGAAATGCAAATAGCGAGCGCTACAGGACGAGTATATGTAATTATTACAGATTACTTATGGGACGGTATTCTGAAGTTGCTCCACTTTTCCACTGTTAGCACAAAGTGAGCCCCATGAAATTCCGTAATCTTACAGTGCAAAAGCCGTCTTGCGTCTTGCGCGCTCACCTGGCAAGCGATGAGGGCGACTGCTTCGGGATGGTTCAATTTTAATCCACGTGCAAGTCGCTTCTGAGCCAGAAATCCAGTTTGGTGAATTAGAAGCCCCTCTAGTTCCCGTGGACTAAGCCTCATGACGAAAAACTCCTGGATAAGATCTTAAGAGCACCAACAAGGCCAAATCAACCAAATAAACGTGCTGACCTGATACCGACACGCAAACAGCAGACGGGTATTGCTTAGACCACAGGATACCCAAACTTAAGACACAGGCTACTAATCTTAGGCAATCGTTCCCTTTGGCCTTGCATTAATATTCGTAAGGCATTCCGGAGAAAAAGCTCGAGCGAACGTGAGAAAAAGGGAAAACTATCTAAACCATGATTTAATCGTTTGTAGCATCTCCTACTCGAGCACACTGAGGCTAAAATAAAACTGGGCGGAAGATCACATCACTTGATTCCCGGGAACAGCGGATAGCCGGGGTCTTGGAATATAGATTTTCTAGCATAACGGCTATTTGAAGCAAGTGATCAAGTTTTGCCAAAAAATACTGTTGTGTGCTACTAGCTGAGTACAGAAAGAAAGCCGACAAGTTTTTTTTTTTGGTATTTGTTCACCTCTTTCACTGAGTCGTATCACAGAAAACACCTGATGTCAAAACTCAGACTATACTTTTTCAAGACGCAAAAATGATAGCCTTTATTGCGGAAGACTTCAAACGGCTAAAGGTCACTGTTTGGATTGAATGAGCCCATTGATCTCCCTGTAGATTGATTCTGTCATCATGGGGTCGTGTACACGATCCTTTTATACATACGAGTCACGACCTACAACAATTTATAGCTGGTGTAAGTGAATAACAAGGTTTTTGTTCTGTGTGTGGGTGTTTTTTTACAACATTAGTTATATGGCCAAGAGATTTATCCAAAGCTGGGCAACACAGTCCATCAATTGCCTACTCGAGTCTAACCTGTGTTGCAAGCTTTTTCGCGCGAGTTCGTCAAGGCTCCAACTTTGGCGCAAATTAATAGGGTCCTTAGGAAACTACAACGGCGACGGCAACGACAATGGGAACAACTAAAGCATAACAGGTCTTATGAGCAAAACAACAATTCTGCATATGCAGCACGCTTTTAAATACATTTCTTTGGTCCCCGCACGACTACGACGTGAAATGACCAAATTTGGAGTTGACTTTTAGAACGGGAACGGCAAGGCGATCAATTTTACTCTCTCTCTCTCCCTGATTTGAACTCGGACGCGGTTCCCTCTCTTCACTTCCAACCCTGCTTCCCTATAGCTATCACTTTCATTTAACCGGGTGACTTGGTACTAAAAAAGGCGAAAAAGTTCCCATCACCAATGGGCTCGAGGTCTTTTTTCAGCGCCGAGTTGACGTTTTTATTGGCGTCGCCGTTGTCGGATAGTAAGGTCCCCAATAACTCAACTGGAAACGCTTGCAATGCAGGCTAGCTCGTGTCACCCTAGTTTGCCTTTTCTCTTCAAAACTATATTAACCTTGAGCAGCGACGCCTGGACTCTGAGAGCGAGGCAGGAAAAGCTCTGAAATCACCTATTCAAATAAAAATCTAAAGAATAAAAGCGCGGGTCTTGGCTAATTAACAAACCAGTCCATTTTGTTTTGTTAGTTTTATCTTAGGGAGTTTAGCAACGACGACGGCGACGGCAACGAGGACGTCAAAAAAGCAATAGGTTTATATTAGCAAAACAACAGCTTTGCACGTGCATCACGCTTTTTTGTACATTTCTTTACTATCCTTGCACGACTATGACGTGAAAATGCCTAATTGCAAGTAGCCTGCGAACGGCAGACGTTTCTCCTCGCTCATCGCCGCTGAGGGACGTTTCAGTCCCTCAGCGGCGATGAGCGAGGAGAAACGTCTGCCGTTCACAGGCTAAATTGCAAGTTTTATGGAGGACGTAAACAAGCGACGACGAATCTCTTTTTCTCTCTCTAAACTTGAGTGCGGTCCTCAAGAAATCAACTCCAGGGAAATTCGCCTACATTTGCCATTTCCAGCAAATTGGAATAAACGCGACAAAGATTGAAAAAACGGGAATTCATTTTAAAACTGACGTTTTCACTGCCCTTGCCGTCGTCGATGCTAAAGCTCCCTATGATATCTGGAAAACCATTGAAACCTCGACCTTGAATATAAATCACATCCAAGCCCGTTAATGATCAGGACTTTAGCCTATTAGCAAGCTCTCCATGTATGGCGAACCATGAGCGAGCCGCGATGAAAGAGAACAAGCGGGCGAGCGGCAAAGCTGCCAGGGACGGGGGAAAACCTGCCTTTCACTATCCCGTCCCTCGAACTCGCGTCTCCTCTCGCGTGCTGCTCTCGCGCGTGACTTTTCGCGACTCGCACGCTATTAAGACTTTTGACTAAGAAACGGGCCCCAGGGTACGCGCGCAAGGTCAGCAATAGAATTTACACATTGATGATTGATACTTCGTTACGTTCAATTTTTCCCTGCAGCGGCGTGAATCTATATCCGCGCCCCTCCACGTGCCTCCAGGCCATGCGTTATATTTGGCCATGAAGCATGAACTCTTCGCTGACCTCAGACGCAGGCGGTCTGCAGTTCTTCAGAATAAAAAGTGGCATAAGAGATAAGAACCTTCTTAGGACCGCTGTTTCTAATTCGTAAGAAAACAAAGGCCTCGTTTTCATACTCATTAGAAGTTGCGTTACTTTAGCTGTACTGAATGCATCTGAACTGGGCCTTTCGGCTGAGTTAATACTCGGCAATGGAACAATGTATGCTGAAGCCGGACCAACAATCTCCACTTTGGAAATAGTGCAACGAGACGATATTCACAGAACGGTGAACTGAGGCAGTTCAGGAAGGGTGATTATAGCTACGTTTTAAAGGTGACTTTGTTTCAGCAGTGCAACGTACGTACGCCGAGTAATGAGTTATTTTCACGAGATCCGTAGGTTATTTTTACCATTTCTAGTGACTATGGTTATGCTGCCAAACCTTTACTTTATACACTCCTTGAGATCTGGGCAAGCCTCGGTGATTTCAAGAGTGAAGGAAGATTCCTGCAACTACACAAAGAAATTCTGGAAACCACGAATTTGTGCCAAGAATAAAGGCCGCGATGAAGCTGGACATTCGGCAACAAATGCGATGTATCGGTTAGTAAGACTTGATGGAGTGAAAGTTGGCCATGTTCGGGCGTTAAATCTTAGCGAAGACAAAGCGTATCGCGTTGTGACAAGGAGTTTGCGTCCACTTTTATTCCAAATCCCGGAATTTTTAAGTCTTAAGGAATGCGATGAAGTCATCCAAATTACGCAGAAGCAACATCTCAAAGACAGCGAAACGGTTTATGGAAAAGCAGAAGGTATTCCAAGGGAAGAGTTTGAAAAAAGTTTGAACGGAAGAAACCTATCTTTCGAGAAAGCAGCACTTTGCAGGAGGATGTTTCGACCCGAAAACCTTGATAAAGACAAAGACAGAAAAATTTCTCTGCAGGAGTTTATCACTATGATAGACAAAGAAAAACGTGTTCATCCAACGAACGAAGACGCAAGGCCCATTTTTCGCCTATTTGACGTTGATTTGGATGGTCTTATTGTTCCAGAAGAATGTGTCAATTTGACCAATGCAGTCTATTCGGAATTTTTGTATCATTTGGAAGAGCTTAAGTTAACCCCTCGATATTATCTTCGATTTAGTGAAACAGCAAGTTTGCCTAGAAACGAACCGCTAGTGAAGACCTTGCAAGAAAGAATTGCTAAACTGACCGGTCTTTCAAGAAGGTTAATTGAAAAAAGTGAACCCATTCAGGTTAGTCTGTTATGAATTAATATTACAGCAGATGTTTGTGTCCTGTATGCAGTCACGCAAAAAATTATGCAGCAAAACTCGTTTGATCTCTAAATCGGACACTTCCGGGACTCTCAGAGAGCTGTCTGTTATCATGAAATTATGCTGCAACTACGGGTAATCGCGTGATGACCTTATCTTCAAACTCTCAGTCGTCATTTACTGCACTCCACAAACAAAAAAGATGCCTCATTTTTCTCTTTTTTTATTACGACGGCCGAGAAAACGCTTTAAGAAGACCTTCTTCCTAGCCTCACGGAGACGTTCTTGGGGCTTTGTCACACGCTTTTGTGACCCAGCCCTAAGAACGTCATCATATGCACTATATATTCACCGTTTATAGGTAGTCATTACGACTCCTGAAGAAGGATCATGAGGTTATCTCTATATTAAGATCTCTCCTTACAGATAACCCCCACAGTCCAGGAAAGGTTGGCCGCACAACCGGGATCTTCGTCCCCTACTCTTTTCGAACAGTGGTGTGGGACGGTTCTTTTACGTCTCGCAAGAACCAGATAAGTGAAAGTGCCGTGAGACGGGGCCTACGGTTTTTCGTCCTTATCCGCGAAGACTGAAAAGTCTAACGGTTTGGAAATGGACGCTGAGTGTTGGTCCGGTCGCCGTTTGAACCCGCGACCTCTCGCTCAGCAGACCGGTGCTCTCCCAACTGAGCTACCCAGACGTCTGTGAGGTTACTCCTCTCAGAAGCTCGATTGTGTTATACCCTGCTAGTTTTTGCGCGGTTTTTCTTACTTCAAATCAAGGGCGTAGCGACCTTAACACCAAAAAACACTTGCGCACCTGAAAAGAAAAAAGTCGAAGATGAATAAAAGACAAAAATAGAGGAAAGGAACAGAGGATAGATTAAAATAGTCATTTGCTCTATTTCCTTTGCTTAATTATTTTCACTATGATTTCAGGCCGTGCGTTACTCTACGTTTGGGCATTACAATGTGCATTATGATACAACCTTCGGCGGTGCAAAGAGAACAGAATGTTGCCGAGGAACAGCCTACGATGACTGCCACCTGTGCAGGTACGAATAAGAATGCAGTTTTTTGGCATGTTTATGCTCTAGGACCAAGACTGTTTTAAGACCATGGCATGTTATTGGCATGTTTGCACTCGACTAGGACGTTTAGGAGCCCATGACCCATAGGCTCCTGACTAGGATTGTTTCCTCCACAGGCGTTCCCTGAGACTTAATGGGGAACACGGACTTTTAAAGCGGGTTGCTGGAGACGAGTGATAAGTCCGAGAGTGAAGGATGATGGGAAGGAGCGGAGAGCGCGAGCGGGTAGTATGGGAAGGAAAAGCAGAAAAAGGACTTTGCTTTTTCTGCCCTTCCCATCACTCTCTTCGCCCTCGCTTTTCTTATTGATTAACTGAAGTATACTCCAAAAGAGCGATAGCGAGCGACTAGGGGCAAGGCAGCTGACTAGGAGACTAGAAGGCATGTTTTACGCTCGAAGACAAGGGTACTTTTGTCCTTGGCACCAGGGCCCATGCGTTCGAAGGCCGATTAGCACTTAACCCAGGGTTAAATTTAACCCTTTTTCTTTTTTTCTTGTTCAAAAGCATTTACTTGGATAATTTTCTTTGTTATTTTGAAGAGCATCCAACCTGTTGACAAAAAGAATTAAACTGAATTCACTTTTTAAGCTTTCAAATTTGAATTCAAATTTCTCACTAACCCTGGGTTATCTTAACCCAGCTTTGAACAACCCGGCCTAGGTATTTTCGTATCCCACCAAAAAATAATCATTTGTTACAGCACCCTACGATCAAATTACCTATACCATATTTACTTATTTCCTAGGTTTATAACAGTAATCTTGTACTTGAACGATGTAATCAAAGGAGGCGAGACAGCCTTTCCAGTGGCTGATGACCCGCACAAATTTCACTCTAGGAACTACTCCATAACTCTGAACAAAAGATGCCAAGAGGCTAATTTGATCATTAAGCCAAAGAAAGGGACAGCGGTCATGTGGTACAACCATTTTCTAGAGCATGATGGGGCGGATCACATGGGAGGAGCTGATTGGATGACTTTGCATGGCGGATGTGACGTCATCGAAGGTGTCAAGTGGATCGCAAACGTTTGGTTAAACGCACCAGTGAAGTCGGGAGGAGAAATATAGCGTAAAGTTTCTCTGACTTAAAAGAAGTGGTTTCACTTGACAGGAATTACTTTCTCTGTGATGTTGTCTTTTATACTGCACCAGGAAAAACCGCAAATATTAGAACTCGGAAAAATTTCGTGCCACACGGTATCTTATTTTGATTGAGCAAATATTTCATCGATAGGAAGGACGGGGCACTCGTGAGATCATCATTGCAGATCTTTTAACAAAATGACAAGGCCAATGAAGGGGATAATGCAATAGGCTGATTTAGCAACAGAACGGGAACGTCAGTTAACGACCTACCCATCCCCTAAGCCAACATTTAATAAGTGTAAATGTTAGCTTAGGGGAAGGGTAGGTGGACAGTTTCCCAGGAACCGAAATTTATCAGAAAAAGCAAGGGAAGGAAATGTTTCGCAGACATATCAACGTTAGTTATAATGAATAAAAGCCTCCGAGGTGTCCTCCTAAGGTAAATTAAAAGAAATCACTAAAGAACGGCAGGTACTAACTAACTCAACGTGTGCTTAAGGGAGGTATCTATAAAGAAAGACTCGACTGTAAAAAACCAGAACCTGGATCTTTAAAGAATAAAAAGAATTTCTTGGTAAGGGAAAATTGTTTATTTTATCTTTACAAGTTTGTAACAACTTTTCATTCTGAGCATGGAAAATGGAACTTGTAGAGCAAATAATGAAGACTCTCATTGAATTCTCGATGAGAGTCTTTATTATTTGCACTACAGGCTCGGTATGTATCACATCAAACATAGCAAGTACAGTGTAGTTCGCACTAGTCATATTCGGTAACAGTTTCGATCGGAAAAACGGTATCAAATGCAATAACTAAGGCATATCCAGCGTTTATGGCGTGCAGTCTAACTTCATGAAACGCGGAATGGAACGATACTCAAGTGGAAATTTTACATTCTTAACAGAATATAAGTCGAAAGAAGTCATTAAGAAAAATAAATGAATAAAAAAAATGTGCATAAATATGTTTTCATTTTTCAATCGTCGAAGAAATCTTCCCATTCATAGCAGACTTTCTGCTCATGATCGCGTTCGTCGTCCGAGAACACATGACTTTCAGTATTTTCGTTATCCTGGGATTGTCTTACGCCTTTAGGGACGTCTTGTTCTGTTTCTTTTGCCTGCAAAGAAAAAAAATCTCTTTTAATTCATCAAATAATATAATTATTCTTTTGAATTTTTAACTTGTGTGACTTTGGCGTCTATATATTCCTAATGAACCCCGCAGGATTTTACTTTTTGCTCCTTATTTTTTTTCAACATTTTTAAAATGCGCCTTTTCCAACGATTTGATACCGACGGTGCACCTGTTTTGAACGTGAAGAAATCCCTTGAACGCTTGGTAGTCCTTTAACCTGATTAAATTCTGCCCATTTAGTTTACAAATCCTCTATCATGCATAGTGGTTTTCTTCAATTTTAGACTGGCTTTAAAATGCGTAAACCAAAAGCTGAATTTGAAATAAACCTTAAATCGATGGTTAGCCTGTTTTAACATACAGCCGTCTGTCCTCTCTGGGATCGCCGTCAGGGACGCGCAGGTATATTAGTACTGTTACGACATTAAACGCCTTACCTTGTCCTCGAATGTAACATGCTTTTTCTTGAGTTTCTTTTGTCTGTCACCTTTCTGTTGGTGCTCAGCTCTCTTTTCTTCAATCTTTTCCATTTTTCGCGCGCTAGAGGCTTCACGCTCTTGCTTCTTCGCAAAAGCCTGAGCTGCTGCAATCCTGTTCCTGCTTCGCGAGGCTCTGTTGCCAGCTTCTCTTTGCTTCTCTATCTCTTCATTACGCCTGCTCTCAGCTGCCGCCAGCTTGTAGGCAATTTTTTCTTTTGTCGCTTTTGACATGGCCTCTGCAGGATGTGGTCGGTTCGTTCCAGCTCTGCTACGCGCACAGTCTCGGATGCGTTCAAGTTCCTTCAGCTTTCTTTCTTCTGCAGCGCGCATTTTCTCTCTAACTGCCTGTAAAGTCAGCTCGGGAACAATTTTTCTACGCCTTCTCAATCGCCAAGGAACTCTGGCAGACGGGCATAAAGTCTTATCGCTACCAGAAGGTATGTCGAAGGCGACGGCCGTTTTCGCCTTTCCTGACAAAGCGGAATTAGTTGCACTTATGGGCTTAGCCACCGTCATTGAGCTTGATGAGATATACGTAGCATATCCCTGACACCCCAGGATTTGACGGGCACTTTCCATTAGCATCTTCTCTTCATTGATATATCTCTCAATCACGGGAAGCCTGACTGATTTGCTGTGTCCTGACGGTGAAACCGGCCTGTCCAAAACGCGCACAGCGGCTTCTATGTCTTCCTGCGAAGAGGAATCAGTTTCGCTCATTTCAGAACTATCACATGAAGATGTCGCCAAAGTATCACAGCTTGATCCTTCAGCATTTCCATCCCCATCCTTCCAAAAACCTCTGTCTTCGAAACACGCCGAATCTTCGCGAGAACGGCCCGCAAATTTTCGCCCGGAAAATAAATGAGCCGCTGGATCAATTTTGTTCTTCGTCTTATTAAACTTGGAAAGAAGCGAACCGCACATTTTCCCCAATACAAACTTCAACAGTTACTGTAAAAATCTCTGGTGAAATACTAACTGTAAGCACTGAGCTTTATAAAGCACGCAAAACCCCAACTAGAAAATACTTTTCGTTGCCTTGGTTTCATTTGTTACGTTTTTTAAGTTAGAACATGCATTGACGTAAATGTATGAAATCGTAACGTTCGCGCCGAAAAGAGTGAATAGTATTTCCTCCCATAAAAGTCTTTGTTGTACCGTCATTTGCTTATCCAGGTCAGTTAAAACTTAAGTATTTAATTTTCTATTTCAGTTACCGTGAAAAAAATTACTAAAATAGTAATAATGTCAGTAAGCGCACATTGTGCCTGATGATAAATTCTTATGCGCGCGCAAGTGCCTACTCGGGGCTTCAGAGGCGTTTTCGCGCAACCGGAGTGGAGTTTATGCATTCTTATGTGGTTCTTTAGTCCAAATTTTCGAGCAAATCGTCTCTACAAAGGCAATGAACGTTAGCAATACAGCTATTTGGAGAAAGGTTGTCGGGAAAAGTGCACGCGACAATCCTGAAAGGCATTGTGGGTGGTTTTAAGTTCTTTTGTTTTTTTTCAAAGAAATTTGAAAGAATTGGCACGAAAGGCTATGGAAATGTGTTTGCGAGTGCTAAAGGAAAGCAACAAAAGTAGGTTCGACAGCTACAGTCGTCAGGAACAGTGTATTGACCATATCCCATATTACCTTTCGGGATTGTCGCGGGCACAATTTATGGAAAAAGCCTCACTCGGTTACCAAGCGTTGCTCAAAAACGCCTTTGCTTGAGCCGGCCCTATTTGCAGAAACCTTCAGTGACGTCGGACGTTAACCTCAACGCCTTTTTTTTAACGCCAAGCTGTGTCTGGAGTTATGTTGAATGACATGATTTAATGCAGGGTAGGCAAATTGAAGCGTTCCATGTGCGGTAGCTAGGAACGCGTGACGAAGCCATAAGAACGTCTGCGTGCGAGGTTAGGCAAAATGAACTATTCATATCAGTGACAACTCTGTTGTTCTCGGCCTTTTCACGGACGGCTGCTAGTACTCTCAGGGAAGGGCACAGGCCTGGAGCACGCGCATTGAACCAAAATTGAATTGAAACAAAGGGCCCTTTTAACGACAAGCGAAGTGTCACGCGAACTAAAATTTTAAATCGCGTGCACGATACCTGTAAAAGAAGCGATGAGCGCGCATTCTGTTCTGTTGCCATTTACTATCACGTGAAGCTAAAACTAATGGCTGAAGTAATGCAGACTCTCGTAGAGCTTCGCATCGCATAACAAAGCGCCAGAAAGTAATAATAAGCTTGGGAAGCTAATGACCGATGGTAATGAACTCTGTTTTACATCGTATGGTTTGACGTGGCATTTTGGGCGCGGTACGTGCTGATCAATAAATATATGATTTCGCTCCTTTTCCCTGGGAAAACTGAATTCTTTGTCGCGTGTTTTTCTCATCTTACGTGCTCCCCTGGAGATATACATGTGGTTTTCACGTCAATACAGTTCTAACTTGCGGGGAGTCAAGTAAGGGGTCAAATGTCTAAAAAAATACCGAGAACATAACATCCCCTTGTGTTACGCGCCATCTCTTACTTCAACGATGACATCCATATTTAAAGTTTGTTTTTATATCTTTCTTTTAAACCTCGAACTTGGCATTATTCATGGCTCAGAAGAAAAACCGACTAAAGGCGAAACTTGTTCCGTCGGTGATGGGCAATCGATAGGGCATGATGAGGAAAATCCTTGCTTCAAAGACGGCCAGCTGTACTCGCCCTCAAGCTTTGCACTGACCCGGCGGGAAGGTAAAGCATTGAACCACGTTGAAACAATCCAAGTGGATGGAGACAAAAGCGTACAGCTCATTACTAGGAGCTTGAAACCACCGATATTTGAAATCCCAGATTTTCTAAGCAGCGAAGAGTGCGATCAGTTGATAAAACTTGCAAAGAGAGAAGGTCTGGAGGAAAGCAAGATCACCAAAACAAACACCGTTACGTGGGAAAATGTAAATGCTACATTAAATGAGAAAGAAATGCAATTTTATTGTAAGAGAATTGCAAGATATGATTCGAACAAGGACAACAGTATTTCTCTGATCGAGTTTTCGAGTTACGTGTATCGCCTACTCAGGGTTCTTGTTGATTTGAACGACCTATGGACAGTCTACAAAGAATTACTTGCAGAGGAGGCCAAAACAATCACTTATGAGGACTGTATGAAGACCAACCGCACGCGCTTTGTGGAGTTCGTCTACCAGCTACTTAACATAAACCGCTTACCGTATTACAAGACTCGATACAGTCAACATTCCTGGGTAGAACTGAGCGACAATGATCCTATTTTAAAACCCGTCAAGAGTAGAATCGCTGAGGTTACCCAGATGTCTGTATGGCAGATTGATCACAGCGAACCGTTACAGGTATTTATTTCAGTTGTTCTTTTCTCATTTCATGTATACATTTCACATCCACACTCGAGAGATTAAAATTCTAGTCATTCTATCCTGCCATATATCATAGTTCCCACCCTTTCCAGCGCGCGACCCTAGAAGGACTTCGTGCGTGGGAGTAGCCTGCGTAGCATGGCGGTTTTGTCGAGCCGGGCGCACGAGTGGCGAAGCCGCGAAATTCGCGCGCGAGAACGAGCGGCAAAGCCGCGAGAAAAATAAAAACCCCAATCTCCTCGAGGTTTCTCTGCCCTCGCCCTCCTTTATTACTTAGCGCGCCCAACCAAAACCGCCATGCTACGCAGGCTAGCGTGGAGGTGCGTGCGAGCAAGCTCTTTTGGCCGGTTCATCGGCCTCTCAATCAACTCCGGAAAGACGCTCGAAATCGCGAGAGGAGGGGAAGACAACTTTTGACTGGCTGTTGAGACACTGTTTCGTTCACACTCTCAAACGCAAAAGAGTTGGGCAGCCGAGAACACCAATCAGAACTGGAACATCAATGGAGGATTAGCCTGGGAACGCAGACTTATTTCCGGTCGTCGCTTCTCTGTCTTCTCTCTACCTTCTCTACGGATGGAGAGAAGGAAATGAAAAAGGGAAGAGGTCCGCCTGACCACAGATTAGGCGAGAGAGCGCTCTCTCTCTCTCTCTCTCTTCCGCTTCCCCTTCAATTCCTTCAATCCCGCCCCCCCCCCCCCCTCTTTCCTCCGCCGCTCTTGTTGTGGCGCCACTAGCCTGCGAGCAATCTCTCCTATTTGGGTAAGCGAAATGAGCCTCGCGAGAACGCGCGAGGGGGCGCTCGCGCGTTCTCGCGAGACTCGCTTCACTCGCCCAAATAGGAGAGCTTGCTCGCAGGCTATGGCGCCACTCTCCACTACCTGAACGCCTGGAACAAGCTAATCCCTTCGCGTCATGCGTCCTTGTAAGAGAACTTAGAAAAAAGGACTTATTTCTTAAGCTTGTGAGTTGGTAGCTCACATGGATGGCGTTTGCAGTGGAGAGGGAAAAGGGGATTTAATAGCCAGGTCACGGTAACAGTCCCCCAGCTCCCTCCATGATAGAAAGACCCCACCACCAGGGTCTACGATCTCTTCTCTTTTCTAACACCAGTGTGGGTTCAATTACGTCCCCTTTCAATTGATAATACAGGATAAAGGAGATGTTAACTAAGGCCGACGGCTTAACGTCACCGTCAGGAGCCCATCATGACGTGATCATCTCAAATGAGACAAAATCTGGGATCACATCCAGCATGTTCTAACCAGCTTTTGAAAGACCCTGCTTGTTGGTCCGGCCGGGATTTGGAGTTCAGCGTTCGGTGCCGGTAGACCAACGCCCTCCCAACCGCGCCAACCGGGTGGCAGTAAGAAGTCCGTGCCCGATTCCTTCCCTTTCTAGTCTTTCTAAAGCTAGTGAGTAATAAAAAAAAGTCATCAAGGCGCGCTTTGGTAGAAAATTAGGCCAGACAAAACAGTGGTGCTTTGATTAAAACAATTCTACAATTGTTCTTTTTTACTTTTCACAGGTCGTGTATTATCAGAGATCTGGACACTATCACGCCCACTACGATTCCTCCGTAGCTGAAAATGTAAAGGAAAAAAGATGCTGTCAGAGGAATGAAGACAGGGACACTACATCATGTCTTCTATGTAGGTAGGTCGGAATTCTCTGTACTTTATAGTCACACAGATGACTCCCACAGCGGCGTTTTTTTTTTTTGCTATACCGTTTTGTTTTGGTTGTGGGAGTAATTTTTTGGTGTGAACGTGTTTATCCCGGGGGGGGGGGGGGGGGTACTCCCTTATGTTTGCCTTATAGACATCTGCGCTGCCCCAAAGGGTATGGTTTTTGCGTTGTTTTGGTCTGAAAACGGTTGTAGACTTTGCCTATTTTTGTCTAAATTCGGTTTTAGTTTTCGAGGGGATTCGGGAGTGCTTGGAAGTATTTGTCGTTTCAACTTTAAATGAATAAGAAAGAAAATGTGAATATGAGTATTCGAAATGTAGTTTTTGAAAGAAATCTTTTTGTTGGCGTTCTACTGAAAACATAATTGATGCCTACGCTAGGTCTGAAAACCGGTATGGATTTTAGAGGCCACATCTGAAAAAGGGTGTAGAAAATGAAGTACAAACATTAACCACAAAGGACTGCAAAGGACCGCAAACGAATGTGCCGAAGAACGTAGGATCTATAAAGACCTGATCAGCAAAAATGAAAAGTAGACATATTAAATCCTGCAAGCAGAATACTGCAATGGTGATCGTACTACGTGAAAATTAACTCTGCAAGACATCAACACGACACCGAAAGAACTCAAAACAGAGCGGGATTGTAGCAATAGACAGCTGTTTATGGCTACAATCCCGCTCTGTTTTGAGTTCTTTCGGTGTCGTGTTGGTGTCTTGCAGAGTTAATATTCTGTAGAAAATGACAATTTTTGGTCTGTACAGGGTCAGGATTTGGAGAAACATGCGGCACTCCCCCACCACGAATTCCTAGGTAGACTCTCCCTCGGGGTGTTTGTCCTCTCTGAGCCAAGTAGAAGTAAAGGCGGTCTGTGGGAAACGTGTACGTTTTTGTTGATTGCTTCATTGACAGCACACGTAGCAGCCTGACTTGTCACTCGAGACCTTAAGATAGCGGAGAACTCGATGCAATCTGTCCTGTCGACTATATTGGGGATTTATTAATAGACTGTCTGCGCTGCGGACTCAAGCAAGTTTTGCAGACTTCTAAGTCAAAAAGCCTTTGCATTATTGTACAGTTAAGGGGGTTATTCACCGCGTCCATCCATTTTGCTTAAAATTCAACATCATTGTGCTCCAAAAAGGATTCATTAACACCCATTTTGCTCAACACTGTTTTGGGTAGGAGGGGGAGTTTGCTGGTTATAACTAAGAGGGAGCTTTTGCGGAGTGACGCACGTTAACTGGAAGTGATGATTTTTCACTTTAAATATGCCTTGACGTTTCCAAATTTGTATTGCTTAGTGTCTTTACTCTTATAGAAGCGATTTGCCCGAAAATATGGACAAATCCGCTGCCCAAGAATGCAAAAATGCACTTCCGGTTGAAAAAAAAAACGTCGCTCAAAAACGTCTTTGCTTAAGCTCCGTAATATCCCAAAACGTTTTACTGCCATTGTAGGTACATCACCATGTTGTTTTATTTGAACGACGTGGCAGAAGGAGGTGAGACAGCGTTTCCGTTGGCTGATCGTGAAGACCATTTACGAACCAACAATTATACAAGAGATCTGAGTAGACATTGCCATAAAGCGAGTCTGGTAGTGAAACCTGTTAAGGGAACAGCTCTGCTTTGGTACAACCATGTTCTAGACGAAAACACTGGGAAGATGGGAGATGTTGATAAGCTGACTTTGCATGGAGGATGCGATGTTCTTGAAGGCGAAAAGTGGATCGCTAATTTGTGGATCAATGCTCCTCGCGGAGATGAAACTGTGTAGTTCTCTTAGAACATTTCAGTCGATTAAAATAAGAACTCTGCCTAGCTTCGCTTGGTTTACATAACCCACTATCGTGTAGCCAAGAGTCTCTTGGTGTAGCTGTTTGAGAAACTCATTAAACACTCATTTTCGTGTTTGATGTATCGGTTTTCGTTGTTCTATGAAAAACAAGTCTGCCAATGGACTCTTCACACTCTTATTTTCCTCCAAGTTACTGAAGTATTACCCTTAGAACACACGCGAGAGGCGAAGACCCGATTAACCTTTGGTTATTCGCCTTATTAATTTTTCCTGACGTACTCAGTGCCAAAGAGAACTCTGCAGTCTTGCTTGGCTTCTATGGCTGCATTTTTAATTTCCCTTGCTTTTTGTTTCAATCTTTCTTTCTTTTCTTGCAAATCCTTTTCTTTCTTTTCAAATTCTCTCTTCCTTTCCTCTGTTTCTATGGCTGCTAGGCAGCTACGCACTTCAAATTCTTCCTCTGGGGATAGCTGTAAAAATGATTAACCCACCTATAATAACTTTTCTGTTAATTAAATTGCTTCATTATATACAACAATGAAATACCAAGTGAGCTTGGCGCGAAAACTTGATATCTTCACATGTGAAAAGAACATGTTATCTTCACATGTGAAAATATCACCATTGCGATTGCTTCATAATAAACCGCACCTTTAAGGGCCTGTTTACATGGAGTGGGGGACCCCGGTCTAGTGGGGTAAGTTTCTTTTGTTTTCACGCTCTGGGGGACACAAAACAAAAGAAACTTACCCCACTAGACCGGGGTCCCCCACTACATGTAAACAGGGTCTAAGACCAAAAAACTTTTTAAGTAAAATGGTTTGGCATTTCATTGGTGTTTATATAATAAATGGAATATTACATGGTCGCTTGGAGATACGAAATTTCTCTTTTCGTGTTGAAAAAAATAGTTCACTCGTTCGCGCAATATTTTTCAACACTCGAAGAGAAATTTCGTATCTCCGCGTGGCCATGTAATATCCTCTATATATTCAACTGCTTAGTGGAAAGAACTTAAGTAGTTCTGACACCTGTTTAAGTATACTAATATGCTGTCTATTTTCTTCAACTCAGCTTGATGATATGATTGAATATTAGTATATTGAGCAAATGCTTTGTTTTGATTTTGAACAGAAGAATAGAACAAATTGTAAAATGGGTGCAATTATCCGCAAAAACAAATTCACTTCTTTGATCAGTGAAAAACGAAATCTATCAAGAATAAACTATTTACGCCTCGAAATCAGTAAGCCAACTGTTACTTCTATATTCTTCTGACTCTTATAAACGATGGAATGAATGATATTGTCTTTTTAGGTGAGCCTCAACAATTTAATTTTCAAAAAGGTATACATTTCAAAAAACATTTTCTACATAGGGTATTCTAAACAAGTGAAAATGAAAAACAACTTACGGTTTCGGACGGGTTCGACGAAGGTAATTCACTGGTTTCGCCAGTCCACTGAAAATGAATAACAAATATACACATGAGTGAGTGAACAATTGACAGTGCAAACTTAATTTCGTGAAAGAAAAATAATTCTATGATCATGAATACTTACCTCATCAAGGAAATTATCTCATGTATCTTGCGTTGATAACGGTGCCGACTCGTTGTTATTCTAGATAATGATAAATCAGATTACTTTAGGTTTTGAAATCTCGCCCATGTTAAAGAAATAGGTGGGCATTGAACGAATAAGGAGATTCGTAATGTTGTGTGATCACTAAACAATTACGATTACAATTATTGTCGCGCATGAAGCCATTTTGCAACTGGCCGTTCTTTCTGTATTTGGGACCAAAGACACATCTCAAATATGTGAACAGTAAGCTAGAAAATAATAGCAAAAAAATTGCTTCCCAAAACATTGGCCAGAAATAGAAATACATCTTTTAAACCATATAACACTTTAATAAAGTATTTATTGCAGTCTTGACTCCAACAACAATGGAACGTAGACAGAAAAAGCACTTTGTAAAGACACAAACGGAACTGAAATGAACGTTATCCTACGTGCTTACACTTCGAACATTCCTTACACCGTTTTTTGGCACTGAAAGTCAGGTTTGTTGGTGGAGTCCCTGTCAACTCTATTGGATTTTTTAGCTGGGGAAAGCCATAACTACATTGTACTCTGGGTGTGGGATCGTGTAAACAGGAGGGACTGTTCAGTTTGGATATTCTCCATAACCCAAAACATTAATTGACCAAGACGAAACAATGGGCTAACCATTAAATACAAAAATAATGAATGTACAACTTGTTAACAATCTGCATAACTGTAACACAATAAACTACTTCTTCATTTACACACAAAATTCATTGAAGCTTCTCAAAGCGGATTTCAGCTTCTTGAACTTGTTGATGTTCCATTTTCATGTGCAATTCTTTATCCCCAAGTAATTGAGTATAAATTCAAGTTATGACACTCTGTTTTTTTTGTGTGTGTACAGAGATGGCTTGCAACTTATAAGCAACGCAAATGCCCGGGGGGGAGGGGGGTACTTGGGTTAATGCTTGCTGGGTATGTGCCGCTGGCCTCTCAGAGCCCCTACCCCATTATAGTCTATTTTTTGGCCAATTATAGACCCCATCTTAGTCACTTTTTGAGAAATGTAATTTTAGCCATCCCATTTTAGTCACTTTCTATTTATGCATCTACCTTATCGACGTGGTTTCAAGTGGCTGAATGTAATGTGGTCAATGCGAGCTTATTGATAACTTTAATAAACAACAAATTTCTGATTTTTTTTTCAGGCCGAGAATCTTCCCATTTTGAATCCCTACTTACCCCAAAAATCTGAAAATTTGCGACCCCATTCTAGTGACTCTATTAAAAATGCGACCCCATTATAGTCAATCCAGTGGTGAAAATGAGACCCCATCCAGCGGCACATCCCCATTAGCCTCTTGTAATGGAGTACCCCCCCCCCCCACCTTGGGCATAAATGGTGAAAACAGAAATTTACAGTGGCTATTGAAAAAGCTTCCATCCCCTTCCTCTTCCCTTTCCTCTGCCTTTACCAAACCAGCTCTGTTGGGTTTTTAAGTCAGATAATGGCTTTGAAACTCCATGCAATTTCTCATTATTGCTGCACTCTTCTGATCTCTTGTTTTGAGAGGGAAACTGAAATGCGCTACAACTATTATCCTTCCCACTGATTATGCCACTTATTCTGGCAGACAGTTTTGTGTCAATCATGCCTGAAAACCTTGTTCTGTGCGTTTGAGCATTGCTCAATTGCGCCTTGACAAATTTCACTGCTGTATCAGATGCTTCTAAGCCCGAATGAGAACAGAATTCTTTAGCCTCTTGAACATCATTGAAATTCAACATTTCAACCAACAGTGGTAGGGGAAGGCTTGCATTACGGCTGAAATAAGCTGTGTTTATGGTGGCAAGAGCATCAGCTCTCACATGATTGAAGTGCTTATGAACAGCACAGCATGCTAGATAAGGCAGCGACTTGACAAGTCTGAAGAACCGTACATAGTTTCTAAGCAGTATAGTCAAGTTAATGTCAAATGCTAACTGAACTAGGCAACTTCTCTTGATTTCTTCAGGCAAAGTCACAGCTCGTGTTAACGCCTCAACCGAGCCCAAATTGTGTAACAAGTAGTATGCTTCGAACTCTGCTCTGGTTTCTCTATAAGTAGCAGGCTGCTCTATGTCATAGAAACACAGAAGTCTCTTTAAGCACTCTGCAATATGATCATTGTTGATTTTTCCGTCAAACACATCGATGGTACTTTCACATAGCTGGTAGCTGCTGATAATGTGAAACCTGCATATTTTCTCGAAAATTTCCACAACGGGTTTTCCGCTGATTCTTTGTACAACTAGATCTTGTCTAACAGATCTTGTCCTGTCAAAAACGAACAGGTAAATCATATTCCATGGGTAGTCCTCATCCTTGGAAGCAATTACGTCAATCAGATAATTTACCGTCCGCAGAAGTACATGAAATGGCCTAAGTTCTGAAGGATCAATAGCTTTGCCTGCCGCTGAGCGAGTAAATTCCTTAACTACGGCCCTCGGATCTGCTGTTAGTTTGTCTTGTTGCGAAATGTTTGAATTTGTAGAACGCGATGTAAACGCAACGGTTTCGAAGAAGTGAAGTCGTCGCTGTTTTTCTCGTGATAAGACCTCCCTCTGAGGACACATTTGCATACAAGTTCCCTGAATGAAATCTCCGTCTTGTTCTGTCATTTTCGAAGGGGGTTTCTGTTAGATTCTAAACTATAAAGACAAATGTTATGCCCGATGTTATAGCAGAAACGGCAGCCATTTTGAAAGATACCACTTCATAAGAAGTCCGCTGGCGTAGACAGTCGCTGGCGTAAGCGCCCGCCTGCTTAGCAACCACTCGACAACAAAAATGGCGGATGAAGTTGACGATAGTTTTGGTGAATCTGTTATTAAAATTAAAACACAACATTAGCTTTGCTGTAGAAAGCATTCTTTAAGAATGGCAACAATATTTAACACCACAACATCCAAAGGAGCAGGAAATTACATTGGTGAAACCAAAAAGCAGCTTAGAGACGGTAAGATCAGTCCAGATCAGTCAGCTGTTTCAGCCCTTCGTTTCTTCTCAGCATTGGTTCATGTTTTGTGTAACAAATAAGGTTATTTTTTAAGGTTTTGGTGTTTATAATTACCCCAACAAATTCTTCAGATATGAAGGAGAGTGGAGCAAGGGCAAGAAACATGGTGGGTAGTTGTTACTTGTAAATTTTCTTGGAATGAATATAAGCTTAAATAGGCCTTTAAAATATGTCTGAGGGAAGTGATAGTAGTCGCAACTGCATCTCGTCCTTTCAGGGAAATAGTAAATTTATTTCACAGAAACACACCTAGGATTAATTACTGAATAGGATTTCAAAGAAAAGAGTGTGTCTTACGAAAGAAGTAATGAAAATCGGTGCTATTTCTAATGTGAACAGGAATACTATTAAAAAGCTGTGCAGCACTATCTTGAAAGCTGCCATTCTCTGGTGGGGTAACTAATCGTTTTGCAACATTAGAATGTTACAGACGTGTGTGGACAACCTCATTGATCTTCAGGCATCAGATGATAAAGCCTTGAAAACAAAATTAAGAAGATGAGCCCAACTCATTGTGTGTGTAGCTGTGGTCAACCTCATTACCAAGGTTCTCTCCTACCAGCCTTTGTTTGTACCCATAGGGATGGGTAGGAGAGAACCCTCAGAACAAGGTTGAGCTGAGGTTTGGGGGAATGTAATGTAATTCCATGGGAAATAGAATAACAAAGAGCTCTTTTTGGGGGATCTTTGCTAGTATTGATACTGCTCCTTTGATTACAGTACTCCAACAATTTGCTTACTGGGAAAGTTTCACAAAGATGCACGTACAAAAAATAGCACAATTCACAAAAGAGGAGGCCTCAATCACAGAGAAAGAGTCCTGGCTTCAGTGGTGGATCCAGGGGAGGGGCCTGGGGGACCTGCCTCACCCCCCACCCCTAAGTTTTAGATTAAACTGAAGCCTGAAGGGCTGGAAAAAAATGTTTTTGGAGACCGGGCCCCTCCTTATCTGGTTCTGGTCTGGATCCGGCACTGGGCTTGATCTCAGACCAATTTTTACCATATTATTATACATATAAATACTGATTTTATTTTCTATTTAAGGTCATGGCAAACTTGTTATGGCAGATGGCAGTTTTTATGAAGGACAGTTTATGGATGGCGAAATCCAGGGACATGGATTTCGTCGGTGGGTGTCAACAAAAAATGAATACACAGGACAGTTTGTAAAGGGAGAACTGAATGGTCATGGTATTATGATGTATGGTGATGGATCTCGTTATGAAGGAGAATGGGTTGACAATAAACGAGAAGGTAAAGCATATCCATTCCATGTGCAATATAATAAATTATTGAAGGCCCTATGGTGGCTTAAAAGTGTCATGGCAATTACAATTTCCCTCCTGGCAGTTTCAATATTTGCTCGCTGCAATTTCAATTTTGCTCACGGCTCACTATAAGAGCCACTTTCATAGAGAACTTTAAATCTTAGAACAGCCCCATTTTACCCAGTCAGGTAGCCATTTGGCCTGCGTCACAGACAGAACTTAACTTCTGGTTAAGTCCGTCTGCAAAAAAGTGCGGAAATCCTTGTTCTGAGCCCCCACTTGTATACTGAGATTTGAGTGTGCGCCACGATTGACCTGTTAAAAAAGCTATTGTCGATTTTCCAGTCAGGTTTGAAAAGAAATTCGAAAAGCATTTCCAGAACAAGGATATTAGGCTGATTTAGCAACAGAACGGGAATGTCATTTGACGACTGCGCGCGCAAATCAAACAACTGGCTTGACCAATGGCAGAACGGTAAATTTTGCACTGGAAGTCGAGTTTAGTCCTTTCCACATGCTTTCTGTTGCTAAATCAGCCAATTGGTGCTGCCTTGCAGATGTTGCTGACTGTGGTTAGATTAAGTCTGCGATACAGGCTGACAGCCAATCAGAACACAGGATCTGCTAAGTCTTGCCCTTCTGTGGAGCTAGGCATTTGTTTGTAATAACAGAGTACCTGTAGTGGAACCCTGCCTTATGACCACCCAGTTTATATGACTACCTCGTTGTTAAGACCATAATCTTTAGACTCAATCTTAAAAATCACTGAGTCATTTTATTACTTTGAAGACCCCGTTAATACGACCACCTTGTTATTACAACCAGGATTTTATAGCCCTATGGTGGTCACATTAATGGGGTTCCACAGTATTTTACTACTCAACAATGTTTACTGCCTTTCCTTGTCAGGTGAGGGAAAACTTATCAGTAAAGATGGAACAGTTTATGAAGGATCTTTCCATAACCACCGAAGACATGGGGAAGGCAAATTAATGTTTAGGTTAGGAGCTGTAATAACTCAGGCTCACAATAGACGTTATTCATGATACCCACTATCTTTGCATGCGCTGAAGGACTTATGCGATAAAAGCAATGTCACATCATTTCTCAGGGGACAAACAAGTGCAAAAATTTGGCAATGCAAGACATTGTGGTCGAGTTTGTTCACTCTAGACAACAGAAAATGAAAAACTTTTCATCTTAAAGACGAGATAATAGTGGCAAATTACGGGTGGAAGTGATTATTATTTTTTTTTTTTGGTGCACAGCTAGGGGCCCCAGCCACAGGTCAAATCCAGTCTGATCCAATAAAAAACTAAGGTAAAAGAAGAAATGGTAAAGAGTCCTTATTTTACATTGGTAGCTTGAAATAGTCATCTGACTAGCAAACCTAAGGCAGATGGTGCGCTCATTTTATCCCCCCTCCCCCTTCATCAGTGCTCCATTTTATGGGTATTTAAAGCTACTTAACGCTACACAGACGGGAAAGAAGTCAAAAGAAGGATTTGTGGGCACACCTGGGAATCAAACTCGAGACCTCCTGCACAGAAGGCTGAGCACTAATCAACTGGGCTAATTCTTAATCCTCCAATCTAGGTTTTGTCAACACTAAAATTCACTCAATAATCTCTTGTAACTTGATGGCAAAACATGCCTCCTGGATGTCCAGTTCTCATGTAATCTGGCTTAAGGCCTGATTGGAACCAATTTCTCTCTTTTGTTTTCTCCCATCAGCAATGGTGATATTTATGAAGGAGACTGGGTTAACGATTTACGTCAAGGACACGGAATAATGAAGTTTGTAGATGGAACAATTTATGGGGTATGAAAAGAAACTCTTACATTTTAATAGTGACAACTTGTCCTAAATTATCTAGAACAAAATAATTAACGATTTTTCATACTCTCACTTTGCTTTCACTTTGTCATTGTATGCTCTGTATTTGTTTATTTTGTTAGGGTCAGTGGTGGGGAGATGTGTTCAATGGTGAAGGTTCCATGATTCATTCTTCAGGTGTATCGTATGAGGGGATGTGGGTCAATGGAAGGCCTGAAGGTGTGAAAAGTGTCCCACTACAATAACGTTTAAGCCTTTTGAGTAACTGATTTATCTGAGCCTGTTAATTCCTTGAGTTGTACCGTGAGCCACTTCAAATTACATTTCAAGAGGAGTTAAGTCCTTTTTGAAAGACAGTTGAGGGTATTTTAGCATTTATAGCTGTAAATAAATTAAAAACTTACAAATATGTAAAGACTGGAATGGGAAATGAGTTTTGCCGCAATCTTAACTTTTTACATAAACTTAAGAGTTTTACTAGATGAAAGAGCTAATTCAAAAAGAAAACCTTTGGAGCTGCAGAAATATTTTAGAAATTTACACAAAATTATACAAAAAAGATGAAGAATTCCAGTTAGTGCCATATAACTTTACACGAGGGAAGGGAGTGAATAATAATGAAAAAAATTATTATTCATTCAAAGTATTTCTCCATTTCTGATTGGCTAAAATCGCACGCATAATTCCTCATAACCAGCTACCGTCAACCAAATTTGGAAGAATTTTGCAATATGTGATAAATGACGTTAACTGTGCTGCATGCCAGAAAACTGAACAGTTAACTGAGAAGACCTGGGGACAAGGTTGAGTTGTTTTGATAGTGACTACAAAGTGGCAGAACATTTCACTCATTTCACAAGGTAGAAGTAGACAAACTATTGAACACAGCAAGAACAGCAAGAAGACAACTCAACGGATGACATGGGCTATTTGGAGAATATTATGCAATACTGAGCAACCCTTTATCTCCTAAACTTGCCAATAAACAGGCAATTGAAGATGAACTTAACATCAATGGAAGCTTGTTTTAGGTTGTTTTTAAACTAGGAATTATTTTGAATGAATAATAAAACAATAATTTGAATTTGGCTTTTGTATCGGTCATCTGAAGAATTTTGGAGATCGTGGAGCATGTAATCTGCCTTGGCCTCATCCAATAATTGTTAATTATTATACATTGTACTCATTATTTGTCTTCTCATTGGCTAAGAGCCTACAGCTAAATTTGGAAATCAGCACAACCTACAGATTAGCTTGTTATCTGCTAGCTGATAACTGACTAATCTGTGGGCTGCATGCGCAATGCATGATTTCCTATAACAACACCAATTCAGGCTCCTTGCGATGGTGTGTTTGTCATCATTTTCTTCAAAACCATGTATAATAAAACTATTATTAGATTCAGTTTTTGTGGTATATACTAAATAATCAAGGTCTTGGTAAGTGTTATCAGCCTCGGCCTTCAGCTTGGCTGATAACACTTACACAATGTACCTCAACCTTGATTATTCTGGATATCACAAAAACCTCATACAATAATTGTTTATTATTCATGCACTTCCAAGAAAATATGACCTATGAATGAAGATCCTGAAGAATGATTCGAATTTACATTTCAGTGGAGACTGTTCAAATACGTATTGTTGGAGATGAAAATGTTGAAGTTGTACAGGGTAGGCCTTTTGGATTTGAAGTTGAATGTGTCACAGCTGATGGGGAACTCAGGCAAGGTGTGTCCTCTTTAAAATAAGTATTTGTCATGTAGTTTAAATGCAGTTTATACATGTACCACTTCACCTTTGCAATATTGACCTGGCAGGATTAAAGGTACTTTAATATTATCTTGTAACACACACATAAATTTTTCTTGATTTAATTTACTGACTTCAGATGAAGGGAGATTGTTCCAGGTGACAGCTGGAATTAAAGTTAGTTCTGGTAGAAAATCTGCTGATGGGGAAGAGGTGGACACTGTTATGACCCCTTTGTGAGTATATTGTATTATTACAATTATCTGATTGTGTTTATTTTCAAAAATGCAGTATGGTCAAAAGGTCAGCACAAGGTTTGAGTCTTGCTCCATCCAGTAGCTGGATTTTTCTGTTGGTTGTCCTAAATTTAACTCCTTGAATGGGCCTTGTGAATAAACAATTGGCTGCCTCTCCTGGCCCAGCAGTTGGAGTTTTTAATCCTGTCCTGTCATTCTTTGGCAATAGTTATTTCTACTTAATATCTTACTAATTAAGTGGAGTGCCTGTAAACTACCTGCAAAAGCTATGTTTAATTCAATGTTCTTTATATACCAGACTGCGGCATTGCAATATTGCCACACTTTTGAGGGAGATACCACACTATCATTAGCCCAAGGGGTCCCAAGGGTGCAATTCATAAAATCAGTAGGACCAATAATAAAAAATTGATATTTGACGTTTATCATTCAGACTTTGGACGTCTATTATCTAAGAAAGTATGAGTTATTTACACTAACTCATACCTGAAAAACATTGAGTTAACTTTATTTACACTAACTCAGACCTGAAAAACATTGCGTTAACTTTTATTGTCAAAGAAGGTGCAAGGTGTTTACTCTAGCTGAGACTTGTGACAGTGAGTAAAATGTTAAGTTAACTGTATCTAAAAATTGTGACCTGCGCCCCACCCCCCCCCTCCGCCCCCATGACCCCCTTTTAGCCTCTCTATGGGTCCTATACACCCCAGTGTAGAAAATCCTGGTAAGAACACTGTTAATTCCACTGTAGAAAAAACATTAACCATTTTGTATTTTTTTCCAATTTTCATTTGCAGTGGCTTTGAAATTGAGCCTTATCTGTTAACAGAGCTACTTGGGGAGATCTCCAGTGAGACTGTATTATATGGACTAAACTCCCAAGCAGCAAGTGTCATGTCTAACAGACCAGGTCAACCATCTCCACCAATAGGTGATGAGTTGGTTAAACCAATCGATAATCTTCAGGTAATCTCTGTTCTTACTTTTTTATGATAGTTGTATCCTGCTTTTATGCCCTCTATTGTTTTGTTTGTTATTTCATTTGATAAATGATATGTTGTAGGTCTCAATAGAGCATAGACAACTTTGCATAATTAAAAGCTTTTATTTCATTTAATTTTTTTTGCTTGGAAAGTGCCTTTGGAGCCATGCCCACAGGGTACATGTACCTCTGAGAACGTCACTTAAGGAAAGAGAACATCCATGGTTTAACACGGCTTTTGAACTTCCCTTACACAGACAAACAAAAACCTGTGAAAATTTTTCCTTTGGATTTGACATTACTCAGATATGACTGAGTCTCTTTGATCTATCCATCAGCTTTGACAGGACTAGCTATAGTGTAACTTAAAAACAAAATTCAGAGTAAAGGTTTACATATACTATGAGCAGTCATTTCAGTCCGTCAAGTCAAGGCTAGGCAGGACTAGAGGGAGGGAATCTAAGACAGTTTTGGATTCTGGATTCCAGTCTTAGTACTAAGTAAAATTTGGATTCTGGATTTGAGGGATTCCGGATTCCGGATTCGCTTACATGGGGTGAGAAAACGAAATGCCCTTGTTTTCTCCCACTTGACATGCTCACCCATGTGACAATCCCAAGGGAATGCTGTAGTCTACTTATAATAAGTAATGGTCCAGATAAGAAGGAAAGAACCAAATGCAATGAAAATGTCGGAATGCAAAAAGATGTTACCTAACTTAACTATTGTCTCTATACTTCTGATTCGTTTCAACATTAAATTTTAAGAAATCTTCGCTTAGCAGCAAGTAGATTAATCCCTTGCTTTCTAACCAACTTCCTTATAAGAAAATCTCATCTGAGTCTAAGTAACGCAGAAATCCTATGTGAGGAACATGTAAAATTGGAAACTTATCCTGGCTATTGTTTGTGGGTTGGGATTATTCCTATTGATTTGATTTGATGTGTGATTTTCTCTGTTGCCAGGTGACTGCAGCTGAGGGATCAGATGCAGGGGATAAAGATAGTTCAGTGGTTGAGAATGCTCAGGGTGATACGACAAACAGAACAGCTGCCCCATCACAGGCCAGCACTATGATGCCTGCTAGTTTTGATAAGAACACAAGTGTTGCTGGAGATGGTAAGTACAAGTTTATTGACTTGCTATCATGAGATTCAAACCTCTAGAAAAAAATGTAAATTACCATGTGAAAGTACTGTCGAAAAGGTAGATTGCGTAGCAAGTGTCCGTGCGAGTTCATCAAGAAAAATGGGATGAGAGCAATTACTCGATCGGAAATACTTGCTACGCAGGCTTTCAAAAAGGCTTCATTTGAATTATCACACTACAGGATTTTGCCCACAGACTCATTATTAGCCTGTGTCAGCTGTTCAGATAGTGGAGAGTGGCGCAAAATCAAGAGTGGAAGGGAAAAAGCAAAGGAGGAAAGTGGAGGGAACCGTTCTTCTGCCCTCTCTACCCCCACCCCTTTGCTGTGTTTTCCTGTTCACTATTTTTTGTGATATCCACACTATCTGAACGCCTGGAACAGGCTAACTCATAATTTAACAACACCACACTTCTCATGGACACATTTACTCGCCGCTCAATCAATTCAGTGGTGTTTTAACGGTTTGAAAATTCTTGATTTCCCCATAAGTTGTCCTTTGGGCAAGCAGCTGTCACAGTTTTGCTTGCCTCGGGCCACTTTTTGTTCGTCTCTGTTAATAATTTTGTTAGAGGATGACTTGCCTGGATCCTTGACCAGCAGGAAAATCAACTTGTCCCGGACCACTGGATTGGATTTTTTTTTATCCTTGTGTTTTACATACATTTTTCTAGTTTTACATAAGACTGTTCATGTTCTTTTTTTGACTACAGCTGATCCACTGATGGTCGCTGCTGTTTCCAGTCTCCCTCCTCCTGTTTCACCAGTGCGGACAACTGGTGGCAAAGCATTGTTTGAAAATCTCTACCTACCAGCCCTCCCCCCAGGGCTGAAACCGTTGAACAGCTTTGCATCTCTGCATTCTTCCTCTCCTGAAATTACTGCTCCTTCGGATTCAAGACCTGCAAATTCAAGGTTTGTCAAGGACGTACGGAAAGCCCGGACTTGCTTTGATATCGGCTGCGATCACATCCCGGGAGGGGGGGGGGGGGGGGGGGGCACTTGGGTATTTTTTGGGTGGGTATGTGCCGCCCGGGACTCCAAATTGGCACCCCATTCTGGAAAAAATCTCCCCTAAAATTGATACCCCGTTCTAGAAATGGGCCAATTTTTTATACCCTGTTCTAGAATTCGCCCTAAAACTGATACCCCGTTCTCGAAATGGGCCAATTTTCTATACTCCGTTCTAGGGTGCAACAAAGAGTGCAACGGTTTGCTTGTTAACGCATTGAACCGTATTTTTAAAAGCAATCTGTCCTTGAATACTTTCAAATGGTTGCTTACAAAAGTGGAGCTTTCGTGCGTTCGAAATATTATACCCCGTTCTAGAAAACGCCTCTGAAATGGATACCCCGTTCTAAATCAGGAGCTTCAAAATCACGACCCCTTTGGGCGGCACATACCCGTATAGGTAATGTATGGAAGTACCCCCCCCCCCCCCGGGGGGTCACATCTACGACGTAACTAAAGTTTAGTGTCAAGTTACGTGATGTCATACCTAACTGTAGTTAGTGCTTTCGGTCGACATTGCGGTCACACCACGCAGTTAACAACAGTTAGTTCTAATTAGCCTATGTAAATTTTTTGTTGGTTGTTTTTGCTTTCCCCCTCGCTTCACGCTTGGTTTTTATTTTGCGTATTTATATATGCTCATCTGGCATATGCGAAAAGAGGTGTCACATTCTGAATTTTGCCATGGAAACGTTTCAAGGTGGGGTAACCCGCCTGGCCGGGGTCGGATTCGTGATACATCAAATTCTCGCAAAATTCACTTTGGAGGTGACTTTGCATCATTATTAAAGTTAACAATAGAAAGCCATTGCACTGAAGGTTGCAGCAGGAGCAACAAGTGAATGTAGAAGTGCATTAATCGCCAAAACACATGGTTTGCCAGCATTTTTCTTGTTTACGGGCTTAGCGACCATTCAATAATCTTGAGAAAGTGTACCCCGGGATGGCGGGGTTGTAAGATTGCATGTAAAGGAGAGTTATTTTTTTACCCCACCTAAGCAGGTTACCTCACCTACGTGGGGTCCCCCACCTCCATGTAAACAGGTCCTTAGTCTGTATTGTTTTGGATCACCGAGGCGTAAATTTTTTAGCTATAGTTAGAGCGAACAGAGAAGCGGTCACATTACCGAAATAGCCAGCTATAGTTATCCCCGTCTTAACTATAGTTAGTAGCCCAGATCTGACCGCAGCCATCGCCAGATAAATACCATAATAAGAATTTTAGGATAATACCAAAAACACGAGTCACTCATAGCAGCTCAGAAAACCATTAAGGGCCTGTTTACATGGAGGTGGGGGGACCCCAGGTACCTATCGTGTAAACGTGATCAAATTAAAATGATAGATTATATGGACAAACGGGTTACCCCATCTAAGCGGGTTACCTCACCTACCTGGGGTCCCCCACCTCCATGTAAACAGGCCCTAAGTCAACATCGTTCAGGTCGTTTGCATAATCTGACAAGTTTACGTAATTTCGTTTCTTACGTTAAGTGTTTTTGTATTATGTGACTACCGAGCTGCTCATTCTGCTATGAATTTTAATCATTTGACGTTACTGTT